>JAKCVP010000121.1:0-575910 GCA_023512835.1 Taxillus chinensis
ATCGTCCGGGTGACATATGTGGACAGACAGGGCAAGCGGAAGCTCGTCGAGAGAGCAGCATATCACGCGTCTCCGGCACCGGCTGCCGGACGATGTAGACGTCCAGATGGTGGACTTCGCGACCCGGTCTCTGCAGGAGCAGTTACGAATCATCCGCCAGACAGATGTTCTCGTTGGTGTCCACGGAGCGGGTCTTACGCATGCTATGTTCATGGCCCCTGGAACAGCTGTGGTGGAGATTCTGCCTGCACAGCTAGGGCACAAGGGTTTCCGAAATCTCGCACACTTGCGTCGACAAACAGATTTTAGTACCCATGCAGCAGAAGCTGAGGTCGGTGCGGATTGGCATGAGGGGGGATGTGAGACTAGATTTTGAAGCGTATGGCGAGCTGGTGGAGGCTGCCGTGCAAAGCGTCTTCAATTCCGGACCGCGCAACTGGGATGTTCCATCAGGAGCGCAGAGAACCACCGCGAATTGATGCGGCGAGCATCTTTGTTCTTCATACCGAGACAGCTCTACGACGTGGGATCGGGGGTGTGGGGCTTTGATGAAGGCCACGACAACAAGCTGCCCAGCGCCCAAAGAGGTTCGAGCAATGGTGCTCACATGAAAATTCAATGATCGGGATGCGGATGGCTTACGCTTATCTGAGACTTTGAGGCCAAGTCAATGGACTTAGTTTGGTTGATACAGCCTTCCAGCTACTTTGGGGTTTTCGATCACTCTGAAAGTCAATGGCGCGTACTTCTCACACCTGGGCTCTTCGCATGTCTATGGGCGAGGAGGGCAACGGTGTCCCTGCCCAGAGATGCACTGTACTACAGAGAAAATAGTTTCTGAAATCACCTCACGGGGTTGTTGCCGAGCTCAGGGTGACCACCGTGTCCCCATTCCTTCGGCATCAACCCCTTGGTGCTGTTACCACAACGTGCAGACAACGTCAATAGAGGATGTTCGTGGGGCACAACCTTTGCGAATACTTCTCGGCTATCGATCAGTTCAGAAACGACTTGTATGTGACTCCGACGCGTGACCTCTGTGATCACGCTGGTGTACGTTAGCCAAGGATGTCCCGAGGCTTCTGCCCCGCCATATGAGCGCTCTACCCGTTCGTTGCCGACACAACGCTTCCTGCTATGCGGAGCAACACCTCATCACCCATTCACCGGGCTCACACCGCGCTAGCACCACCTCATTCGCAGTGCCTCCATCTCCACAAGTGAACAAGCTTGTCACCAGGTTCGAGACCAGTCCTCGTCCGGGCGCAGACATGCAGTACACCCATTCGGGGATGAGCCACGAACACGATTAGCTTCGGTGCAGACATGTACGACACTGGTCTAATCTGGTGACGCGATCTGAGAGTAGACACTGTCCGCGTCCGGGCATCATCTGGGTGTAGGTACGCGCAGAGTGCGAGGGGTGTTGGGGCGAAGATACGATCGTGGGCTTGGTCGGCGTGTAGGTGCCTTCTGGATGCAGACGCGTTCCAACTCTTGTCTTGTCCCGGCACCATGTCGCGCTGGCCGGATTCAAGGCACGGCGGCGCGGATATCGCCCAGGTCTGAGTCCAAAGACGACGTCAGGTCGTATACAGACACAGCTTAGCCTTCATTTGGGTCCAGACGTCACATCGAGCGCGCCAATGAACGACGGTCAACACAATCGGTGGACAGCACATGGAAAGACCTCAATTCAGCACGCTGATCGCTTCTGGTGACTTGGCCACGCATGGCCCTCGAGCACACAACGCTGATATCCACATCCGGTCCATGACATCACCCATAGGGGACTGGCGTCTTTTCTCGCGTTCTCTGCATGCTTCTCTGGCTCCGTCCATATCCTCTGGGCGAGATCGGAGTACATACAACCATGGGTGCTAGAATTGCGCCTTTTCGGCCTTCGTCTATCGGCTGTGGACCTATAACGATGTCCGCTCTCACGCCGGCCGTGCAAATGCTACCTCATCGCCTCTCGAGAGTGAGCGTTCACGGCTGTCTGTTGACGTCCATGCGTACCTCCAATCGGACGCAATGTCTGAAGAAAGAAAATTTGCAAGACAAAGTTCGGATGCGCCAGAGTCTGAACCTGTGTCGTTGTCAGATCGTGTGATTATGCTAAGCGCATCCGCAGAGAGGAGAAGAGGCTCCCCGGGCTCAGCGAGACACATTGCTGTGTGGTCGCATATGTCGCGGGTCCATCTTCCACGGGAAAGGTCATGGCCAGGGGGGAGCCGTGACAGAGAGGTGCTGAGAACAGCTCCACACTTGCATTGGCCGGAAGCGTGGAGATGAAGAATCGACTGTATGGACCAGGGGTAGGGGCGATGAAGAGGTCACTGATCGTAGCCAAGACGCCCACCGCAAAGACATCTCGACCCTCGACGGCACTGATGCAGCGATCGGATGGAGAATTGTCGTTGAATGTCAACGTCTGCGCTGAGGTGACGTTCGTGCACGGCGTCGTGGCGTTGAACACCCCGACGATGATCGGACATGTCGTGGCGCGGCCGGGCGTCGCGTTTGGATTCAAGTTGCAGACTGGGAGCACCCCTGCCATCGCCAAAGGTATAGTGTCGTCGTCTCACGATGCTCTGCAGATCTAGGTTCAAGTCGCGATCTCAGGAGCAGCTTTAGGCCTGTCTTCAACCTAGAGATCCCGTATTTATATGCGAGGTGTCGAACGGGTTGTTCCTAAGGCCACGCGCAAGGATCAGCGGTAGCATCCACAGGCGCAGGCACTCCTATCCATCCATGCATGCGCGCGGCACTCTCTATGAGGGAACACACCTTGATGAGGAATTGTTCGCCAGCAAGTGGCACCCATGCTTCCAGTCCGCGGCGATGTCTCATCACGGCGGCGAGACAGTGAGAGATTACCCCCTGGGCTTCTGTGAGTCTGAGGGACAGGCCGATTCCTCAGGGCGGCAATGCTCCTGATCTGACGAAGAGAGACTCTTCTGGCGCATACAAAGTATTTGGTCTTGCACGGGTGATCTAGCCGCACAGTCCGCTTTGTCATCGCGCGCGGCTTCAGTCTACTTCCAGTGCCTACCAGAGCTCGGGCACGTCAGCCCTGCGTCAATGGAATGATTGCTATGGTCATGGGAGAGGCTGGACCAGCGCGTTTGGAGAATGGAATCTGAGCTCATGTGAGACGGGGCCTACAGGCGCGTCGCCCAGCGCTACTATGCATTGGCGCGAAGAAGGTCATGGATCATAGGCGCCGTCCAAGAGGCCATTCCGGGGGCAGACTTGGTGATATAAAAGGTCACCGGGCCAAGGGTCAATCGCCGCAGAATCAGATCATCTTCCAATCAATCCAAATCCAATCCAATTCGATCGAACATATCCCGTCTACTCCCTCATAAACTTAAATGACTCAGCACCTCACCAAAATGCCGTCCAATCCCATGCTGAAGCTGCAGCCCTCCGTGCGGGATGTCTTCGAGAAGGATGTCTTGTCTACGCTTGACGCGATCTGGGCCGAAGAAGAGCCCAGAAAAGCGCTCGGCTGCGAGAGTCTTCAGGGAGGAGTTCGAAAAGCGTCTTGGAGCCGCGGAGCAATTCTGTCGTGACTTGTCTGCCTCGTTCGTTCAGGAAGCTCAGGACAAGATAGCCGATGAACCTGCCAAAGCGGAGATAGCCAAGGCGGTGGAAGCGAGCAGAGATAGTGAGTCATCAACGTTCTCATCAACGTCCGTATCATCAGCGAAGATGCTGATCATTTGTCAGGGATAACGGCCTTCGTCGCGAGCCTCCGGATGCCGCTATTGGAGGATACCCCAATGGGAGGTGTCGGCATCTGGGAGAAGACCATCATCTGCGGTCGATACGTGATGAAAATGGACGATTTAGACACCCCCATTGGCGCACTGATTTCATATGAGGAAATCAACCCTGATCGCCAGAAGCATCTCACGGGCCTGACTCCCGACGCCGAGGGCAAAGTGCACCTAGTGAAGGCGAATGGAGCACAGGAGTTCCTTGGCCAGGTCCATGAGCTCGATGAGGGCGGCCGCATAGCTGCGAAAGCGTTTCATCTTAAAAATCAGCCAGATCGCCGAGTGGAAGCTGAAATCGCCGTCCATCGCTGGAAGGTACAAGAGGCTTTGAAAAACTTTTGGGGGAATTTCGACGCTGTGGAGCTGGACAAGGCAGTAGCGGGAGCAAACCAAGGAATCCGAGCGATCAACGATAAGAACGGCCGCCCAGCTTCCCAAGGCATCATCGCAGGAGGACTAGGATCTAGCCTTCAGATTTTGGCGAAGTGTTATGAGGATTGGGCGAAGGACGAGACGAGAGAATCGGAAACAAATACATTGAAGGAAGCTGTGATCTCCTCCATCCATCGCCTGGAGGAGGCACAGCTCGACCCATGGGCTTGGGTTCCATCTGAGATCCGGGAGAAGCTAACAACCCGATTTGCGGCAGCATTTGAAGCGGCATCTGGTGACGGCATCATCGCGAAAGAGCTTGGTGCCATCCCTGGTTCCACTGGCGCACCCGTTCCGGAGTCACTCTCAGCCACTCCTCGAGCGAGTTCGGACGGCGCGCTCGCTGCGACGCACCCTCTTCAACAAGGTATAGCGAACAGGGGGAGAGGGATTACCACGTACCTGGAGACCCGGATGGGAGACCTCAAAATGATAGGTGGCCCATGCGGACTGCTGGTCTCCGCATGGCCGATAGGCAAACGCAAGGACTCCTATTCCGTCATCCTGGCCAAATATGTCGGAGACTATGTTCATTTCTCTCAGATGGGCCTCCATGGGCTGGGCCGGCCAGAAAAGGAGAGTGTGAAGGGTGGGACCTTCGTAAACATTATTCCAAAGGTCTCACAACTTCCAGAAAATTTATCCGACGCCAGGATCGTATTCCCTCTCATTCTCAAAACCCGGAGCTATCTCCTCATCGAGGGCATGCTGAACAATGAATCGAAATTCTTCTGGATGTCCAAGACGGATACAAACACCGAGCTCGGAGCCGAAGTTGTCAAGGCCACGGTCCCTGCTGTCATGCTGAACGCGGATTCCATGTGCAAAAGTTTACGCAGCCTGGTGGAGAGAAATCAAGTGATCGGCGCAGGCGGTGCCGAAAGGGATGTCACGTTGGAAGACCTAGACAAGTATCCCTGGTACCCTAGCTGCCTGAGCATAGAGGATCGAGGCGAACCCAGTGTGGATCCGATTCGGCAGAGGCAAAAGCAGTTGCAGGCGAACGCGAAATCCCAAAGACGCATCGCCGCGGCATGATGTATGCAACAACACAAACGAGCTTGCAGACCCAAAGGAAGATCCTAGACTGACAGTCATGTTTCATGAGTGAGGCCGAACATGGGTGCGCGGTTCAAGGGCAGGCATGCATCAGATGGGGGCCAATATGAGAGAATCTAGCCACCCCAGCGTGCAGACGAAATCGCCGAGGTCCCGTGCCGTCCCTAGATCTCTTTGCCCCCCTCGTTTCACCTAGACACGACTTGAATAGTCTTGATGTGGGTCCTCATGCCCGGCTGGAAATGATGTTTATCACGCTGCCCGTATGAACGACACTATGACGGGTTGTTTAGCGATTCAGATCGAGAGCTTCATGATTCAAAGGTCTATGGACCTCTGCTTTCTATTGGATAATATGACGCTTTCACGACCTTCCGCGTTGGCGGATATCAGGCAGGGGCTAGGCGTCACGACTATCGTGATATCCATCCCTGGGAACCGACTCACCGTCCATGATGAGCACCTCCCACGGGTGAAAGTACTAGACGCTCTTAGTAGGCCGATTTTCAGGCGTTTGAGCTCACAAATGAGTACATACGTGGGAGTTGTTGTTGGAATGGATTGATTGCTGCAGGCCAGATATATCACGTAGCAACTACGGGGCGAGTCTGGTATCATGTGGCTTACATCGATGCATCCGGACGGTACCGTCACGCGCCATGAGGTCTACATTCGCTGGATGTTACTGAGGGAGCTTGGTACAGTGCCAAATCTTGTCTCTCTCTGACGTCGCCTATCGCTTAGACACGATGATCAGATCCCTGGAGATAGTGAATGAACCCCAATTTGCACCAGGCTGTGACGCCGCATGTCGGACGAAGCCACGAGACTCGTGCGAGTATTCGTGAAAATGTTCGTTGTCCTGAATATCGGACAGCGTCGCCCTTTGCTTCATTTGCAAAGCGCCCGGATCGTCGTTATCGCTAGTCTCCGCATTCTCGTCCCTCACGATCTCATGTAGTTTTTAGTAATTGTGTCAGCTACGAACGTGAGCGGCGATGTGACTATGCATGGGGAGAAGTCGCGGCGGATTTTGGGATGCGGACAGCAACCAGAGAGATTATGAGTGCTATCGCCGCCAGCCCCGTCTCGACCCAGAACACGTATCGATAGCTCTCCAACACCCCATCATTCCTGGTTGCGTTAGCAACATGTTGCGCGATGCTGGAGAAGACCGCAATGCTGAGGAACATGAGGCTGGTAACGACGCCCCCAGCCAATCCTTGTAATTGTTGCGGAAAGGTATCCGCCAAGGCCACATTCGCCAGCAGAAATGTCAGATCCATCGCCACTGCTGTGAGTGTGACGGAAGGGAATGCAAACGCCCAATACGTCGCGTGCGGCGGCATCAAGGCCAGGAGAAGCGGGATCAATGACCACGAGGTGCCCGCCACCATCCACAACATGGTGCCTGAGAGCCGTCGAAGGCTCCACCCGGTCACGATGGGCACGACCATGCCCGCGACCGCCGACGGGGCGAACCACGCCGCCACGCGAAGCGAGTCCGCCCCCATCACATCTCGCATGAATGCAGCCGCGAACAGCCAGTAAATGCCGCACCCGGAGTACGCGAAGAAGAATGCGAGGAGCAATGGGATGACACCCGAGCTCCAGAGCATGCGAAGAGGAAGCAGCGCCCGAGCGCCATCTTCTTGAGGAAACTTCACCCACTCGTACCATCCGGTACCGAAAAGCAAGATGCCTCCCACACCGTGAAGAGCGGCAACATAGATGTACTGCCATGCCTGAGTCACATGCGTTCCCGCGAGGAGCGCTGCTACGGTGCAGAGAAGGCCCGGGGCCAGGAGCAAACTCCCCACCCAGTCGATTGGGGGCGGAGGGCCGAGAGTGCGGCGCGGCTTGCGGTGAGGGACACAGCCAGCGGCCAGGAGCGCAGACATGATTGCCATCGATGCCCCCGTCCAGAAATACCACCCGGCCTGTTGCTGCCTGGCGGCCACCGCACTGAGGATGTTTCCCAGACCGAACCCTGCAGGGGCAGCAGCTCCGTAAACACTGAACACGACGTCCCGTCGGCGTCCAGCTGGATAAAGAGACCCGATGAGCATGATGGAGGCGGGAAGGGAGGCCGCTGGGCCGGTGGCCGTCACCGCGCGGAGGACGGTCAGCCCGACGAAGCTGGGGACGAATCCACAGGCAATCGTGAACGTGGCGGTCCAGGCCATCCCGAGCAGAAACAGCGGCTTCCCCCCACTCGATCGGCCATCCTTCCGGACACGAGAAGCAAAGACGAGACGACCGCAGCCTGTCCATGTTAGTAAGAATGGACCCGGCGAGATCCCGACGTGGCGTACAAACACGCTGACCGGCCACGCGATGGCTGATGGTGGGATGTGCATACGATGGGACAAGAGCGTCGATGAGGATAGGAAAGCCACTGATGGAGTACTCCTGAGGAATACTTGTCAACAATCTCCGCGCTGGGCGAGAGATGGACTAGGGAAGACGCTTACCGATACGACCTGCACCAATGCCATGGACAGGACGAATCCGGCCTCATGCCATGAGGAGTCAAATGGGAGCGGTGGGGACGCCATGCGCTCATCCATCGACAACCTCTCGACGGGGGCAAGGTGAAGCTCCGAGATCTCCTGACGAGGGACCGGAGAGATATAAGTGAGAGTCTAAACTTGCATCCTCGTGTGTTCGTTGCTTCCGCAAGGATCGTCCAAGCACGGGCCTTGTGCGCCGAATACGGTCTCATGGACATTCCCCATCAACGCCGAGTCGGACGCACATGATCGAGAGGGCCAGCAGGCTGCCCAGGCATACGTTGCCGTCCTATGCACTCGGGCTCGAGAGCAGTGACGCCCCACAACTCGTTGCGACCCGTTGACCGAGCAAACCCTGCCAACGACGTCTCGCACCGGGAAGGGCCCCCGGATCCTCGTATTGTCGGCGACCCCAACAGGGTGCGCTGACCCCGTCAGGGCGCCAGACTCTCACCGTAGCACGCATCCCCCCGCCTATGTTGTTAGAAACCCATTGTGGATGCCGGGGCCGAATGCGTCTGCGCATATTTGCAGCCGCACTTGCAGGGGACCTCGCGGTGCCCTTTGCGGATGTATAATGAGTGGATCCGACGCTTCAGCATTGGCACCCCGCTTTGGCCCTCTCAGATGCTGCCTTGTCCCGGCTGCTCGTCTCCTTCTGAGGCTGCTCGACAACTCCTAAAGTGAATTGATCCTCTAGGAATTGGCCTTCGGGTCCATCTCAGATCATCAAGCAAGGCTTCATCGCGGAGGACCTTGCCTACGCTACTGCGGCGCTCGATCTTCGCATCCAAGCTCAGACTATGCGTCAAATTACGACCGCGAAAGTTGACTCATGAATCTGCTAGTTAGGTCTTTGCCCTCGCGTGATCTTCAACCGCAAGACCCCGAGTCATCGAGACCGCTGGCGACCGATTCAGCCATTGCGTACGCAAGTGTGACGCTCTAGGGGTTCGGTAGTGGTAACGTAGAGAACTACCATCCGCGCCTGGCACACTACTATAGCGCTGGACGGGGCTTTCTCGCGTAGTGATCCGCAGTGAGTATGCTAGAGGGTAGCTCTGTGGCAATGAATAAGTACTCGTAGTGGATATGAGATATGCTTGGTAACACTCTTGGGTGGAACACCCAAGGCTGGGTACAGGTGTGAGTGCGTCACTCAGATGAAGAGATCAAGTGCAACTGAGTTTGGCATTGACCGATGATCAACTACGATCCACGAAAGTGTTGCCCATCTATACGATGATGATGATGATGATGATGATTCATACGCCCTAGGTAGGTCACAGTGGCCCATGGGGCCCTCGCACTAACATGATGTTGGCTATCAGCGTCCCACGGTTCATTTGGGCCCATCTGTTCACTCGCTTGGTCGCGGGTGAGCCCTGTGGCTGCTAGTCACGTGGACTGTGATTCGGCGTTGAGTCTGGGTCTTCTTTCAGACCCTAACAGTAGGACCGTTAGGACCGATATTTGACCCTCACAATGTTTTTCCCGCATTCAGCGAGACTCTGTCATCGTCATGGTTCTCTACGGTTGGGGGATTGAACCTTTGGTCCCATGAGGAACGGGATGCAGATGTATTGTGATGCACGATGTGGAGGAAGCTATCGAGGAGTGCGTCGCTGCACTTCACGAGAGACGATCGGCGCTCCAGAGGAAATTACCTCATCTGCCCTAGTCCAGAGCATGCATAGAACAAAGTGATGATTAGGTCCAACAGGAAGCATTAGTCCATGGGCGCAGTAAGATGCGGTGGAGCGGTGGTGCACCACGGTGGACATCTCATGACCTCGCACACAAACCCAAAATGGCTACGCCTGCGAAGCAAGGCCTCCTGCTGCGACTGTGGTAGGTTCCCACTATCCAGTGATTGCATTATCCCGTCTACCGAAGCTTCCAAAGGAACCTGATACGGGAATGGGTACTGTGCCAGGATTCCTCAATCTTCTGCGGAAGGATCTCTGCCGCACATTACGTGGCGTTCGATGACCGCCGCGGCCACAACCTACTCACGGCCCAGCAACCCGCTTCAGCTGCAGGGCAAATCGTGAGCTGGCGCCAGGAGAGAAGGTCGGACGGATCTGGTCGACATCCAGCAGAGGCTCTACGACATGCGGACTTGCCTCGCCGTTCGGTCCTGCGCTTGGAGGGTCTGATATCTCTGCCTCGGAGAACAGGATCTGAGCGGTTCCGTGCGTCTTCCACCACGCTTGCACCCGCAGGACAGAGTACGCTGAGGCCAACAAGGCGATGATCCTAGCGAGACTGCTCCACTGAGCGCTCGGACCCTGCTCGCTGTGAGCGAGGATGATGACACCCACGACGACGTGCATGACATGCAAGGTCCAGAAGACTCGACCCGTCGCCTTGCAATACAACTGTCCGTTGGACGGCACTTCGGATACGGTCTGTTGTCGGAGCAGATACAGCCTCACTTCGGCCTCAACCGCGAAGAACAGCGCTGTGGCTGGGAAGATCAGACCCTGCAATGCGCCGAATACGACACCCACCAGGAAAATGCACAGATACGCCCCGTAGGATTTGGCTGTCTCGCCCACCCAGGACTGCGGCGGGCTCACTTCCTTGTCCCGACGGCGTGCGGCGATGTGTTGGAGCAGGTGGCGAAGTGCTAAGATGCGTAGCGTAGCGGATAGGGTCTGCTGAAGCTGGGAAGCCATCCAGAAGGGGGTGGCGATGCAGCCACTACGAAGGAGCATCATGAGCCCCGAGCCGATCGTCAGGGCCTGATCCAACGCGCCAGCCCGAGCGACCTGGATCACGTTCGCCACGATAGACCACAGCGACGCCATGCTAGTGACCATCAGCACCCGGTTGAGGGCTACGATCGTGAAGAGCCAGTGCATCAACTCCATCTCGCTGTCGGACGTCGTCGTCGGAGGCTCGCGGGCGAGGATCCTGCGGCACACCGTCGGAAGGAGCAGATAGACCACAGTGGAGACCACGGGAGCCGTGATCCCTTGCACCGTGCCCCACGACCGGGGGTGTGCCCGCAACGAGGCGCGAAATGCCGGCCAGAGGATGGCGATGTTGCCAAAATCGCAGAGAAAGATTGCGACGAGCGCATTGGGGACAGCGAATGCGCCGGTCAGCAACAGCATGCCTCGGTGCACCCCTCGCCGCCGTCGGCGCAGCTCCGATTGGAGGAGGACGAGCCGATGCCATCGAATGCCGTCCGGTGCAGGAGCCACCATGACCCGCGGGCGGTGGGGGCCGTCGACGCTGCCACCCACCGACGGGCGACACGATGGGCATCGGAGACCGAGTGGAAGACAACGACGGCGAATGGGTCTAGGGTCCCGGCGCGGTCTCCCGTCAGCTCTCCAAACTTCGCGCGAAGCCGTGCGGAGCACTTGATCCAATCATCCACCTGGCTCGTGACGTACCCCTCGGCACGACGACATCCCCATAGCTTCCAGGGTCTAGGCATGAACCCGGACACGAATCGATGGACCAAGACGGCTCTCTCCGTCGCACGTTGCAGCGCGGCGCACGCGTCCTGGAGCTGATGGACAATCCGGGCCCGTTCAGCCACTTGTGTGAACGTGTAGACACAGGCGGCGTCGACCTGGTCACCGTCGCATTGAATCCATTTGCGTAAGGATGCTTCGTCTCGATGGGCAGGGGGGATGTCCGTAAACTACCGGAATCGCAGATGTGTCAGCAGTGTATGCAACACCGGTGAGGTGGGAGAGATACCATGAGACTCCGGTCCCAGCTGGGTTCTTGACCCTGGCGGCGTCGGTGATAAGTCTGCCGGAGGAGGGTGGCGCGCCGACGATACCGCCATATCGTGGACGTGGTGGTGGCAGACACGCCGCCCGCGAGAACCACGTACATCCACCGCCACAGCCCCCACTCAGGGCGAGAGGGGTAAAGGCGAGGAACCCTGAGAGACTGGCGCCAGGACCACTGAGACTAAGCGCTTTGTCCGCTTCCGGATCACGGAGCAGGAACAGCTTGGGTCCGATGAGAAGCATGCTGAGGACGCTCAGAACGACGAAGACGTCTCGACATTGTCGGAGGAAGAGATATGACAGCGCCCCATCGATGCCAATGCGGTCTACGACGGCGGCTGGAATGGAGGGATCCACCATCCACCTCCAGAGCGACTTGAAGACTTGGCTATAGACCGTGGTGGGGCCTTTGGTGCCGGTAGGCGCAGTCCGATAGAGGGCTGGCTGCTGCACCCGAAGGAGGAGGAATGACACGAGAACCACCACGCTCCCTCCTGCGACGTACACGCTGCTGGCAACTACAGAGGCAGATGCAATCTAACGTGTCGCCATGGTCCGGTCAGCTCCCATACGTGGGAAGGGATAAGGGGGGATCACTTGCCTTTTCCCGATAGGGATCAGAAAGCAAGCCCACGAGGACCGCTGATGTGGTGGCGTTGGCCATGGTTCGTCAATGAACGTCGTGGGTGAGTGAACAGCATTTGCGCAAATGGTCAGCAACACCAGTGACATTTATACGCCTTGTTCGCTCCCTCGCTTTCTCGCTGGGGCTACGCTCCGGGTCCGCGCTTGCACGGCTGTCTGGCTCGCTAGCACGCGCCCGAGCGACGGCCCCCAGACCGAATGGAATCCGGCGTCAAGACGCCCGGCAGGGGTCGCCTTCATACATGTAACGGTGGTCGCAGTCGCCTCTCCACTGGGCAGATCAACTTCCAGCACCATGGTCCAGTCCATGTACTCCTTGGAAGCTAAACAGCATCGTGCTGATCTGCTGCCGCCATCTCTGGTCGAAGAGATGGACAGACTCGCTAATTCGACCATCGAGGTCCATTCCAGGCGCGTCACACGGCCACCGCTTCTCGAAGTCGAGAGACTCCGACCGTCGTGCGGATCGGCGCCTGTGACAATCTCACACCCCGCTCGTCCATCGTCTTTGAGGGACAGCGGAGCGTTCGCAACTGACGGGCACCTCCAGACCATCTTTCACCCGGGTTGGTGCTTCCACGACTGGATCCGACGTCAGCAGTATCTCTTGATCAGCCTAGGACCGCCGGGGCGAAGGGATGTCAGCGCCGACATCTGTCAAAAGGCCCCGCGGATCGTGCATGACGAGATGGGGGTGGAGATCCTCCACCTGCTGATCACCATCAGCACGTCGGAAGAGCGCGACTGGCTTTGGGGATCGCTCCGGACGCATGTTCGGAACTTGTGGTCCAGGAGGGCCCGCGGTCGATCATCTCTCGACTGCTCAAGCAAGGCTCACTGGCGCAGCAACAAGATCTGATCCACTGCCTCGTCTCACCCTCTGTTGGATCTTCGAGCTGCATGGGATCAGACATTCCTGGACGTGTCAATCGATGTGTCACAAAATTGTAGGAAGTCTAGCCCACAGTGGCACAGGACGGATGTCGGGATACTCGCAATTACTCCAGAGTCTTGGCATAGCACCCTTCCCAGCGTTGAATTCGTTTGTGATTTTCCATAGTCAAGACGACGTGTTGGAAAGTGGTGAAGTCATTACATTCCGTGATCCGATGATCAATCTGCCAAAAGAATTCAAACGAGAGTGACATAGGGGCGGGTACTGAGCCAAGACCTCTGAATAATGAATCTGAGCCTTGGGCCACACTGCCTGTAGCGGTGTCACTTTGGTCAGCAGCTGCTCGAATGACCAATCTGGCACGCGTTCTGCTTCGCCATTTATCGATTTCTCACGATCAATGGCCAAACCAACGTCTGGTACAGCTCGGCGTTGCTTGGAGACAACCAGTCTCAGGTACAGCGGCTTTCAGACTTCATGTGAGTATCTTGCTGCCACCGCCACAGTGTGAGTGTCCCTAGCAGTTTCCAAAGGATGGATCCTCCCACGGGGTGCGTCCCGGTATGTAGCCAGACACGCACATCTGATCACTCAATGTACTGATTATACCCAATTTCCCATCAGAAGGCTCCTAAAGCAAGAGTTCGCAACGTCCCTGAGGCTGTCAAAGGACAATTGAGGTAGACTGCTCGTCTCCAAGCGACGCACAGCTGCCCCATAGGGAGACACGTTGCCTGACCGGACCATTACCCTCCTCTCCGTGGCAAGAGACCAATTCGCATGTTCAAAGCCTATTCCTTTCTGGCCTAGCGATTAAGTCCTCTCCTCAGCGGACCGAAACTCACACAACTTGTCCTGCATGAAGCTCGCTCGGGAGCGGATTTCGATGAAACTTGTGGATGTCTCACCGATCAAGGATTGTGGCTGTGATGGATCATTACAATAATTTCAAGACTGCACTCAAGCAGTCGATCTGCCTGCATTATTACAGAGAGAGGCTTGAGCATACAGGTCTGACACCGGCCACCACGCAAGCGACATCCTCTATTCCCTCGACGAGTCTCCACATTGGGGCGCGGCGCCATCCTGCATCACTCAAAGAAACACCGCATGCGAAGTACGTGGCTCAAGAAGGGAATCCCATCTGCAACGTCTGCTAGAGGAGGGTTTGCTCCGCCTGTCTTCCTGGCCGCTATGTGTTGTGATAAATACCCAAGGGGCTGATGCCTAAGGAGTCAGGGGGCTGATAACCCCGAGCTCAGTGGTATATGAGTGAGATGTGAAGTATGTAGTCGTTTCCTCTGTAGTGCAATCCATCTCTCGTCAAGGGCACCGTTGCACTCCTCGTTGGCTTCCTCCGCATCCTGCATTACAAGTTATGTCAGCCTCTTGGCGGTGGCGGCTCACGGCAAGAAGGATGCCGACTCTTGATGCGCGGACCGGGCAGCAGGACTCAAGCGCTCGGAACACAGCGACTTATGACCACTTGACCTTTCGCCAGCCTCCCCACAACGGCTCTCGAAGGTGCCACACAAGTGCCGAGGCTCAATCGAGGAAGATCCTCGACGCCTACAGGCTGATGTCTCGGTCGGCGAAGCGATCCACGATCAACTGCGAGTAGAGGGCGTACGCGCTCACCAGCTGCTGGGCAAGCAGGCGAGGCAGGACGAGGAATTGCGCCATCAGGCGAACGAATAACGCCCACGACTCCAGTAAGAGGAGCGGAACGAGAGGGAAAAGGAACAGAAGGAGGACCTGCATCGCTCGGAGTCAGTAGGGGCCAATGTTGCGACCGAGAGCTACCCACGATGACGGCGATATCGACGCCCAAGCGCGCCAGCTGGCGGAGGATGGTTCTCATGGTTTTGATGGAGGGGCCCCTGACCGCTGCGGTGGGTGAGGCTGCTCAAGTACTGCCCGAGTCGCTCTCTACGCGCTCAGCGTCCTTGGACCTGGCTGGAATGAATCTATCTCACTATTTTTAGCAGCCGCCGTGATCTTGTTTCCGCGGAGGGAGACAACCTGGGAGAGCCCCACGAGCAACGTAGAGGCTACAAGATGGATGCGACCCAGAGTGTGACCACGTCCTGGAAGCTTCGTCGCACGTCGGTAGCACCACCAGCAAGTCTCTTTCCTCTCCTCAACCTTGCGGTCCGGTTGACGATGCTCTGGCTCCGGGCCTCTTGCCCCCGCCCGCCGCAAGCAGAACAAGCGCTGGTGCACCTCTTCCCTGACATCTCGCATGCTTTCCCCAGATCCGCATCTTCACCGATCGCTATCGCCTTGATCGGAGGCCGACATAAATCGCAGCTCTTTCAGAGCCCGTCGTTCGAGCATCCCGGCATCTATGTCCGTTGGAGCCCGCTGCAGTCGATGGGAGGGGTGTCCACGATGATCTTCGACTGTGAGCTGCACCAGCCGTGCACCGAAACCCACGCGGAGACGCCGCAGGGAGGAGAGCGCTTGGACGTCTCGGCATGGGTCCCCACGACCGGCGACTTTCCCGTCTCAACAGAGGCGTTGGCGTCGACACTGTACACTCAGATGCTGTGCCCAATGATGGATCTAGTCTGCGTTGTGGAGTCCGACCTGACCAAAGAGTGTGCTTTCCGGACGTTCTCGCACTTACTCTCTGATGCACGGCCACGGCCCTGGCGTCGGTCTGGCTTGGGTCCGCTGTGCGTGGTCGTGCTGCATCACGCGGGAGGCAAGAGTCGACTACTACGAGACGAGACGATGCGAAAGCTCCTCCGCGACCTCACGTCGCAGATGCAAGTGTACTTCATCCCATACAGCGCTTCCGACGACGGCCGCCTCCTTTTGGCCGACCTCGTCCGTCTTCGACTGCCCGTGGCCCCGTCCGATGGTCATTGCGGCCGGCGGCTAGGGCTAGAGCAGACCTTCGAGTTGCTGCACCGTCAGCTTCGACAAGGGCCGACCAGCGACAGCGTCCCAGACGTGTGTCATATGCGCCGGCATCCCTTTCCAACATCATCGTGGGAGCGCGGTCTGCACGCCTTCTGGTCGCAGATCCCTTGGCGGGATGCGACATGGGCGGACGCGGTCCTGGACTTCACGGTCTCCGCCTTCATCTTGGACGCCTTCCCACCGGGCGCCTACCGTACGTCTCTTCCCCTCGAACCAGCGAGAAGAGGAGGTTATTAACGAGGAGTAGCATTCCCTGCTCAGGCAGTCTTCGAGACGCTCTACCGGGCGGTCTGCGAAGCGGCGTGGAGGAGATTATGCCTGCCGATTCGGGCCCAGCAACGACATGGAGATGAGGCGAGCCAACGGTTTGCCATAGCGCACCGCACCCTCTTCCAGGGCGCGGAAGGCGGAGGCGCTCGACATCTGCACGCTCGGACTCTACAAGCACCGCACATCCGGTCCATGATGCAAGAGACTTATTCTCATTGGGTCTGTCTCTGCTGTCTCTGCCGGCGCCCGGAGTATCGACTCGCATGCGGCCACCGCCTGTGTGATCTGTGTCTTCGTATGTTCCATGTTCGACTGCCCAAGGCCCCAGCAGATGCTACGACTCTTCGGTGCAGGCTCTGTGGCAGAGCAGCCATGCACCTCGGATCGATTGCACACGAAGCGACACTTCGAGCAACTCGAGCGGCTGGCTCACGCGTGCTCGTTGTTGAGGTCCCCCCAGTGCGGGCTGAGACTATCATACATGCCTTGCGACAGATGGGTCAGCGTCTCGTCCGGCAGGGTCTGTCCCTGAATCAGGCGTTCGATCTTATCGTCACGGATTCGCCCATTGGGATAGTCTTACTCGGAGCGCTGCATCATGCCTGGACCCTGGACGAGGGAATGCGCGCATACGAAGCCATGGCCGAGCTGCACGCGGGTGATGCACCTCTGCGCGTTCTTCGCGCCATCCAAGATCTGCTGGTGGACCGTTTGGATCAAGCACAGGCTAGGCTGATATCCGACGCTCAACTCGTCAGCATCCGTACTGCCAGGTTGCCAGAGCTGGCCATCGTTGGCGGGTCTACGGGCGATCCGGATGGCGTCTTTAGCACGTACTTTCTTGAGGATCGTGGGCACGCGCACCGAACCTCGGGGGGGTTTCCACTGCGCGAGCGCTCTTGGTGGAGTGGAGAGACCCTCTCTGTGAGAGAGCCGAGCCCATGGCGGTGGCACTGGCTCACGCCGCGCAGCTATGGCCACGGCAGCGCTCCATCGATCGCATGTCCATCATCAGCGTTTCGTCATCCGACCCATCGACTCTCCCTCCGTCTCGACCCGGCCGGGTGCGGAGACTCATCCAAGGCATGCGTATGGAACGACTTCAGATGTCTCAGACCGGACCTTCCACGCGCAGCAAGTGGCTGCGCCGGCCGCGCTTCTCCACTACCGCTTTGAGCGGCTGGACGCAGGACTGCTGAAGATCCAATCATCCATGTGTCAGCGCCTGTGCGATGCGATTCAGGCGTCAATGTATCTGCTTCTCTTGACCGACCCTCCGCAGCGAATGCCAAGCGGACCGTTGAGCTGTCACTTCATCTTGCGTTGTCGCGACGGAAGCATCCGTGAGCATGCTCCTCTTGAGTGGCATTCTCGAGCTGGGAAACGGATCCGGGTGTCGGTCGACACGAGCTTCACCGACCTCATCCCGAACTATCACTCTCTGATCCGGGCTTCCATCGTTGTGTCAGGTCGCACGTTCTATATCAGCGATCTTCCGTGCCTGCTCATCGAGCTCGAGCGACGCCAGGAAGTGTCCGCACCATTTGGTCGCGACGACCACACCCGTCCGCCAGGGCCACTCCCCCCTTCCGACCTAGGGTACGCGGACCCTGCGAGATCCATATCGGATAGGCCTTGGGTAGCGCGGGGCGGTGTCATCCTTTGATCTCTCGATGGCATGCAAGCTTGGCGGCAGACGCCATCTCGTGGCTCCGACGGCCGTGGGATTGGTGACATTGATGTTTAATTCGGAGCCTCAAGGTGAAGCACCCACCATCGAAAGTCACTCTTGCGATTCTTGACGGGATGAATGCTCCCATACCTCGCGCGACCCCTTCCAGAGCTGCTGTGTTCTCATTCATCGTGGAGGAGTATCGGTGGTGTCCTCGCTCGTTGAGCCTTCATCATGGACGAGACCAGCCTCGTCGCATCCTCGTATGTCGATATGCTGATGGTCGAAAGGGCAGACTGGAACGTGTAAAAGAACATCGGACATGAGGAGTATAGAATGACGAGCACAGGCTAGGTACTCGCACATGACATTGTCACATGGGCTGACCCTGCAAGGTCATTTTCTCAAAATGACGAGGATATACTTCCGGAATTGACTAGATCCATTGATGTTGCCGAACGTGCCCCATCCATCCTCCTTCCCTCGTACCATGGCGCTCTCCCATCGATGACACTTACATCACACGGCTTATGGTGTGCCATGATCCTTCGTCATGGTCACGCTCGGCATGCTCGTCAGAGCGTGATGCCCTGGGCCCAGCTAAGATCTTCGTCAACTTCAATTCAGGGGCTAGAACAGCCAGGCCCACCACGATCATCCTCTTCTCTATCCTTGCGATCATCATGATGGATACGATGAAGGGTGAATCTAACCCTGCATGCTTCACGAGAATGAGGATCTGGCTGTCCCTTCTGCATCATCCTTCGAACGATCTAGCGTCCGCGATGCCGACCGATCAGGGCGGCCATGCGGTTGCCGCAGCTCCGTCTTCTCCCCTCCGCTGGTTTCCTTCGGCCGAACCCGCTCACCAGCGTTAATAGAACTGAATCAAGAAGCAGTTGTTCGACGCATGGGGAACCATGGTGTCGTTGCGTCCATCCACCACGTAGGAGAGAACAGAGAGATTGCGTTCGACGGCGTAGTCACGTGCGGCAACGTTGCGCGCAGTGCCATCCATCACCACCTCTCCGGCATTGCGACCTGCCACCAGCGCTGCTGGGGGGCATCGGGAAGGATATCGTATGCGAAGCCGCCGATGTCAGGTTTCTGCGTGTCAGTAGCCTGAATGGTGATGGAGCCGTCGTAACCCTGCAGCAAGGAGATGTCGCCCCACGCGTCGGCGGTTCCATTCACTGAGACTTGGAACTCCGCCCACGTGGCTGGAAGGGCATCCCCCGCTGTACCCGCCCTTTGTAGTCCATTGCCAAGGGCTGAAATTGGTGCTGTCCTGGCTCCAGAAGAACGCGATGAGATGCCTGCGTCATATCGAATTGAGCGACGTCCATTCCATCCCCCGCCGGGACGTTTCGATATAGCGTGAGCATCTGCGGCGTCGCACGCGCGTTGACGATGGAGATGCCGGGTCCTGGACATAGCGGCGAGCTCTGCGAGGAGCCCATGACGATCGGGTCAATCGTGAGGAGGGAAAAGTCTAAAGCGCGGTTTCCCACCGCTACTGGGCGGCCACCGCGCTACTTTATGCACGGCTTGGATATGAGGAAAGGAAGCGCCAGCGAATGTACGCGATCGAGTCTCTGAGGGCCTCACTGTAGCAAGGAGAGGCAGACCGTTCGATCGGCGACGTCAGCCCCTTGACAAGGATGGATGTGTGGCTGTGCTCTGTGACCGCCGCCTTGAAGGTCTGGACTCTTCCCAAGTGGGTCACGGATGACGTCCTTTCCTGTCCTCGTGCTCTACCTATGGACGGCACGTGGAGACCGACAAAGATCCTTCACGTGTAATTCAGAGCTCAACGCGGAGGATGGTGTTGCTCATGAATACGGCACGGCGGGGAACATCCACGGCAGCGGATCACGATAGTCGTGACGTGGGAATTTCCACCTATGCAGAAGTTCTCAGCAGCGCCCTATCAGGGGCTCCATGCCCTATCCCGTCGCGTTCAGCGCACTGTTCCGTCTTCGAAACGAGACGCACCACATTGAGGGTCAAGGCAGCCGCTGCTATCTGCGGAAGGGATGTCCGAAATGGAAACGTTCATTCATCTCGTTTCACGAGCTACGGACTGGTGAGGCGCCGCGGCCAAAACGATCATCCGCACAGACTGAGCTCCTGGCCCCTCCCACGAGTCCGAGAAGGCACAAGACCTCGGGGAGGAATCATCCCTATTCCCATGGGGGACAAAGCTTCAACACCATGGATGACTCGCTACCGCAACTCGCCACGGCCCAATTGTCATTCGATAGGGTGAATGCGGCGTGGCATGCGTGGTCGCTGGGAGGACATGAGATCCTGGGACATGCGGCGTCGGTGTGCGTTACATCTTCTCCGCCGGAAGCGAATGGATTCCCGTCGACATGAGAAAGATCGTAATACAAGGTTCCGTTCAGCGTATACTCGAGCTGCGAGATGTTCGGCCCTAGGGTTGGCTCGAGAGAGATTTTGATGGAAATGCCGCCGCCGTCGGGGTTTGTGCGGTAGGACTCCTCATACCACCCTGTTAACGGACTGAGCACCTGGACGCTCGATGCTACGTCCGATACGGACCAGAGATAGACGGGATAGTCGCAGAGGTTGGAGACCGCCGCGGTGCCCAGAGCGACGGCATCCATCGCGCATAGGTAGAAGAAAAGGCTGTGTGAGAGGATGCGATCCTCACATCAAGGACGAGCGGGCATTCATCGTCCCGGTGGTGGCGTGAAAGGGCCCTAGGATGCAGGATTCTCCCTCTTCTTATCTACGTCTCCCATGATCACGATTCTAGACGCAAGACCCGGCGCGTACAAAATCAGTCCCTCGCCCAGACGGCTCTCATAGGTATCAGCGCTTCGAAAAATTTGTATTACTTCCTCGGATCAATAGAAGGGACTTAAAGAGAGATCGAACGCCTTATATTCTTCTCCAGGGAAGCCACTGTTCTCAACACATTTCCCGTTGCCTCCGGTCGCGATGAACGTGTGCACGGAGGCCCTGGTGATTTGCGACATCGACAATACCATCACCACCTTCAGCATCTGGTCCTCCATCTGGCACCTTGGCCTACGGATTCTGCACCTGCCTCGCCGCTGGAGAAAGAAGCCCATGATCCACGCTCTCATCCTGCAGCATCTCTGGGCACTTCACCGGGCCGGTGGGGTCATGGTATACCTCACGAACGGCATGCATACGACGCAGGACCTGCGTAATTTTGGAGTTCCAGAGGGGGATATCATCTGCCGGCGTCCGACAGTGGCCCATCTGTGGGCCGTGCTGTCCCGGACAGAAAGCATCCACTTCAAGATGCAACATCTGAGGATACTGTTAGATGATCCGGCGCTGGAGACTAGACGCGTAGTCCTGATCGGGAATCACGGGTACATGGCATGGGATCGAGTGGACATAGCGGTCATCTCGCAGGTGCTGGAGAGGTGGCGGGGCCGAGTGGCGCAGGCGGTGATCCGGATCAATGACTCTCGATGTGCGGACGAGGTCCTCTCCGTTCTGACGGCATGGACCCTATCTGGGACGCAAGTGGCCGTGCTGACCGACTTTCGCCAGGTCTGAAGTTGAGAGAAGGCGGATGGTCGCAATGGCAGACCCAGAGAACCTCGTAGATGAATCAGAATGCAAGCTTGTGTCAGACAGAGCACGACCGCTGCGTGGATAGAGAATGGCATGCCTGTAACCGCCTTACTTGGATGACGCCGAGGGCGTCGTCTTCGTGAGGGTCGCCACGAGCGCCCCGAGCGGGGACAGGACGCCTAGCTGGGGCCAGTTGATGTCGACAGGTGCCAGAGCCCGGGTCATTGTGCGGCACGAGGTGGGAGCGGCCGCCCCGGCGAATTGGCCCTGCATCCAGCGGAAGGCGGCTGGCGCTCCCACGATGGCCTCCGTCAGGTGCTCCCCCAGCAGATTCCGCACATACAGGACTCGAGCGTCGTCCTGACAGTAGTGACCGATGAGCGCATCCGTGCGGGAGATGGCGCTGATCTCGTCGTGGACGGCGGCGTACACGTAGAGAGGCATGGAAGGCGTCTCGTATCGGCCCAATGTGCCTGCATCCTCGAGAGGTCCGACCCATCGCGGGTCGCGAGTGGCTTCTGCTCCGCGACGGAAGTACTCGTTGATGTCCTGCAGGGCGAAGGAAGCAATGGCGTCACAGGTGGTCAACGGCGCATCGAAGGCTGCCACGCGCTCGGGTAAGAGCTCACTCCGCAGGTAGGACGCGAAGTCGGGGTAGCCTTTGGATATGCCCAGGCTGGCCGAGACTGCCAAACCGGCGAAAAGGCCTTCGTTCACTGTGTGATACGCGGAGACTAGGTCCGGGTCCAGGCCCCCAAGCGCAGCGCCAATAATGGGAATGAAGCCGTATGATTGATGAAACTCCAGCGCCCACCCGGTCGCGATCGCCCCACCCGAGTATCCCCATAGTCCGATGGAGAAAGGCATGGAAGGGACCTCCTGCTGTTGAAGTCGCTCGAGTGCCCGGAGCGAGTCCCAGATGGTGTAGGCCGACTGGCGCCCACATAGATAGGCGGCGTTGAGCCCTTCGTGATCCGGAATGTTCACGACCCAGCCTTGCTGCAACGCGGCAGCGATCAGCACCATGTCCAGTTGGGCGGCGATCGATGATGAGTTCTGCAACGTGGTGGATGGTGCACACTGTGGGCAAGGGGAGTCGTATGCCACCTGATACGACAGCGCCGCCGACCAGTTGGCATGGCGTGGGGCCAGTACGGTCGTTACAGCTACAGCCGGCTGCATGGCATTGTCCTGCGTCCGGAACAGGACCTGCCAGGCCGTATCCGTCGAGCTCGCCAGAAGGGGTGGTAGCTGGTATGGTAGCGGGCGTTGGCGTATGATGGCACCCAGAGGAGCGTCTTGAATCTGCGATGGAGGCATGAAGAAGGGGTCAGCCGCGTGCGCTGGACCAGCGGCTGACACCAAGAGGGCCGCCGCGACCACTGCGACAGCCGGCGCGCGCATGATGTTGGATGGTTGATGTGACTTTGGTCAAGATCAGTCTCGTCCAGACCTCTGATGAGAGGCGGAGACGAGAGACGACAAGCGGATGCTGACCTTTTAGCATGCAGCCGCGGCGACGCCATGCTCTGACAATATACCCCAGGGAGAATGTCCTGGGACGCTCAGTGACCCCTGCGGGCAAGCACAGCTCCCCGACCCTATGTCGCCCCCGGCCTGTTTCGTCACGATCTGTCACTATGGTGATCCTCTGTGACGATGATCTCTCTCCGTAAGAGTCTGTCCCGTGGCGGTCCTTCTCCGGATTGATCCCTCTCCGTGAGGGTCTGTGATAATGATGGTCTGTGTTCGTGACGGTCCGTGTTCGCGACGGTCTGTGTTCGTGACGGTCTGTGTTCGTCACGATCTCTACTGGCGAGAGTCTGTGGTCGTACTGGTCTGAGTACGTGACGGTCTGAGTACGTGACGGTCTGGGTGCGTGACGGTCTGAGTACGTGACGATCTGAGTACGTGACGGTCTGAGTACGTGACGATCTGTGTCCGCGACGGTCTGAGTACGTGACGGTCTGAGTACGTGACGATCTGTGTCCGCGACGGTCTGAGTACGTGACGGTCTGGGTGCGTGACGGTCTGGGTGCGTGACGGTCTGAGTACGTGACGGTCTGAGTACGTGACGGTCTGAGTACGTGACGGTCTCTGTGACCGTCTGCATGCGTGATGATGCTCTATGTCTCGCCTCAATGAGAGCTCTCGTTCAGTCAACCTCACAGCTTAGGAAGGAAGGTCGTGACTCCCAAATTCCAGCCGGGAAAGTCCGTCTCAGCCCGTGTCGACGGTGCCTGTTCAAAAGGAGAGAAGCGCATATATTCCTTCGTCCTCCCGGCTTTCTACCCAAGGCACCCAAACCACACTGCTCACGCGCTCAAAATGGCCCTGGCGGTAGTCCCCTCACTGTGGTCGACCATCCCAGTCGCTCCTAATCCGTCAGGTCAAAGTCTTCGCTTGGGCACCCCGGCCATGGACGGAGACCTGCGCCCGATGGTGATTGGGGTCACCACGTCCTTGCAAGTGATCATGCTCTGCTGCGGAGCCTGTCGCCTATACACTCGCATTCGCATCTCCAAAACCTTTGGGGTCGATGACAGTCAGTCACCTCCTCGCAAATCGTATCGCCGACTCGACGACACGTCTGCCCTTCCTTCCCCTGTCCTCGCCCCCACGAATGATAGCTGACGATGGGGAGTGTCTAGTACTACTCGTGGCGAGCTTGGTAAGGCCAGGCCCCCCACCGATTGACATCGCGTCCTCTAACCTGAGGTGCCAGATCGCCTCTCTTCCATTCTTCGCCTTGGTCATCGCCTGTGAGATCCTCAACACAGCTTCTCCCGGTGTCTAGCGCCGTGTATTGATCTCAGTCTTCTCTTAGCGACCACGTATCTTGTCGGAATCCATATGTGGGACCTGAGTATTGAAGATGTCGTCGATCATCAACAGGTACGTGATGGTCCCTCGATGGGGCAGATCTTCGCTGTTGACCAGCCGGCGCACAGCTTCTACGGGTGCTGGGCTACTACAATATCATCCCCATGTTCCTCTTCACGAAGTTGACCCTGGCGTTTTCCTTCCTGCGGATCTTCACGCCCAATACCCGGATTCGAACCTCTCTGTGGATGACGGTGGGAGCAATCATAGGTATCAGCGGTCTAGGCTTCTTCGGCGTGATCGCCGTTTGCGCCTCTCCGGGTAGTGCGTACCTTCGCTGCGTGAGCAAAACCACGAACATCTATATCATCATCTCTGCGTGCGCCATTGCCATCGATGTCGTCTTGTTGATCATCCCGCTCTGCGGAGTGCGTGTTCTGCAGATGCGATGGAAGGAGAAGTTGGGACTCCTGGTATTGTTGATGACAGGGTGCTTGTTCGTCTCCGTCTTCAATTGTGCGTCCTTGGTTCGTCGCTAACGAAAACACCCAGAACCGTCATTGCGAGCATCTTGGCCACCGTCTTCCGCATCTGGGCGGCGACGTCGGGCGATCTATCCTGGGATTACGCGGCGATCAACGTCCTGGCCGTCTTCGAGATCAACGCGACTCTGTGCGTGAGCTCCTTCCTCACTTTTCCCCGATTCTTTCGACACCATCCCTGCCTCGGGCGATCCCTCAGCTGGCTGGTGGCGGCCATGACATCCGTCCGAGTCACCGTCTCCTGGAGATGCCCCTCGCCCCATTCGCCTCGAACGTGGACGTCCACGACCTCTGCGACCTCGAAGGAGCACGACGCCGATCTTGCGATCAACCGACTTCAGGTCATCAGCGTGACGCAAGCGCCCAGGAGTCCCTTGCATCCGACCCGACCGGCTCCCGCAGCTCACGTCCGCGATTCGTGGAGGATGCCCTTCTATTAAAGAGCATGCCACGAGGGGGAGGAGATGCACGAGCGGAATTCGTCCTTGGGTTGCCACACTATTCTCCTCAAGCTGCGGCTTGCCCTAACTTTTCTTGTCCCTTTTGTTCGTTGTCGACGCTTCGTATTCGTCATCTTTCCAGTCGGGGATATTCAAAAAGGCCTGTCGCAGTTGCAAACGGCTACCGGTCCCAGCGTATAAGACCTCGCATTCCTCAGGAGTGCTTTACAGGGAGCAATTGCCTCAACAATGGAGCGTTCTCACTTGTTTATATCAGTCGTGGGGTTCGGACGTTGTGTCGCTTCACCAATGCGCTTTCGAGGGTGGTCGCGGATCTGTCTACCGCCGCTCGACCGTGCGTGTTAGCATCTTCTGACTTGAGTTCGTGTGCGCAAGGCCTTTCTACACTCCAGCGATGCCGGGTGTTGCTCGCATGAGTGGAAACGTACAAGACGAGACCGTGACGCGAGCGACCACTAATAGCACAGTCGAAGTCGAGATAAGGTTTTCATGGTTGAGTCATGACGCCCGCTTATTCAGCAGAGACCGTGACCTTACACCAGTTGATATTTGCCGCTTTCAGCGGAGGGACCTGTTCCGACACGTGACCTGTAGAAGGCTTGGTGCGGCACAAAACCCCGTGATCAGGAGCAAAGGAGAGTTGATCCTATCAGTCCTTGTACAAAGGCAGTGGTTATATACAAAAAACCCCCTTATTGCTCTTAATACAGGCTCATTGAGTTCACTGTGATGCCATGGTACAGCAAATTGCTATCTCGCCATGGTCACGTGCAGCGATCTAGGCTTCTGAGCATGGCACCACGTTTTGCTCTGTTGTTCTCAGGGAGGCGCCCATCCTCTTACAAACACACACAGATCCTTACATTAAATGAAGCATTTCCATCTTGGAAAAAACCCAAACAGAACCACGAAAGCGCCTTTCGTACGGGTTGGTATCTCGCCGCGCTTACACGCTCAATGCTACACTGCAGTTCCACGACCTATGCCCCCCCTCGCTGCTGCAACGTCTATACATATGCTCTGCTATCGCCGCTTGGGCGATGATAGTAGTTCATCGTCGCTCGTTGTGCACCTTCAAGAACTTTGACCCCGGTACCGCTCTCTATGGCTCAGCCGCGCTCTTTCGACGCTCCTTCTCAGATGCCCTATTCCCACCCCAGAGATTACTGCCGGAGGCAACTGCACACGCCCGTGTCTTGGCAGGTCTTGACAGTCGAGCAACTCAACCCTAGCTCTCGCTGTGGTCCCACCATATCTAGATGGCCAATCGCAACCCAGCCTGTCATCCTCCCGACGAGTGGGACCCCCAACCTCCGAGGTGATCCCGTGGATCCACATGGGGGGTACTCTATGCACCGGCATGACACACCCATCGCGCTCGTCTCCGTGCAGCGTGCCAGTCTCCACTCCCAATAGATCCGCATCCCTTGCGCCGACAACGAGCCCCATTCCTGCCGGCCACGACCAACGTGCTGTTCCGTCAGCATCCTCAATGGCCCCGATCGTCGTTGCTGTCGTGTTACCGATCCTCATCGCCGGCGGGGTCTGCATGCTGATCCGTCGCCGGGGATCCCGCAGGAAGGCGACTTATCCATCTCTGCACGAGAATGCCGTGCGAGAGCCGCTACTCGGTCCTGCAATCCTCCCGAATCCATCTTCCCGACACTCTGCCCTTGAAATTCAGGAGGGCGTGGCCTCGTCGCAACCACAAGCGCTGTTGCATTCAGACACCCCTAGTACGGGTTGGACTGGCCCATCAGATCCAGCCGAAGACATTTCTCCATCCCGGGTTCCTCCCTCATTGACGAGGTCATTGAGAATTTGAGAGGAGAGCCTGGATGGAGATATCGAGTGCATAGGGACGGGAGGGGAGCATGGCGACGAGTGAATGAACGACTCGGCGGAGATGGACACGTCGGCACATCGGTGAAGGCTTCAGGAGCATCCGACGCATCCACTACGGCGAGCCCAATTCTCTGTAATCACCATTTATGAAAGTCCACCTCTGCGACTTGGCCGGTCATGATGATGCCGCAGGACGGACGGTTCTTGACCCACACCCTCCCTCAGCTGCCTTCCGATTGATAAACAACCCGATGGGAGGAATCTACATCCCGAGGCCTAGCGCTCACTTGCCGGCGAGTCCCATTTCTTTCGGGCGAAGGAGCCCTCGATGGGTAGTCTCTGCGCCCCCCATGCCTCCCCTACAGCCAACTTCGTAGCAGGGGTGTGCACCGCGGGCGGGGAGCAGCAGTCGAGAGCGACAAGCATACTGGGCTCTCTCGTGCAGAAACGGAGAACGTGCGGATAGGAAAGATTTTGTATAACGTGTGCTCTCTGTCCGGAGTCATCAGGATCATCGAGAGCGCCGGCGCAGCGGAGCTGCATCATGTCGCGAGGGCCTCGGTGCCAGTCCCACAGCGGAGCCGTCGAACTACTCACCCGGGTCCGATCCACGACCCCATATGACGGGTCTTCTTGCACGTCGAAATGCACCCCGTGACAGGATCCACCTCTTGATTACGGGGAGACATCTCCGGAGGCGACGCTGGTGCGGTACTGACGTTGATGGTTGCAGCTGTCGATAGAGACTTGGGGTCCAGGTCGGCACTTGTCCCCAGACGACAGACAGCTGCACCAGGCGTTGTTTATGGGAGAGAGACCAGGATACCAATAGGAAGCCGCGCCACGCATATACGGGTTTCGTTGATGAAGTCGTTGGTGGATGCCTTCCACAAGGAGTATCCGGATGAAGATTCTTCTGTGAGTATCGCCACGGGGTGCGACCCTCGACGCGTCCAGAACACCAGCGAGTCCTAGCACGAGCGAGCTATATCATAGGCTGCGTTTCCTCATGACGGGTGGGTATGAACTGCCGCTGCACTCAGGCTGCATTCACCGCCAGCTATCACAGAGATGTGCAGACCTGCTCTTTCCCGCATCTATAATGGAGGCCAGTGTGACAGTGTAGGCAAAGCTGCATCATAGCTTCGACGCGCCGCGCTGCTGCGGCAGCAGTCTATAAAGATGCTGGCGGCATATGCTTCACGACCTTTCCGTGCCTCGTATCCGCAAAAAAGCCGAATCTGCGAGACTTGCGGTTGTCCGTGCCTGAGAAATCCTACTTCAGCGGCCCTCGAAAGGTTGCGGGTCTCTGGATCAGCTCCGCCACCAGGAGTAGCTCACCGCTCGACTCGACTCGAAGATACCTCATGGTCACGTGAAGCTCCTTGCTGGAACTCTCGTTTCCCGTGTGTACGCGCGTAAAGACGGACGAGGAACGGGGCATGTTGTCACGGTCATGCAAGCGCTCAGATACGGGAGTGCAGCCCGTCGACACAACTCGGACAAGATGCTTGCACGCGCTCTCCCGTATGTCCCGGCTGTGCATGTAGCTCATCCTCCATCTTTTATAAAGAGCACGTTCGTCCGTAACTCGCCTGTTCAGCGGGCGCACCCACCACGGACAGGAAATCATGCACTTTTGGTCCCCTCTCCTATTTCGGTCACGGCGCGACGGCAACCCAAGCACCAGCCAAGGATGGTGACACGCGGATTGACATCCGCGATGCCACGACCTTTGGATTGCCATGCAGGGTTACGGTTCAGCGCTGGCAGTGCGCCGTTCGCTACGGCTAATTCCATCTTGCCGTCTCCGCCCAAGACGTCCAGTCGGCCTCTCGTCAGCTCGGCCATCAGTGCCACTGCGTTCATACCCAACCCTCCGGTAGACGACTACGCAACCCAATGTGTGCAGCAACACAACCTCCTGCGGCAGCGGCACAGCGCTCAGCCTCTGGTGTGGGCAGACGATCTTGTTCAAGATGCTCGAGCGACAGCCGCCACGTGCGTGTTCGCCCATGACCTCCCCTTTGGGGACTATGGACGTCGGGCAGAACATTGCTTTCTCTCCCGCCGGTCCGCAGGACATCGGTCGCACCATTGCGGAGCTTTTCTACGTTCCCGAGAAACCTCGCTTTGACGGTCTGTATGGCTTGCCCCGGCCGCCGATGGAGGATTTCGAGGGCTGGGGGCATTTTACGCAGCTCGTGTGGAGGGCCACCCGAGAGGTAGGGTGTGCGACGAGTGGATGTGTCTCCATCTCCGATCCGACAATGTCGTATTTCACCGTGTGTAACTACCGCCCAGCAGGTCCGTCGGTATCATATCTTACCTTTGAGAAGCTAACGGATGTTGACGAATTCTCTAGGCAACATTGACGAGATGTACGCGGCGAACGTGCATCGCGACTGAGGCACGTTCGCTCAAGGGAAGGAGAAGCTCTGAGGAACGCTGATGACGCTTTCTGGGTCGACTCAACATGCCTCGGACCCTTGTCGTCGCGTGTGGGGTCATGCGGGAGGGAGCGCGAATCGTCGGTGTTGCGTTCACTCAACTGTCCACTGGAGGATGGGCCAGGATGCTGGATTCGATAGAAAGTCGGTGCCGAGGAGGGATTCTGTTGTGATAGATACCTAGGGGGTTGATGCCTGAGGAGTCAGGGGCTGATAGTCACCCTGAGCTCTGTGGTATATGAGTGAGATGTAAAGTAGGTAGTAGTTTCCTCTGTAGTGCAATCCATCCCTCGTCAAAGGCACCGTTGCACTCCTCGCTGGCTTCCTCCGCATCCTGCATCACAACAGATGCGATGCACTGGCTTGTCCGTAGCTGCCGCCTGACGAGTTGCGGAGTCATTGGTGTATGAGCGGCATGTTGACTAGGTAAGTTAGCAATCCCTCTGCAGGACCCTTCCACTTTGGTCCACAGTACTATTGCACTCCTCGCGGACTTCCGCCACATCCTGTATCACAAGCAAAAGCAGGCAGATCAGATGTCTGACGTACACATTTGGACCAGACCGTCGCACAACACACTTCACGCCGGCGTCGTGGACGCCCCAGTCACGACTGCTCACTCATGTTCTTACTCATATCGGCCTTCACCTTGGGAGAATCACACTCCCATTATTAGTAGGTATCTTCTATATACTACAAGACTCGAAATAATGGCATGCATTACTGGTCTTGTTTGCTATTGAATAGGTCTGAGATAGGAGCTGCACGAGTACGTCGCAGCGGACCTCGTCCAATCTCCCGAGAGAGGCACGATGTATGCTTGACCTCTGCAGTCCGACAGCAGCAGGACACAATTATCCGACACTTGTGCATTTCAAAGGGTATCAGACGCCGAGCGATATCAGTGCTCACTGTGGAGCCGCAGAGCACCGAGACAGGTCACCCGCCTTGACCTTGGATGTGGTAAACTTCTCAGAGAGATAATTCAAAGATCGACGAACTCGCCACCTTAAATTTAGAAGCTGACCTGCTGCAAGAGACTATGTGGGATGAATGAGAGGGAGGTGGCCCCGAGGCGAGACGAAGCTGTACGAGACTGTTCCTTCGGAACAGTCCTGTTGTCGTTCAATGGTCATCTCTCCTCAGTGCCAAGCTCGATGGCGTCAAATGTGACGAGAGGCAGAACAATGAAGAGTTCGAGTCCGCTGTAGAGAGGTAGCCGCCCACGCCGCCCTACTGGCGTCAAGGTCCATTCGGCCACAAGGGGGATTCCGGCGCCCGGAGATCGACGTGATTTAAGTGACAAGCTACCAATAAGCGATCGAATCATTGAGACAATGAAAGAAGAGTCATCTCGCGTAAGCCTCGTCCAACCCTGGCTTCATGGTGATCTACAATACTAGTGGAAAGTCCTGTGAAGAGTTGCGCCTATATATCTTCAATTTCTCTACTATGTGCAATTCTAACTGTCTACTCCTTACCCAGCCACCGAAGAACGAGGCCACATCATCCGCCTGACGGGCAAGCGGCCCACCACTATGCCGTTGAGGCATCGTGTGAGTCTTCACTTTAGTCGATGAAGGCCTCTCCACCTTCACTGTTGATCTTCAATAATCAATCTCGTCTCCTAGTACTTGCCTCGTGTCATATTCTTTCACGGCTTTACCACACAAGGCTCCATCAGCAGAGACCTTGAACAGCGTCTTTCTTCTCTCTGACGCGCCAGATCAGCCAAAATCTTTTGTTAATGGATGGGAAGTGGAAGAAAGTCGGGCAGGAGGCTGAGGCTATCTCGTGTCTGTCATCATTAAGCTGTGGTACAAATCCCCGTGATCAGGAGTTAAGGAGAGTCAATTGTATTAGCCCTTGTACAAGGTGATGATTGCATACAAATGGAACCCATTATTGCTCTCAATACAGGCTTTTGAGTTCACTTTATGGCCATGGTACAGCAAATTAGGCAATTTGCCAAGGTCACGTGGAAGGATCTAGGCTTTTGAGCCACAAAGCCTCTCGGTGTGTCTTTAGGTTCTAGGTCTATGTGAGTACAGCGTGGCTTTGTCCCGTTGTCATCATCGTTCATTTCGATAGCTGTCTGACGCTCACGTGAGGGGTGCTCGTACTCATGGCAATGAACGCACCAGCTGTGATGCAAGTAACGAGAAATGGCTAGCGAGGAGTGTAACGGTGCCCCTGACGACGACGGAGTGTACTATAGAGGGAGTAGCTGCCTTCTCTATATCTCGCTCACATACCACTAAGCTCAGGGTGACCGTCGGCTCCTGACTCCTTGGACCTCAATCCCTTGGGTATTCAACACCGCAGTCTCTCACCATGGCGGCGACCTGTCCTCTCCATGGCCATCTTGTGCCGCGCGCTCGCTAGTTTGGCGTCAAGAGATCTCTGGCAACGAGCATTGCTCCATTTATTCGCCGAATCACTGTCGAATTCCGCATCATATGATTGGACGTCAACCACGAGCTGCTCATGTGAGCTACTCCACCACTTCGGAGTGATATCGCTCGTGATTCCATGGAGCAGATTTCGCCTCGGGCAGAGCGATCCACGTCTGACCGATAGCCTCCCTGTAGCCTTCGTCGGCGCTACCGCACATCCTTCGTCACAAGATCCCGTCGGGTACTACTGTCACTTCTCTTACAACGTCGGCTCAGCGGCTCCAGGTCGTGCCAGCGCAATCTACCAGGCCTTCCTCGGGATTCGGCTACTGCCACATGTCTTCTTTCTTTTGGGATTTTGCGTCCCGTCCGCGCCATGCACGTTCGCATCCCGGCTCGGGGGCGGACTCACTCCACCCATGAGCGTATCACCGTCTCCATCTAATGGACTGCCGGGATCATACGTATCTGGAGCACGCATCATAGAAGGCTGCCGAGGTCGTTTATTCCGCAGCGACGTGGGCGCATGCGCGAAAGGAAGACGTTCGGCGGGCAATTGGATCGGCAAGCGTGAACACCAGTCGCGAATTTTGTCCGATAGAGATTTGAAAACCATCCTTGGAGAGCTGTGAACCTCGTTTTGGGCAGCGGAGAGTAAGTATAGAGAGTACACTTCTTGATGTGTATTCTGTGACACGCGAGCTTGAGGCATACTAATACCTCACGAGATGCAGCGAGTCCGAGAGAATTCAACGGAGAGTCTAAGCGCGCCCTCATACGCGCGGCATGCGGCACTGAGTCCATGACGACGGTAGAGATCATTCATTTGGGGACTGACAATGAGCATGTCGATTTGAACCGCCGTGAATGCGAAGAGGAGTTCCGTCACGATATGACACCGATTTGAGCTTCCATCACACAGTGTATGGTACCGCCTAGTCATGGCCGCTCTGGGGTCTGGCCGAAGTGGATTACGCGATCAGTCTTGACGCCTATCGACATGCCGTGACGCGGATCCCGGCGGCTCCAATATCGAGGAGTGCGGGCACTGATATCGCCATGCGGTACGGTACATTCTCCAACCACGTGGGCATGTCCCACTAAGGACGCTGTGATCATACCTGGGGTAGTCGTCACAGCTTGGAGCGCCGCAGCCGAGCATCCTTAGCGAGATTCCATACCACCATCCTAACTAACCAGCAGCAGCAGCCATGCACTTAGACGTCTCGTCGGGCTCCCTAATTGAATTCAGCTTTGCCGTTGTGACCCCTCGCTTTTCACACCGTCCTCTCCAGATTTCGCCCGACGTTATACACAAGATCTCGCCGCTGCTGCAGGCGCGTAATTCTTCCGGCTCGCTAAGAGTAGGACCGCGGAGGCCAAACGCGTTTTACCTGGGGCAGGCAGTTCCACGGGCGCGATGAAAATTGCCGATGGTGGATCGTGCCCAATCCCTCGAACCTAGAGCGCTTCCGCATGAGACAAGTTGCTATGGACAATGTCAAGAAAGCCGACAGTATCGTCGGAATGGACTCAGCCTGTCTTACACGGACACCGCGGATGAAAGTCAAGGTCCAGCTGCACCCTTGATTGCTTGTCTAGATGCCGGTGCAAGTTATGGAGCAACCCTGTTTTGAGTCGATGTGCAGTCCATTTGCCGTCGGCTTCTTCTGCTTCTTCTTCTTCTGCTTCTTCTTCTTCTTCTTCTTCTTCTTCTTCTTCTTCTTCTTCTTCTTCTTCTTCTCCTTCTTCTTCTTCTTCTTCTTCCTGGGTGCTGCATCCGCCGTCGGTACTTGCCCCATGGGTACCGAGCAGCAATAAAACAGGCCAGTGATGGTCGATCAAAGTCTTGTTGTTCCCTCCTTTGACCGGTTCCGAATGGGAGAGCCCCTCTTGGACGTTCAAGCACGCCTCGAAGATGCTTGGCCTCAGATCCAGCACTTCATCGACTCCATCCGGCCCTTCATTGCGATCCTAGCGGGACAGCGGTCCAACGTCGTGTCCTCCTCCATGGTGGCTTCCTCACATCGGCGGCCGAACCTCCATCGTCATATCGGCTCCGCGCTGACCGGACTTGGGAAGGAGCAGGCTTCCACCATCGGAACTGGGCGAGGCCATCACCCCTGACCCGAACACCTCAAGCGACCAAAGTGTACGAGGAATAGAATCTGGACATCGCAGAAGTTGTTTCAAGAAGTACCTCTCGTATGGAAGTCGAAGCGTAGGCACCCTGAACAGCCATTCCTTGGCCTTCCCCGCCGGAGGCTCGCCTTGGTACGAAATGGAGTAGAGATTCGGACCTGCGATTCAATTGCTCTGCAATAATGGATCCAACAAGTAAGATTCCCCTCCTCTCCAATGCCATCGATGCGGCCTAGGCTTGACCGACGTAGAGGGTACTATTACGGTTTGTCACTCATCTCGATCAAGAACATGACTCGTACCTTCGGCGCCTCTGCGATAGGCTGAACGACCTGCGTGGTCAAGTCGAAGGAAATCGAACTCATGAGTCCACCCGGTGTTGTGATGCAGGATGCGGAGGAAGCCAGCGAGGAGTGCAACGGTGCCCTTGACGAGAGATGGATTGCACTACAGAGGAAACAACTACCTACACTACATCTCACTCATATACCACTGAGCTCAGGGTGACTATCAGCCCCTGACTCCTCAGGCATCAACCCCTTAGGTATCTATCACAACACCCGGGCCCGGTCAGAGGAGTCTCTGGAGTCCGCAAAGGGCTCTGCGAAAGAGACTGGAACAATGCTCGCGACGGGCGTCCACGCGTCCATGAAGAAACGTCAATGGTTTCGCAACATCGCAGACGAGGGTGGACATTGGTCCCGGTGCATACCCATAATTGTAGCCGATGTTATCAACGCCTTCAGTGACACACAGCGAATGGAACTCTTGCTCCTGTTTCGAAGGCGTTGAAGCTGCTGCTGACACGCTCGGCCTGTCATCACATCAGCGTCAATCTTGGATTGCCTGGACTCTGTGCATTCTCTACAGCGGCGACACGGGGTCACAAACTTTCGCATCTCCAGAGAGGATCATTTCACGTCCAGGACATCGATGGCAGAAAAGACCATAGGGCGGGCGGGTGAGCCATGGTGACATCAACGAGCCTCAAAGCGAGCGAGGTAGGCGAACGGTGCATCTTCGCGACCTGGGACATCGCTGCGAGGAATCCAACCACCTTGAAACGACCACGGAGTCCTGCAAGATCCTGTCAACGCACCAAAAGCTCAAATCATCCAATGATGACTGAGAGGAGTCTCGATATGAGAGATGAGATGGACGACTTCCGGATTCGTTGCTATACGGAGAAGTTCGATCCTCGTAGCTTCTAGTTTCCTGAACCAAAGAAAGGTATTCGGTCCCTTGCGACTGCTCATTGTCATTTTCATCAGATTTCATCGCACTGTCACAGGTCTCGTAGATCCACCATCGGACTCTTCGTACCGATGTCGCAGGTATATCGGAACATAGCGACTCTCTTCCCTCAACATGGATTCTGTATCACTGAAATTATCCATATTTATAATAAATGACAGTTATGAGACCATGGTACAAGTTTTCGTGCCTCGTGCTTCGTTGTGGGTTGCTTGGGACCCAGGGTCTATTTCTTAGACCTGGCGGATGGTCCTGACCACGTCTCCGTCAGGGCGATTCGATATCCAGTACGGTTAAGATCCGCATATCGAATTCTCACGCGACGTTGATGCTGTCCTGCGGGCGCTAGGCTAAGGGCAATCCATCCTACCCAGACGTGAGGGGTAAGAGCTCTTCCTGACCGTACTGTGTCCTTACCAGGTCCGATGTGAGACCTGTTTCGTACGCACAAGCATACATTTTGATCAATCTTTGCTTCGCTACGCCTATTCTATTGAGGTTTAGATGAAGGTGAAAGCCTCAGGTGAGCAGAGGAGGGAATGAGACTATCTTCTACCATTGCTTGAGTCCTGTACTTTCGTTTGGGGACTGGTCGCACCTCGAACTCATGTAGTAGCAAGCCTGTCACTAGCATTTAGGAAAGTTCGTAAGTTGACGCAGGCATTGTCATCTTCAGATTACTTCTGAGTGCAATAGTACTAGTACCGCTACAGCATATGACGCGACATGTATTTCCTTCTCTCCATCTGAATCGTCGGTTGCACTAGATGAGTAGCGTTAGCACGGCAGTCTATGCTCTATGGATGTAGCACGTTTCGAGTATCCTCATGTCTGGGCACTTGGAAACCTCGCGGGAGACACCACTGCGATCGAGTCCGGGGTCTCATGGCAGGCAGAGATCGCTCGCGTGGTATCAAGCACCTTACGCCAACACGCGCAGGCATTATCTCATCACCAACCATCCCAACGTATGCGAAGGGCTTCACTCCAAGACTTGCTGCCGACTGTTCATAAGGAACGATCGCCCGTCGGATACCTGTTTCATATCTGTAGCAACGAAAGGTAATGGAGCATACTGTAACGCTCCGGGGAGTCGGTAGTAGTAATGTAGAAAACTGCCAGCAGTGCCTGCTGCGCTACTACAGCGCTGGACGGGACTCTCTCGCGTAGTCTTCCCTAGTCAGATTGCTAGAGGGTAGCTTTGCGGCAAGGGACAAGCATTCGTCGTAGTGTTGGGCCTGTAGCCTAGCGCTGCCTGGTGGCGCCAGGCAGCACCTTGGTTCGTGCACTCTGCGGTCTGGAGTATCTGAACGAAGGTAGACTAAGTAGTTGTTTCCTCTGTAGTGCAATCCATCTCTAGTCAAAGGCACCGTTGCACTCCTCGCTGGCTTCCTCCGCATCCTGCACCACAACACATGGTCATTGTCACCCTGCTGGGAGCCACAATATCCCTCAACTCCTTAATCTGTTCATGGGGCGTCTGCCTCTTGTGGATGGCAAACAGCAGATCTGTATGCACAGTGTTCGTGATGTAGTCCAATATCACTCCAAGACCCTTCCTCTGGTTCTCGTATTCCACGAGATCTCGAGTGTATCTTTCCTCTTGGTAGAGATATAGTCTCTCTGACGTGGGCGACATCTCGCCGTCCGTCACTTTTGGAAATTCCGGTTCCACTGGTCTTCGACGCATATTGTGGGCAACCTCCTCCTCCTGAACGTCTGGGTCCACCAGGTGCCAGTTGGACAGCTTTCCATTTGAGTCGAGAGGACCAGGTCTCCCATTGTTCTCGTGTCTTCAACTCGACCGCTGTGGTCACTGTTTCCTCTTCCATGTCAATCGGTTCTAGGTCCTCGGCTTCCTTTTCATCGAGTAACATCGACGAGGACACACAAGGATGCGCAAACCGGGCACATAACTGTTTGGGTTCTCCCGTGTCGGGCTAGAATAGAATCCTTGATTCAATGTGAAGATGTGTGTGTGTAGGGGATGGGTGTCTTCTTGTAAACAACAGAACAAAACGTGATTGTTAGAGGAAGTCACTGAATTCTGACTAGTAACTGTAGAGATAATAGTAACTATATACACACACCTCCGTACCCTCTCAGGGGTGTCTGGGTTCGAGCTCGCCGGGGTCCGAATGCTCCTGCTCATCTTGTCCGATACGAACACGCCCAGGCTCAGCGGACACCCAATCGTCGGTGTCCACACTCCACCGTTGCACATTGATGCCAAGCCCAGCACAGGTCACGTGTAAAAACAAACAGGAGCGGGTTGTTGGAATGTCACGTGGTCTGAAGCTTAGATTCATTTATAGTTTACTCAGGGGTCTTGGCACAGGGACGACGCGCAGACCACCAGTGTGTGCCGGGTGAACATCGAATCGATCGACGACAGATTCTAGCTAGAAACGACCATCATCCGATCAGAGTCGAGTCCGTGGGGGACAGATGGCGCTGGGAGACTGCACAGAGGTGGGAAGACGCGTCGCGACGCGTCCAACCACGCCTGATGCGCCTCGCCCACAACGTGTCAGGAAACCTACAGAGAAAGCGAAAGAAGCGAGAAATGCGTTGGATCACGATGATGCAGACTGCCATGAAACGTCAATGATACGAGCGAGGGCAGGGGCTCCGGCCACGGCCACGGCCGTCGCAGAGGACGAACGCGCTCTCGCGTACCTCGTGCGACAGCTCTCAGAACAGATGAAGTTGATGCTCGAGGAGCGCTCAATGATGCGAGAACGATTGACAGCCATGCAAATGCAGCAAGAGACAACGCAGAAGTTGCTGCAGGAAACGCAAGCCCAAGTCACCGCTCTGCAAGCGGTAGTCAAGAAGCATGCAGCGACTACCGCTGCCGCGGCAACATCGTCGAAGACGCCGGGAACAACGTGGGCCTCGCTAGCAGGAGCAGGAGCTGGAAACCCTCCGGCGACCCCACCCAGCAGCGCAGCTGCTCCTCCAAGTGTCGCGCGGCCGTCGGTCACCGTGGATCTCAGCAACGTCCCCTTTCGAGCCGAAGATGCCGCGTCGCTCAAGAAGCGTGTCAACGATGCCTTCGCCGCCATGACCCCAACGAAAGATATCCGCTCCAGCGGTCTTCTCCAGAGCCCGGGCGAGCGATGCTTGATCAAGATCCTGTTGAAGACCCCGGCGGAAGCCGAGTGCGTACGGAGCAACGACGACTGGCTGAAGGTGCACTTCCGCGGCGCCCGCCTCCAGGGCGAACAGTGGTATCCGATCAAGGTGGATCGCGTCAACCGCATGGCCATCAACGATGGCAACAGCTGGACGATTCGAGAACACGCAGCGAAAGAGATTGGAGAAGAGAACGCGGTGGAGGTGGCCAGGCTGAGATGGCTGAGTGGTCCAAGTGAGAAGACGTATGGATCACTCGTGGTGTACCTGACCAAAGCGACCGATGCAGCGGCTCTCCTCGAGCGTCAGATGATGGATTTCAAAGGTGAAGCGGGCTTCACGCGCGTTCGAGCGTCGGCAGGGGCCATCACGCTGCTTCAAATGTCAGAGATACGGGCATCACGAGTTTCGATGCACCCACGAGGCCCGCTGCGGTCGGTGCGCGGGCGCTGGCCATCGAGAGAATGAGTGCGGCAAGGCCGATATCAAGTGTGCCGCATGCGGTGGCCCACACATGGCCAGCGACCGGGGCTGCAAGGTCTACAAAGATCAACTGCAGCGTTACCAACTCCCACGACGTGACTAACCCAGGGGTGGAAATCGAGGCGACCTCGTGAACCGATATCGACTAACCAGGCCATTGATCCCGCCCATGCTGCTCTGTCTCCGACCGGTAGGATTGTAGTGCCCCCCGTAAGAGCTGCAACGCTCTAGAACATAGCCTAGAGAGTGGTCCGACTCGAGCACTGGCCCGACAATTTGGATCTGGATCTGGATCCCACGATATTCGACACAAGTGGGAGATGCCGGGAATCTACTGCGAAACGCTGACCTGGGCTTAGAATGAACCGGAGGACAATATGTAGAACACTTGTATATGCTAGTCCCCTATAAGTCTAGAGGCTTCGCAGGGTGTATGAATCAATCAATCAATCAATCAGTCTTGGCACAGTACCCTCCGCAGTGCCACTCTCCTTTGTATTGTTTTTGGTAGAAGATAACGAGATCACTGAATTAGTGATTTCACCCCACTTTCCAACATGGGTACCGTGCCGGTATAGACCTCAGGCCACGTGACACTCCAACATCTCGCCACACTGGCAGTCCTACGAGCATAGACGCACATCGTGCGGTACAACCGTCATGTCATTACGTGCTTCAAAAAATGGGTTCCGACCAGCAGGTGTGGGTGTACAGACCTATCCCCTGTCTAATTCATTCTTGGGAAACTGGTCTGTGATCAATACAGCACAATTGCTCACGATCGTGGTCTCTGATTGAGGCTACTGAAGGTGAAAAGGGTGCGAAGAGCTAGGCGGGGAATCCACAGCTCTGATCAGATCATTCTACGCCGCAATCAAAATGCACTGGACGCGTACAAAGCCGGTCGTGGACCGTGCTCGGATGCACAGAATCAAGATAATCTTAGCCCACAAACATTACCGCCATGTCGAGCCTCTGAACGAGAACTAGCGCAGTGGGCTCATCGTGACATAGGAGACTTGGCGATGACATCACTTGGTCGTCTAGCACTAGCCAAGTATGTAGCCCCCTAAGAAGAGATGCGAAGCTGGATTATAAAATCTCGCACGATACCGACGTGAATCTTTCGACTTAATCTTCACTTTTACGTATCTCGAGAACTACTTTTGCGGGTGCCATGTCCTCAAAGAGATTTCATATGGTAGTGTCGAGCCTGGACAATCTATTCTTTCGTGGCTTGCAGGTCAGATTCAAGAACGATGAAACGGGAGCCCAGCTTTGCTCTCTATTATGGAAATGGCACCTGTGGGCTGACTCGATAGGCCTTCTCCGACAGTTCCAAGAAGAAAGGAAGACGTCAATTGAAATGCCTCGGGACCTTCACCTACCAGAGGATCTTTGCACGAAGCTTCTGGAGACGGTCTCGGAATGGTTGGAAAAGATGATTAAGAAGGACAACTCGTCAGCCTCTTCAACGCCGTTGGAGCACGCTGCCGAATGGACAATAATGGCGGACGCGTGGGAGTATCCGATGAGCGAGCATATCCAAGCCGGCTTTACCCTGGACGTACTGGCCAGTGCGATTGATCAGACAGATGAGTTCATCAGAGCGATGAGCCCCAAGCTTTGTGCGTCCCTGAAAACGGAACATCAGACCCGCTTCAGGGTATGAAGTGTGAAGTGTACATCTCCTGAGACCGTACAATTATGGTTCGGATCGCACATGTGATAATCTTGTACTTCAGGAGGATCTGCACCATCTAGTGCACTTGGTGATCATGAAACACACGGAGTGCTCGCAAGCGAATCATCCTGGATCTACCGGGTAGTCGGACTCGAGATGTGCTGAGTTTGGCAATATGTAAATCTAGTCGATGGCGGCATCCAACGATGCCAGAGCTCTGCACTGAGTTGCAATGGCGTCGTGAGACCCCACGAATCACTCCAGCCTGGCGAAATAGAAGCCAGACTTTCCTGGTTTAAATGATGGGAATCACATAGCGACACATACATGAGACGTTCTACGGGTATGGAGCAATAGCTCGGTTCAGTACTGGAGCCGGACGTATCAGGCTAAAATCTAATTGCCGAAGAGCTTCCTCAGAACATCCTTGCGGACGTTCCTAAGCAGCCTAGCCTCACCAGATCGATGGGCATCATCCCACTCAGATGTCGTACCTAAGGTTGTTCACGGTCGAAGTGAGGTGGTATAGTCCGACCACCAGTTGCCGGGGTGGACGGGGCGTGCCAACCCTCAAAAATCCCGACATGCCGTGCATTCAGCGTTGCTGCAGCTTGGCAATTCTTTCTGTCGAAGAGTCACGGAGCGCCAAATCTTCATGTAAGATGGGTATTTTGATAGCTCTGTGGGAGTAGATGCGATGGGGTTACTATAGTAATGGAGGGCCCGAGGTTCACACTGAACTGGACGAAAGGCTACGATCTTCTCAAAGTCTGGTGGCCATGACGCTCGTCTCAGTCTCACTTATCGCATGTCGACGACCGCGAGCGATGGAGAGGGGCATGGCCAATGGCGCCTCCATTCTCGCTCGCCATGCGAGCTATCGATCCATAATCCAGAGATCGGACAAGCTACCTGAGCAGGTCATGCCCTTCAGGGGGAAGCGAATGCGGCGCTGGATCGTGCGAGGCTTGCTCATGCCGTTTGTTCACACCAACACTCGTCTCCTCAGCGGTCTTGTGCTCAAGGAGGACGATTGAACAACTGGATTCAAAACGACTGTGAGATGGTGTAGCTCCAGGACAAGAATGTGGATTGATCCAAGATGGAAGATCAGCGTGAGGCAAAATGATAGAAAAGAAAGCTGTCAACATAGTGAGATCATCGGAAAAAATATGAGCGAAGGTTGTTCTGGTTCGAGACGGCACGATCCGCCCGTGCCAAAATTGAAACCCTTTGTATTTGAATTATACTCGGCAATCTTGATGACAAGTGTCGCCAATCTGGAGTGAATCCATGATATATGTCGATTAGAGAGGTAATGGGTTGATGTTCCGTGATGGAGAGAAGGCCAAAGATCTCTGGCTGCCACGAATGCGGTTTGCTTATACACGAGAGTCGATGTTCCACGTCGCTCGAGAAACGGACCTAGTCGTGTGGAGATTGTCGACGTGAATCCATTTGCCATAGCATGCTCATACAGAGACCCACCTGTGCAGATTGAGAGATCGCCGAAAGACGCGCTCGCAACAGCATGTGTAATTGTGCGATCTACAGGCTGAGATATGCGTGGCTATGATTAGATATTCATCCCAGGTGCGTCGTGGATACAAGTTTACCACTGAAGAGAGTGATTGGAGATCAAATGTAGACATCTCGAACAAATGTCATGGAGATTTTTCGCAATCGAAGATGGCGTATGTCACACCAACATCCCTGCTCCAAAAAACTCTCTGGGGAACGAGGGTGATCACGGTAATCTCTTGTGACGCCTATCTCATCAAGATCGGTTGCTGCGAATCATGTTCGCGAAGTCACCAGATAAATACTTTGGCTCCCGCATGACTACACAGCAGCCCAAGCACATGCGCTGTGCGATGTGTGTCTGCTACCGTACTTCCTCAACGGATGATGTGTTGTGATGCAGGATGCGGAGGAAGCCAGCGAGGAGTGCAACGGTGCCCTTGACGAGAGATGGATTGCACTACAGAGGAACCGACTACCTACTCTACATCTCACTCATATACCACTGAGCTCAGGGTGACTATCAGCCCCTGGCTCCTTAGGCATCAGCCCCTTAGGTATCTATCACAACATGATGCTCTTGACAAGATGCGCCACCATCCGCTCAGCGAGCCGCTGAACTAGCCACCTTCAATGGTTGCCTTTGGATTATGTATGATGAGTTTTGCCTGGGTGAGAGGAATCCACAAGAGCCGCTGGCTCGCGATACATACTTCATCGAAGGGAAGTGCCTCCCTCCCGCTCTCGCATGAACGCTTCCTGTTGAGGGATATGAAGAATCTCATGTGTTCTCATCACATCGAGTCAAAGCGCGGCCAGTTACATGTTGAAACGGCGCTGGGATTGCGAGTGACGCCGACAGTGATGTTATGTATGGTGTCGCGCGATTCTTGCAAAGATGTCTCAGAGCCAGCCGTGTTGACGCGTCGAGTCTGGGTGGAAGCCGGCTGGATAGCAGAGATGAATCGCCACGACCAGGGGACGGCCGTACCTATGTTGTCACCGGAAGCAGTGTCGTATGACACTGCTTGTTAGGGGAGCAGGGATCGTTTGGACATTGTGGAATACGGTAATCGACGTTGTAGTTCTCGATGACCTTTTATCCTTACATCCGACATGGCTCGCCCCACAGCATGCCAGAAACGTAGCTGGGTACGGCCACGGACAGAGGCGTTGCATTGCATCGACGGCCACGGTGGAAACCAGAGATGTAGAAGCAACGGGCCCAGTTGCAACACGGGGCCAGAGACTTCCGATTGGCCCTCCTTCAGCAACAGTCGGATGCCACGGCCTTGAATGCAATTCTGTGATAGTAGACGAGGGAGGGACGCTTGCGGAGCCCGAGTGCCATCCGGATCGCTTCCAGGCCCCGCCGAGATGCAACCCCTACGACTTCGGCGAATTGACAAGGGGACCAACTTCATATGCCCTCGTGACTTCCCGACGCGAATTTGTATGCACACACGTTCCACACACTTCGAGGTCTCTCCAGGCAGAAGCACGCAAAATTGCGTCAAATTCGAGTTCCTGGTCAGTGACCATGGTTGGACGCTTGCTATGCCTCTAGGCATTCTTTGCTCTCCATGTGCTCGACCAAAAGGCGGTTTCCGCGCATGAGGATCTCTGTCAATCCTTCACACCATGGGTTCAGTGACGTTAGACTTTTCGTTGTCGTGGATCTCCATCTGTCCACAATCTTCTAGACTTGCTCTGGGGCGGACAAGGCGCTGATGCCGGTCGATGACAGTCACACGAATGTGATGCAGCGATCTGGGAGGTGCTAGTCGAAGCGCGATAGCAGTGAGGGTCTGTTGCCGCGCGTTGGCCCTTACTGGTATGGCCATGGAGATGGCAGTGGGTAGCACCGATGAGGTTTGCATTCGTGGAGGTGAAGTCGCGCAACCACCTTCCTTGACAGCTACTGAGGCTCACCAGGGCAAGGGCAGCAGATTCCTCCAACGAGCGATGGCCCTCGCAACGTCGAGCACGGTGATGCATGCGTATTATGGATGAGGTGTGGTAAATGAATGAGCGAGAGCAAATACGGAATGACAGAGAGGATGGACGTAGGAAAGTGTGCAACGGTGGAGTGTGGACACGGGCGACTGGGTGTCCGCTGAGCCTGGGCGTGTTCGTATCAGACAAGATGAGCAGGAGCATACGGACCCCGGCTAGTTCAAACCCAGACACCCCTGAGAGGGTACGGAGGTGTGTATATATAGTTACTATTATCTCTACAGTTACTAGTCAGAATTTAGTGACTTCCTCCAACAGTTATGAGCCCGGTATGCAATAGGCAGCAAGTACAGCACCATTGAGGTATTCATTCGACGTTCACGAGCCCAAGCTCTGACTCTTTGCAACCCCTACCTGTACACCCTACATCCATCCTAGCATCTCATCCAAGCAATCAAGACGAGCAGACAGGCGTTCAACACATCTGATCGCTGCTCACTCTCGCCGTCTGATTCGACAATCCCCTGCGCTAATAAGAAGTCACTCGCTCACATGATGTCTACGGTCACCATGATCCCCTCTAACAGCACCTTGGTCCTACACGGCCACCTGCAGTGGAGACAGTGGTACATTGGCATCAAGGAGGCGGCTGTGGGAAGAGATGTGTGGAAATACATCGACCCGGAACAGAAAGAAGCTCCCGAGTCTCCCTCGGAACCTACGCTGAGTGCACTGTTCAATGTTGATGATCTTGACGCATTGAGCCAACAGCAAGAGAGCCGATGGAACTCACGCCTTTCTATCTTCCACATCCAGCAGAAGCTCCACAAGGAAAAACTGCTGGCGATCACTACCATCAATGAGAAGATTCGCACATCCATCTCACCTCCACTTCTCACCCTCATCAGTTCCGCAGACAATCCAAGAGATAAGTTGATTGCTCTGAGGACTGCCCTGGCTCCAAGTCTTACTACGATCAACAATCAGCTGGAGCTGGAGTATGAGAAGCTGCAACAGCCACCCTTTGGCAAAGAAGCCTTGCCATGGCTCCAGAGCTGGCTGGAGTGGTCCTTCTCCGCAGAAGACAACTGCTTCCTCTCGGAGAACCAGAGACCTCGTGCAGCAGAGAAGTTCATTCAAACTCTCATTCCTGTGCTCCCTGGACACGCTCAAGCAAGGTACAATTCGCTGCTTGAACGCAGGATCACAAGCAATGACCGAGGAATCACCGTCAAGGACGAGATAACCCACTTCTCGGCCCTGGTCACCTCCCTCAACATCATCAAATTCCCATCTCGAAGCCACACCTATGCAACGCTCAGAGGCGAGGATTCGACAGGTCAACAGACAGCTTCATCCAAGCCAAAACCAAAGAGGCCACCAGGCAAGTGTCTCTGCGGTGAGTTCCACTGGTATTCAGACTGCGGCTATCTGAACAAGACTGCCTTTCCTCAATTTAAGGAGGATATCAACGTACGCAGGAGAATTGACTCACAGCTTCAGAATGATCCAGATATAGAACAAAGGATTCAACGAAATATCGAACGCTCAAAAGACAGACGTGAAGCGAAGGGTGCTTCCAAGGACACCGCAAGCACCAAGTTCGTTGGCGCTGCCGTTTCCTCAACCGGAACTCCATCCTTTCCCCTCAATCACTGTCTGATCTGGGACACAGGAGCCGACGTTCACATTTGCAATGGCGCCTTCAAACACAGGATCCTCAGGTACCACCAGGAGACACCACAACCTCTGCATGCAGGAAATCACACGATTCAACCTACAGCAATGGTCGACTTTGCATTTGACGCTTTGCAGTCAGATGGTTCCACAGCTATCATTGAGCTTCGAAACGCCCTGTACATTCCTTCGTTCATGGTTTCAATTGTATCGGCATACAAATTCAGCCAAAAGAACGCTTACTGTGATACAGAGCGAGGAGAGATCTATCTTCGAACACCCACCAAGAAACGAGAACAGTTGGCAGTCGTTCAGCATAGATATGATCACTACGTCCTGCAAGAGCTGGAGCCCAGAAACCGTTCTGCATTTGCCTCAAACTCACGTCAACCAAAACCAACACTCAGAGCGACCGCTCAATCTTGGCATCATCGCCTTGGCCACCCATCCCCAGAGGTGATTGAGCATCTGCAACAGTCGGTCGATGGAGTGGAGGTGGATGACAGCGAGCAAGCACCAGCCACCATTCACTGTGATACGTGCTCGATCAGCAAAGCCCAACTCACCATCTCACGGCGAACGGAGAAACATACCGATGTCTCGGCGAGGCATCACCAGGATTCCAAGTTCCTGCATGTCTCGTGGGACCTGATGGAGTTCAAACCTCCGCAGGACCTTCCGAATCATCGCAACACCAGGTTCTACGCTCACTTCTACTACCCCGCGGAAGCGTTCCACGTAGGCTACGCCGCCAGCACCAAGGCGGAGGCGGTCGGCCAATTCAAGGCGCACTTTAAGCGTATGAAGCAGCGCTTCGGTTCCACTACACGCACCGTATTCATGAACACCGACAATGAGTCCACCATTGGGACACAAGCTTCCAAGGTCCTGGGAAACCTCGGTCTCACCGTGTTGCCCAGCGCTCCATATACGCCAGCTCAGAACGGGGCTGCGGAGGCAGCAGGTAAGAGAATCCAGACGGTGGCTCGGTCGTTGAGAGTTGCTTCAGGCCTTCCGAGCAACTTGTGGCCATGGCTCTGTGACACTGCCGTGTACCTTCTCAACCATACGCCCAATGCGAAGTTGAATTGGCGCACACCGATGGAGGCAGTCACTGGGGTCCGTCCCACGCTCTCTCACCTCGCTCCGATCGGTTGCAAGGCCTTCGCGACCATCAAGAACCTACCTCGGCTCCAGAAGCTTGAGGATCGTGCCCATGTTGGATACCTAGTAGGATTCGCGTCCACCAATATCTTCCACATCTACGTTCCTGCGTTGAGAGATGTCATCAGGACCAGAGATGTCAAGTTCCGCGAGAATGAGCTGTTCAAGGATTCAACCTCCCAGGAATTAGCCGACATATTACCTACTTATGATCATCAATATGTGGTCAATATGCTCAAGGTTCCGGAAGCAGAGAGTGAAGATCTGTTCACTCATCTCCAGCATCTCGACGCTTCGGCTCCATACATTTCAGCAAACGTTCCTCGTTGGCAGCAGCCAGCACGTCCGAATTCACCACAACCCACGCAACAGAAGGCTGATCCACCACCAACAGCCACTCCACAGACGGACTATCTCTCACCGTCACCAACGCCGGAAGGTGAGCAGGCCGACATGGAATCTGCTTCACCCAACAATACCTCCAACCAAGACGTCACTATCTTTGAGGATACTCTTGACGGACTTACCCCAGAACCAGCACCGATAGCATATCGGAACGTCGCACCTCGCGCCGAGGAGATTAGTGCAGACGCAGGTCAGGTGTTTGTACAACGCACCAGGCGCGGCAGGCGTCACGCCGCCCATCCCTGTTACTACACCAGCTTCGCCCTGGGTCTTGCGAAATCGACGGATTCCCACAAGCCTCGCGGCCCTCATCGTACCACACTCAAGCCTGAACCCACGTCCTGGAAAGAACTGCAGACACATCCGGAGAAGGATGGCTATCTCAAGGCAACTCATGTGGAGTATAACAAGCTTTTCGCGAGCGGCACCTTTAAGAAGGTTCCCAAACACTCTCACACTGGGCCAGTCCTCCCACTGACTTGGGTATGGAAATCCAAGTTCGACTCCGAAGGGTACCTCATCAAGTACAAGGCTCGCCTCTGCGTGAGAGGAGACCTCCAGATCACACCCGAACAGACTTATGCAGCAACGTTGCACATGCAGACGTTTCGAGCGTTGATGGCTGTCGCAGCTCACTTTGACCTAGAGTTACGACAGTACGACATGGTCAATGCCTTCTGTAACTCACCCCTCGATCCATACGTCTATTGTTCACTGCCAGCAGGCTTCAAGGACGAGAATCATGTGCTGGAACTGCACAAAGCCCTGTACGGACTCAAGCAATCGCCCAGACTGTGGTACGAGCTCCTGACGGAAACCCTCGAGAGCCTCGGACTGAGACAAGTCCCTGGGATCAACTGCTTGATGGTGTCCAAACACCTCATTGTCTTCTTCTATGTGGACGACCTCGTCTGTATGTTCAGAAGAAAAGAAACCTCAATTGCAAATGAGTTCGAAGTCAAACTACAAGCTGCGTTCGAAACCACCTGTCTAGGACCAGCCACTTGGTTTCTAGGTATCAAAATCATTCGACAACGAGAGGAACGAAAGATCCTCCTCTCTCAACAAGAATACATCGAGAAGTTAGCAGCCCGCTTTGGCCTTACTGATCGCAATAGGTATCCAAGCATCCCGATGAGACCTCACTGCGTGCTCGCACTCAACCCCGAACAAGCTACGCATGCTCAAATCCGCGGATATCTGATGATCATTGGATCAATTGGCTTTGCTGCGTACGCCACCAGACCCGATGTCGCGAAAACTCATGCCATCCTGGCACGCTTCAGTACCAACCCATCGGACTACCACCAACAGCTCGCGCAAGAGGCGCTCGCTTATCTGATCGGTTCCAAGGCACTGTGCCTCACATACTCCTACAGCGAAGGCGAGGAACAGAGCTTCTATGGCGCCTCCGACGCTGCGTTCGCGGATAATCCAGACCGCAAGAGCTCACACGGGCTAGTGTTCAAGCTCTTCGGTGGAGCCGTCGAATGGAAAGCCACCAAACAGAAGACCGTCACCAAGTCTACGGTCGAGGCCGAGCTCCTCGCACTGTCACTCATTGGATCACAGACGTTCTGGTGGCACAAGCTCTTCAAGGCGCTGGACTTGGTCCCTAATACATCAGCATCGTCCAATATCTACTGCGACAATCAAGCCACGGTCAGGATTGCCAACAGCACCGATCCTGCTCTGGAAACCAAGCTCAAGCACGTCGACATTCATCAGCTGTGGATCAGACAAGAAGTGATCAACGGCACACTCTCCGTCAGCTGGATCCCAACGACCGCCATGCCCGCAGATGGACTTACCAAGATCCTATCCGATCAAAAGCACCAGACTTTCGTCAAGCTTCTGGGCATGCAGCGATTCGCTCAACATTAATACGCTTTCTTTTGTACGACAATACACTGATAGCTGTTCCTTTCTAACCGAAGCAGCACAGGGAAACATTTCCTTTGTCAATTCTATTGCTACATGCACCACTCCACTCTCTTGCTTCAACGGTACAAGTCTCCAGACACCTACAGACTTGGGAAGGTGTGTGCAACGGTGGAGTGTGGACACGGGCGACTGGGTGTCCGCTGAGCCTGGGCGTGTTCGTATCAGACAAGATGAGCAGGAGCATACGGACCCCGGCTAGTTCAAACCCAGACACCCCTGAGAGGGTACGGAGGTGTGTATATATAGTTACTATTATCTCTACAGTTACTAGTCAGAATTTAGTGACTTCCTCCAACACCAAGCTGTTCCGGAACAGTCAAAGTAAGACTGGGACTGGGAGGGTTCTGGCACATAGACCAAGCCACGTCTCTCGGACACTACAAGTTGTGCGCAACTGCACATAGAAGACCTTCAGGACAGGCCTCCATGAACTTAGAACACGCTGTTGTTACAAAGGCCTTAATTTGGATATCAATCGCTGCCACGATCAGCGGTCAGACAATATCTAAGAGGTGACCTGCCGTCGCACGGAGCGCACATCTTCATACCTCACACGTCGGATCTTGAATCCTTCTCTCAACTCTTCAAGTAATCCCTTCGCCATGGACATTCCAGACGACAAATTTGTCTCTTCTTCCGTGAAGCGAGGGTCCCCAAACGCTTGCGATACCGAGGCGCCCATCACGCCGCAGCCTCCCCCGAACGAGGTCCTGCATCAGATTCATGGGTTGAAGGTGAATATGATACCGAGCGACGAGTTCAGAATGCGCAATCGCTAAGTCTTAGCAAAGTGGTTCTTTCTTGTCCTGACTTTGACCACCTCTGCCTTCCTGTTCGCTCTCGACAATACAGTAGTATGTTCGCCATGATTGCTCCCTTTCGAGACCAAGTTGTAGAGACCCGCTGCTGACTTCATGACAGACTGCTGATACTCAACCGTCGATTCTCAATACTTTTCAGAGTTTTGATGGCCTACCCTGGCTTGGTGCCGGCTTCGGTCTTGGGGCAACCTCGATCCTTATCTGGTATATCTCAACACCTTTCAGATTTCCCAGTGCCATTTGACATCTGATGAACAATTTCAGGAGCAAGTCTTACGGCCTCTTCAATGCAAAATGGGTATACATCGGCAGCGTCGTCCTGTTCGAGGTTGGATGTGCCCTTTGTGGTGCTGCTCCAAGTATAAATACAATGATCGTTGGTCGCGTATTCGCGTAAGTTGACGTCTGTCATTTTTAAGAGCAGCCTCTGATATTTCTCCACAGCGGGCTAGGAGGTGCTGGCATGTATAGCGGCGCATTGTTCTTACTCTCTGTGCTTACCACCAGCAAGGAACGACCGGTATATCTGTCTCTGACCGCTATCACCTGGGGATTGGGCACTGTGCTTGGTCCTGTAGTGGGAGGTGCATTTGCTGGCAGTTCTGCCACATGGCGCTGGGTGAGTCAGACGACACTCGGCTCTGTTAAGAAAGATGTGGATTAGCATTAACATGGAAAAATAGGCCTTCTACATCAATCTACCCATCGCTGGCCTGATGGCACCCTTGTATCTGACCTGCATTCCGAGCATAGATCTCGCTGCAGGAACTCCTTTTCTGGCCAAGCTTCGCAAGCTCGACTTCCCCGGTATCACCGTATACTTCGCAGGAATGACCTGCTTTACTATGGCTATCTCCTTTGGTGGCACAGTTTATGCATGGAACTCTGGCGCTGAGATAACGCTCTGGACCATGACAGGTGTTTTGCTCATCATACAAATCGTTCTTATCAAGTTTCATCCCGGGGTGGACAAGATCGACCGAGTGTACCCCGGACACTTTTTTAAGAGGTCGATTCCATGATTCCTTCTCCTTTCGACTTGTACTAACCGCACTTAGACCCCTGCTGGTCAATCTTCAGGTCCAGATGATGTTTATTGGAGGCATCAATCTGGGGAACATCTTTTACCTTCCTCTGTATTTTCAGTTTGCTCGTGGCGACACTCCCATACAAGCAGCAGTTAGGCTCCTGCCCTATATCTTCATGATTGTCTTCTTTTCACCTGCGAGCGGCGTTGTGATGGGCATCGTTGGATATTACAAACCGTCCTACATGATTGGCGCCGGCCTGATGGTGATTGGAACATCGCTCATGCTCACTATCACTACCGAAACATCCCCTTCGGCTATCTATGGTTATACAGTCCTCAGTGGTATCGGTATCGGCATGAATACTCAATCAGGCTTCTCTGTCGGTCAAGCGCTGGTTGAACCCGAGAGCATTGCTGATATGGTCAGCTTCATGAGCGCTGCGCAAGCTTTTGGTGGGATCTTCTTCCCAGGAATTGCTGGCAGTCTTTATAACAACCTTGTTGGCAAATACATTCGAAAGATGCTCCCAGAATCGATCGACTGGACGTCATCGGACAACTCAGTACTTTCAGGTGGCACAAGTACTTCAACGTTCACATCGCTACCTCCGGAAGTACGACGAGAAATCGTATTAGCAGTTGTAGAGGCTCTCAGAGGTCCATGGGGCCTCTTCGCAGGATGCTCAGCAGTTTGCTTCATCCTCTCATGCTTTCTCGGAGTAAGTTCATCTCAGTTGTCTGTCACACACAGGCCCTTTAGCTGATACGATTATTCAGCACACCCGTATCAATCAAAAGCCTTGATTTTTTGAGAAGAATCCATGCAGGAGACTTTTTGGTGCGGCTGAACATCCTAGCCGTTGACTCTGTATGAGTTGAGATGTTGCGTCGTAGACTGTCGTATCAAGAAAAGGGGGTGGGGTGGATGGAGGATAGACGAACCCTTGCGACTTTAGTGCTGTTTGGGATGTCGTCGATGTCTATATATGTTACACGAGAATGGGACCCTGTAGATCAGACTGCATGTTCGAAACCTCTGGTCCTGTATCGCTGTATGTCAGCACTCGCCCTAATTGGCTCATCACATCAAGCTTCTTTGACGTCAAATGGCCCTTCAAGTTGGGGACTCGGTGGGCAGAACTTGTACTCACAGTTTCAAAAGCCTGGTATTGGGTCACCCACATATTCTATAGCGGAATCAGAACCTCCAGCCTATGCGGTTGTGCAGAGGCACTTGGCCTGGCTGATCCTCATCGTTTCCTCACGCAAAATGTACCGCAGACCGATCGTATGAGAACACAGTCGGAGCGCAGACACAGGATGTATATATGAGAGAGGTGCATTCACAGAGTATTTACAGAGCTCGGTGGATATTGCCAATGTGTCAACCCGAGTAGCTTACAGTAGACCTTAGGGTCCGCGGAAGTTAGTTCTTGCTTCCTCGTCGGAGCGAGGAGGACAATCAGTTGCCTATTACACACCCGTTTCGACATCTACGTCACGTCTGACATTGATCTGGTTAATGGGAATGCAGGCGTCCTCTTCATGTGGGTCATAAGCTCTTGCGACAGCCTTGGAGTACACCTTGTCATGTCTTAGTAGTCCGCCTCCCCATCTGGAGTCATCCGATGGCGCCCCGCTGATGTCCGGAATTCTTGTGGAGGAAGGGTGAGATGAGCGCGCAGTACTTCGTGCAAGCAGGGAACGGAACCAAGAAGAGACCGGTTGGACGAGGTCCGACATCGAGTTTGGTAATAAGGGCGCAAGGCAAGGAACACAAGCTGCGATAATAGTGCAGCTGTATTGAATATTTGTCCATATGGTCGAGGTTGTAATGGGTACTAGAACTGTCAGTTACAACGGCCGCAAATGCTGGGAGACGGTCCTTCCCTACTAGAAACATTGTCGCCGTTCGCCTTGTAAACTTCAGCCATACGAATCACGCTGGTGACGATGACACTATTTTTTCTGTCAGCTTGAAAGTGGACAAGATAGAAGATTATCTTACAATCCACCAAGACCGAAAACGGACGCAAGGGCAATCTTGCGTTGGAGTGGCATCTGCAGCTTCCTGATCTCGTTGAGCGGAAGCGCAATAATCAAGACGTGGACGAAGACATTGGACAGTTCGAACCCAAATACTGTTGTGATAGATGCCTAAGGGGTTGATGCCTGAGGAGTCAGGGGCTGATAGTCACCCTGAGCTCAGTGGTATATGAGTGAGATGTAGTGTAGGTAGTTGTTTCCTCTGTAGTGCAATCCATCTCTCGTCAAGGGCACCGTTGCCTCCTCGCTGGCTTCCTCCGCATCCTGCATCACAACAAATACCACCAGCCCAGTGGGAATGCACTATCCGGCAAGATAGCCAGCACATCCCAGAAAGCCTCGATAGAGTGGCACTGGAAGACAATGAGAAACAATGTGCCAATCCACCATGCGAGAGCGAAACTCATGACCGTGAGACTAGCAATGCGGAATTGCTGAGATATAAAGATACTACGGTAGAACGAGATGACAGATAATTTAGATAGAGTGATACCGGTAGAGAAGGTAAGCTCCTGCGCGAAGAGGTACTGGGGATGCTGTCAGTCATTTCGTGTCATCACTGATTGCCAGATCGCCTACTTTCAACAGCTGATTGATTTGAGGAACCGTCAAAGACATAATCTCGATATCTCCAGCCGAATTATCTAGAGCTACAAAGTACAGGTATCAGCGTTTCTTCACTTGATCTGACAAGGGGTGATCACAAGCCTACCCTTCAAAATGATTCCACAATGCGCGATGAACACAGCCAGTGCACATGTTACTAGGTAGTCAGAAAGCAATGGAGAACGCTTGTTCTTGATGCGAACACTATAACGTAAGCCAACGAAGAATACTGCCAGAACTAAGAAGGCTATCGTGACTTGAAACAGCGTCCGTGCATGTGGAGTTTGGGGGAACATCTATGGTAGCGTATAGTAAAGTGAGATGAGACAGCCTTTGCGCAATAGGAAAGGGAGAGTTTTAAGGCGATTCAAACAGCTAGGTGCTGGTATTCGCATGAGAACTAGCCAAGGAAGAAACAGTAGATCGTCGTTGTCTGCGAAGTGGAAGGTGTTGGAACGTCACGTGGCATGAGGCTTAGATTCATTTGTAGTTTACTCACGGGTCTTGGCAAAGTACCCGCCCCTATGTCACTCTTTCTTGTATTCTTTGTAGAAAAATAACCAGATCACTGAATGTAGTGATTTCACCCCACTTTCCATCAGCTCCGTGTGCAACGGTGAAGTGTGTCCGCTGAGCCTGGGCGGGTTTGTACCAGACAAGATGAGCAGGAGCACACGGACCCCGGCTAGTTCAAACCCAGACACCCCTGAGAGGGTACGGAGGTGTGCAACAGTGGAGTGTGGATACCGGCGATAGGGTGTCCGCTGAGCCTGGGCGTGTGTTCGTATCAGACAAGATGAGCAGGAGCATCGGACCCCGGCTAGTTCAAACCCAGACACCCCTGAGAGGGTATGGAGGTGTGTGTATATAGTTACTATTATCTCTACAGTTACTAGACAGAATTCAGTGACTTCCTCCAACAGGAGGTTAGAAACTCAGTGACTTCCTCGATTACTCCGACGGGAGCCTCTACGCGACTGCAGATCTCCATTCACTTCATGCTGTTACAAACAGTACAACGAGCACCTCCTGTTACATGAATGACAAAGCTCTTTTGATGAGACTTCGCGACGTGAATGCTCAGGTAAGTCTGGAGCCAACCCTCTTGTTTCAGACTGGAGCGCAGACGCCTACACGCAGGCTACCGCAAAGATCATTGTTGCAATAGCACACATAGCTATTGTATTCCTAGATGCGTTGTGATTGCCAAGCGAAGGATCGCTTACACAGTTGGCGCTATATCTATTGCTACTTTATGCAGCTCAGCCCGAGTGTGCCTTGCGCTAGACAAAGCTCTTCCGCAGACTGGGCCTGGGCGATTCAAGACTTCGCTGACTGCTGCGCCATTAGGCAAATTCGGATGTGACAGCCATTATCTCGCATTCATGCAGTTCCGTCAGCACGGGCGTACCAAACCGTCGGCTCTGGAGAAGCGACACGTGAAATTGCTCAGTTCTGGTGCGGACACGAGACATATAGCCGAAGCGCTTGAGGTATGGAGTCAAGCTACGTTGACTCGGGTGTGTTGCCTACACACAGTGACAGCCTTTCGAAATGCGAAAGACATCGGACCTTCTCCTTACTGCGTCACTGCTGATAGGTCACAATTTGTATTGCTGTGTGGGACAAGCGTTATGCGACCAACAACGTAAGGGTGGTTACCTGTATCCTGCAGTTTAAGCTACAACGGCATCGTTGTCCCCGTCTGCCACCGGGACCGGTTGAAGTTGCAGATAACAGGTCTTCCCTGGGCTGAGTTGCCCTGTGCTGCACGAACCACATTTGGCTAGGAGGATAGGTACTTCAAAGCCTCCGCCGCCCATGGCACAGCTGGCTGCATCCAATGCGCCAAAGTCACCAAGCTCGCACCATTCCTTCTGTACTGTTGCCTCAAAGTGCATCCGGGGACGTCTGTTATGCGGTGATTGATCAACCCGTCAAGCTTTCCCCTAGCACAAGCCTCAAACAATCAGTCTTAAATCTAGGGGTTCGACTAGCATATGTCAAGCAATAGATCAGCGTTTGGTCAGGGCTATGATCGAACGCTTGATCATACGTGCATGGTACGTACATTCTCAGGGGATCATCAGGCCAGGTCGACTCGGACGCTCACCTCAGCTAACATGAGCAGCTTGCTATATCAATTAAGCCAAAGCCTTTTGTCTACAAGTAAAGTTACTTTGATTCAGCTTTTTTTGAATCGTGCGGATAAAGTATTCGAACCATTGTCTATTGGTCATGAGCCGAAATCGAACCGACATTTATTTTCGTGGCAAGAAAACTCTTCACTATGTCACCAGATCTATGTTACAATTGCGAGAGCTGCACGATTTGGAATGCATCAGTGGGCCCTCATCTTGTACCGTTTTGTAGAGAATCAGCTAGGACTTTCTTTTGCAATTATCAACAAAGTTCGAAATTATGTATCTAAGTACATTATATGTTGACATTATAAAGACTTCAATTTGTGTTATGAAAAACACAATGTAATGAGGTTCAATAATATGTATCTCAATGTCAGTGTCGCACTTACTTCTGCCGCAAAATGAAATGTAATTCGGCTTCAGCTGCAATGAAAAGTTGTACTGCTCCAGTCAGTGAATTGAGTAGATACTTCAAAGCTCTTCAATTCATAGCCTGTCTATCAGTAGAAAATGATAAATCATAATCATAACAGTGTCATATCGCTTTACTGTGAACATCTTTAGACGAAGTGCTGCCTCTTCCGGGTTCATGACCGAGCGGTTAGTGTGGAGGACATCGAGCGCGCCGGTCCAATATCAGATACTCAGGGAAAAGGCTCGCATCATTGTAAAAAGCGCTCGAATGCGGCTCAATATCTTATCCAGTACCGAAACTTGTAGACAGATTGATCCTGCTAAGCGAATGCTGCAGAGGGACCAGCCGAGCATCTGATCCGCTGAGGACAGTTATACACGCTGTCGTTGCGGCGATGCGGGTACGATCCACTCAGAAAGCGTAGCAGTGGCTGAACGCTTGCAAGCATGGATCTCCACAAATAAGGTGTCAGTGTCTCGAAACCATCGCCTCCAGGCGGCTACCCTCCAGGCTTCTAATCGACGTATCTTTCTAGATGTATGATCATATCTAACCTCCTGGAATGCCGGTACGCAGGGACGATCACACAGCATGAACGCCTGAAAGCGACGTACATCATGTGATCAGCCTCTGGGGTCTCCGCTCCAGCACATTGGTAAGCTGTTCTATTCCAGAGTCGCTACTCGGAGTCTACTATGTGTTGTGATAGATACCCAAGGCGCTGATGCCTAAGGGAGGGGGCTGATAGTCGCCCTGAGCTCAGTGGTATATGAGTGAGATGTAGAGTAGGCAGTTGTTTCCTCTGTAGTGCAATCCATCTCTCGTCAAGGGCACCGTTGCACTCCTCGCTGGTTCCCTCCGCATCCTGCATCACAACACTATGATGACTTGCTTCAGGTCTTACATCGCTGGCAGAAAGAAGGCGGCGCCTATTTTGTCACTACACCACGCCACCACGTGCTCAGGTGTCACGACACGGCATCAGCTCAGCAGAACCATGTCTTCTGATATACATCCGTGTCATCACTCGGTACCAATTGAGCAGAGCCAGCCTCCAGCATTGGTAGGATGGCCTGGAGTCGGCGATTTCTGGTGTACCGTCTCTCTTTCCGGACTCATTCTGAAATCCATGATAGAGATCCCACACGTTCGCAGCTTCACGAGACTCTCGCCGTGGCCTAGCGTCGCGCCTCGTTCCGTATCGTTCTAAGAACACGTGATAACAAATGGACTGGACTATGTTAGAGACCGTGGCATGGACTCGGCAGACTTTGACTTGACACCTATATGCAACGCAACTTTACACGGCTAAAGACTCGGTACGCGTGATGGTCCATATGCCATCAGTAGGATACGCCTTGCGCAGGCGTGAGGGATGAGATGGATGGTAGTAGTCAGATAGATGGTGCGTCATTGATCTGCTGCTTCGACGGAAGGGCAGTAGCAAGCTGCGATGTACTGCTCTTCGACCGTCAGGCAGCCCTACAGGCAAGGAGATGAGCTGGTCGAGTCGGCCGTCTGTGCCCACCGCCCCGAGATGACTCTGTGCATTCTCGCGGAACCGGACACAGGCCACTACCAACCTATTGTCTCGTTGAGCTTTTGTCGCGAATGCCGGTGAGACACGGGGAAGCTTCCCAACGTCCATGCAGCTCATCCAATAAATGTACTACCGGTTCTCAGGACGCCTCATATCCGTTCGTCTGACCAATATCGACGGCTCGGTCAGATTAGAATCAGATAAACCGGTCTGGGTGTCTCGGTGAACGGCATGTACGGCGGACAGATCATTGCCATGAGTCTGTCTCTTGTCGCGCCCACAGCAAAGCCACAAATTCAACTGCTGCCCTAGGGCGGTCTCTTCAGGTCCTTCAACGATAACGTGTTGTGATAGATACCTAAGGGGCTGATGCCTAAGGGGTCAGGGGCTGATAGTCACCCTGAGCTCAGTGGTATATCAGTGAGATGTAAGATAGGTAGTTGTTTCCTCTGTAGTGCAATCCATCTCTCGTCAAGGGCACCGTTGCACTCCTCGCTGGCTTCCTCCGCATCCTGCATCACAACATAACGTCGTGAGTGCCGTCCACGGTGATCCGATGGAGTCTCTTTGCCAATAAGTCGCTGTTCTGGTTTCGTCGCTGGACTGTCCTGGTGAGGGCGCACAATCGCTCATTCGCAGAGGAAAGCGGTAATGGAAAAGGCGGTGTCGGACGGGAGCGCCGGACCGACATTCCGGTCACATGTTGAGCCTCACCCCTGTACCAACCCTCCCTCACCCCTGTACCAACCCTCCCTCAGCCCTTCCCAACCTCTTGATCAGGCTTCAGAAATTTCCGCTGGCAAGGCTACGATTCGTCATCCCTCAGGAAGCAGGCAACTGCAATTTCTCGTCCACAAGTCACCAGCAAAGTGCAGGGAACTTCAGTTCCGTGTCTTCCACATACAAAAGGGACGCCCATCTGCGGAGATGGGATGCACCAGCAAACGTAACGCAGCGTCAAGAGTATGTCCCTGCCTCACCCTTATCAAAGAGGGCTCCGCTACCTTGAATGTGAGTTGTCCTGGGTTCGGCCATTTGTCTTCCTCCAATATTGACTTCAAAACAGATAAAAATGACCTCGAAAGAGAATTAGACAATTTACAAGCCAAGTTCAAGGTCGTTTTCAATGTCATCCACCAATGTAATGCATCGACGCTGTGCATATTCGAGCCATCTTTGGAGAGCCGCCCCCCTTCAGACGATGGAGGAGTTGAAGATCATCAAATACCACTTAGGAGTAGTGGCCGCCATGTATTCTGATCAAGTCAGTCTCATCGCCAGACCTGCAGTCGAGGCACAGCCGACGCGCACGCAACCAGGGAGGTCATCACCGCAGTCTTGAACCGGAGATGCCCACTTCGCAGCGGGTGTCAAGTAGCGTACTACTTCTCTCAACCTCATGCTGAGGCGACCAGCAGTCGGCGTCCATCTTCGTCAAAAACAAAGAAGGGAAGATGGTTCCGAGTAGAAGATGTGGGAAGAGGAAGCCGAGAATGCATTCGCCATAGTCAGGTCCGTCACCGACTGACAGTATGGTGGCTCGAGGTCAAGCAGGCAATGACGGGGCTCGCATTCGTCCTCTACGTCCCCTGACGACGGTTTTCTGCGAGGTCGGAAGCGAGGCCCATGCATGAGCATGGAGTCTGTCTTCCACAGAGACGGGTCGTCATCAGGAGCTGAGTGTTTTGCGGGGGCGTGGGCAGCGAGCGCCCTGCGCGGAGCTACAGTCAGTGCGGATTGATAGCAGACGGGTTCATGCGACATAGAGGAGGATCTAGATGAGCATCCCCTCCGTGGATAGTCGTTGCGCGTGGGTCAACCCAAGGTCCGTATGCACATGTGCCCGTATGACCACACCACGCAACCCGTCTCGAATCACCTACCGATATTTACCTGTAGCCGCAGTACCATCATCGAGCAATCTCCCGAGGAAGACTCCGCGAGAAAGTCTCGTCCCGCGCTGTGATGAATTAGGAGTCACCGCTGGCAATTCGATGATGATAATGATTCTTCCTCAAGCCATGTCGGCCTCTAGGGCTACGGGCTGATCTATCTACGTGTCCTGTTGGAGGAAGTCACTGAATTCTGACTAGTAATTGTAGAGATAAGAGGAACTATATACACACACCTCTGTACCCTCTCAGGGGTGTCTGGGTTTGAACTAGCCAGGGTCCGTGTGCTCCTGCTCATCTTGTCTGGTACAAACCCGCCCAGGCTCAGCGGACACCCAAACGCCGGTGTTCATACTCCACCGTTGCACATAAGCGCTGTGTCATCGGTGTCGTACCGCGATCCGACGGACAAGCGTTGTGATGCAGGATGCGAGAGAGAGCCAGCCAGGAGTGTAACGGTGCCCCTGACCAGAGATGGATCGCACTACAGAGGAAAACACTGCTTAGTTCACCTTTGTTCATATACTCCAGACCACAGAGTGCACAGACCAAGGAGGTGCCTGGTGGTGCCAGGCAGCACGAGGCTACAGGCGCAACAGCAAGCATCCTAACACGACCACCAGGACAACTCCAGCGACGACCGCGGGCCTGGACACCAGCTCAACAGCACCAGCCAGAGCTCGAGTGCCAGGGCTGCAAGGGGATGAGTAAAACGGGTAGCTATGCAGCTTTTGGCTGCCGCGATGTTTGCTTGCGCATTTCTCCCGTGAGAAACAAGGCGCCCGTATTGGCTTCCCTCAGAAACAGCCAATCAAGAGCGCATTGGGGGCGTGGCGGCAGTGAAACATATAAACGAGCAGCACGCGATTGGTAGTGGCTGAGATGCGCTTCGGTCTCATCGCGCGCACTCTACCGCTACCTCATCGAGATGGTGACAGAGGGAGGAATGCAAGGTGTCAGCGAGACCAGCGATAAATGCATTGGTGCCCCTGATGAATGAAAGATTGTGCTCTAGATGAGACTGCTCTCGAATTGACTTCCTTGCTCGCGCTCAGACTGCAGAACATTGCTCTGCCCAGCACTCAGGAAGCTGCGGAGAGGCCCACGCTCTAGCAGACCCATCTCGCCATCCCCGGACGCGACGACGACACTTGCAACTGACGAAGGGTGTAGATGTAAAAACCTCATACCCATCTTCAGTCGCATGATTAGTATGTTTCGTCGGTGTCGCTCGTCTCGATACGTTGATCGTTCGATATGGCCTGCTGTCGGTGTTCAAGGCTGACATCGATCACGCCAATCTGATGTAGCTCAGTCCTCAAATGTTGCAAGGAGATACGGGGTCGACTGGTCATTGCTGGCTGTTTGTTGTTGACTTCCATCGTAAATCAGCGTACGCGCTGGGTCGCACAACAACATTGCGACTGCCAACGAGCAATGTGTGTGCAACGACTGCATGGCTTGCTGTAGCCAGCGTCGTTGATTGCCTGAAATGACCTCTACCGTCAAGCTCACATACAAGGGCAAGAGTAGGTGATATCCAAACCTTCCACGAGCCATGGGAGAAAGGGGGCCTTTAGCCATCTTGGAACGTTGCACGAAGAACGCAACCGACTGAGAAATTTCACGCACAGTGCGGCGAATCTCATCAACGAGACTCACTTGGCGGCGGGCCGTGTCAGCAGAACGTAATGCGACTGCTTGCGCATAGATGTAGAGACATCGATAGAGGTTGACATTGACTGCGGCACGCAGGTTGCGATGCTGATGGACAGCGTAGCCCGCATTCCAACCATGGAGCTTTCTCACGACATCGGCTGCCCAGCCCATGAGGACTCCCCGGACCTTGGCATCAGGATAGCCAGGCAAGGCCTGATCGAACCGCTGCTTGCACTGGAGACGAAGGTCGTGTACCTCGAAGGCAAGCAGATGGAGATCTGTCTCAGACGCACTCGGCAAGTTCCAGTCACTGGTCCAATCCGATATTACCGAATTCGGTAGGGGTGAGGAATCATGTATATGCTTCATCACCTGTGGGAATTTGTCAGTCGAGATAGATTCGATTCAGTGAGCATGAAGGTTCAACTACCATCTGAGCGCGGACCATACGAAACAACTTGGCGAACCCTAAGCTGACTGGTTCGTTGATCTTTCGTTCGACGATAATCCCAATGGCCCCTTTGGCGTGCTCCTGCATAGCCTTGAAGTCGGAAGGTGACTCGTTCCAGCAGGTGAGCTGAGGTGGTTCAGTATGGCGGTCATCGCATTGGTCAGGCGATCGCCACACCTACCTGCATTAGATACAAGAGCGCAGCGCACATCAAAGCGTCACCGGCAGAGACGAATTTGGGATCGTTAAAACTCTCTTTGAACGCAGTCAAAGTGCGATTCGTTAAGTGAAGGGCATGGTTCTGTAAGGATTCATCCTGGATGTTATAAATCTAGAGATTCTGTGAGTTTCTGGGCTGGATGATGTCCAGGTCGGGGGTCATGCATGTCGGTAAATGTTCAGCGCGACGGCTTGGATACACTCGCGCAGGAGAGCATGGGTTTCATCTGTCTTCGAAATCAACGGAATCTGGTCGAACGGCAGACCGTGGTGCTGGACACAGTTGGACTCCATGAAGTCCGCAGAAAATGCGGTGTAGAAGAGGATGCTGGCTGCTTCTTCATGCTGGCGCGGGGCGAGGCTATCCAAACAATGATCCGGCATGACGAGGCAGAGTCCGCGCTCCTCGCTGGCGGAAGTGAGAGAGGCTTGTTTGCCAACGGCAGCTGCGAGACTGTCAGAGCTTCTAATCTTGACCCTCTTGCGTGTCCGTGAGTAACTCGTGGCAGAGGTGACGAAGAGACGTGGGTGTGACTGTCCGCAAATCCGGGATTCATCACGATCATGTTCCGTTTGAGTACGCCAAGCTCGACGACGCCACTTCTCAACATTTCAGCTGCAAAATATGATGAAGCGACGCGGTGGAGGTTCATTTTGGACACCAAGAGCACCTCTTGCTGTGAAAGGCATGATCAACGGCAAGCAATTTGGACGAGACCTACAGCGAGACATCGAGTTCCCCCCTAGGGAAGCCCTCCCCGACCATGCTAGGCTTCATTCACAGTAGCTCAGGGACTTCTACCAAAGTTTCTTCGAGATGGGGGCCAACACGTTGTCGGGCTCCCCCAACGACCTGACAGTGAACTCGGCACAATTTCAGTTTGCCCTTAGCGAGGTTGGCGAAATGATCCCAATATCCAACCATGCGCATGTATTCAAAGCTTGAGTACACCAGGTTATGACAGGAAACGGAGCCATGACCGTCCCTCCATTGGACACATCAAGCGCTAAGTCGTGGAAGACTGTTCCTGCAAGATCCGCCGCTCTCGCCAGTCTTCCTCGAGGTGAGACACACGTTATCCCGCCGTTCAAGGGCGCTGGACCACGCAAGCTCTGTTCGCGAGGACGCAGGCACTCAAAGTCGTGGCAACAACAAGGGAGGAAGGTAGACAAGCCAACTTTCGCTTGAAGATAACAGCGTGCTCAAATCAGACGTCTCCCCGGGAACAGGTACCACAGGTCCGCTGCGCCCAACACTGCTGTAGTCAAGCAAGGGTCGCCATCACCTCGACCCATCACATTGTGTCGCGGCCTCCTTGCAGCGCTGTAGATCAACGTCATGAGGTATAAAACGCCCCTCGACCCGCGGACGCTGATGGCTGCAGCCGAAACACACTCTTTCTCTTCCATCGGACCTCACCTCCGCCATTTATTATGCCTGGCGGTACGAGTCTGATGGCCGCAACTTTATTTGCACTGGCGAGAAACAGCATTTGGACTGGAGATGTTGGAACGCCTTCATCCTATGGATGGCGCTAGGCACTGCCCTTTTGACTGTTTTCCGACAGACTCCACGTTGACGTCTTGAATTTTTCCGGGACCAATCCCACCGATGTCGGATGGTCCGTCGAGCTGCATCCGTGGGTGCTTCAGAAGCAGCAGCGTTTGCGAGAATGGGCTCGGAGAGACCTCGGTACCGGAGGCTTCTCGATGGATTTGCGTTGTCAACGTCCGTGAAGAATACGTATCGCGTTCTTGCGAGCGGTATCGCCGTTACAAGTTGGGCTAACGCTCGCTCAGATATCACAGAGCATATTGCCTTCCAGCCTTGGAACACTGAAGAGAATCTCGGGGAGATAGTTCTGCTCCATGAGACTATTCCACTTATTGCTTACAAATGAAGCACTGGAGATGGCTTGATGTACGTCGTCGAGAAACACCGAGTGTTTGGGGTGAAGCCAAGGTCGACCTGTGAATACCTCCAGGTGCCAGTTCCATCGTCAAGCCTGCCGCGCAAGAAGCCTTCCGAGTCTCTCGCGGAACAAAACACCCTACTTTGACTCCTATGGAAGTTTTGAGGCGACCAGGAGGTTGAAGCATCACACAGGTCCGTTGGTATCGAGCTGCTGCAGCATCAGCTTGAGAGATGGACGGCGATGCTCCTACAAACGCAGGCACCGGATTCGCGGGAGATGTCGATTGTGCAGATGGTTTGGTGGCAGCTCATTTTACAACACTTGGAAACATGGAAGCACGCCCACGACTTCCCACTCGGTGAGTGTTCCGTGTCGCGAAGATGATCCGCATGCTAAGGGTGGAGTAGAGCACTGGAAAGACCGTGCCAAATTCATGCACCACCATCGTGACGTCCTCCCAGAACTCCAGAACACTTATTGTCCTCCGATTGCTCTCAGCAGGAGTGACTCCGGGAAGTCCCACACAGACCGAGAGTTCGGCGAGTGTAGACGGGGTTGCGACTCCTGGTACGGACTGTGAAAGGAAGAGACCGGTGAGAGGAGGTCACCCACAGGAAATTGAGAGTAGATCGACGCATGTAGTCGATGAGGTCTGTTGTGATGCAGGATGCGGAGGAAGCCAGCGAGGAGTGCAACGGTGCCCTTGACGAGAGATGGATTGCACTACAGAGGAAACAACTATCTACACTACATCTCACTCATATACCATTGAGCTCAGGGCGACTATCAGCCCCTGACTCCTCAGGCATCAACCCCTTAGGTATCTATCACAACAAGGTCAAATCGAGACGCATGCGGCTGTGTTCTTCCATACTGTAGCTAGAACCTCCATCAGGCATATTGGACGGATGACACCAACGCGGACAACTAGATATGGAGATGTAGTAGAGTTCCCATTGCGACGAGTCTCTACCCTACTGGTCAATCAACATTCGACCCCCATGGATCGTAGCATCCATTCGGCGTCCACAAGATGCGAGCTCTTGCCTTCGTACCGACCTACAGCGTATGCCTACGCTCGATGCAGTTACCGTTGGTAAGTCATGCCACCATTCCAGTCTTTTCTAGTGTTCGCATGATGTTTTGGCCGAACCATGGTCCTTGCACGGACCTCTAGATGCACACCGCGTTGGACACGTAGAAGCTCAGGAATCAGAGCGGGGGCTGTGAATCGCTAATGTAAAGGTGTATGAACCCCATAGGACTCACGCAAGATGGTGGAATGTTCAGGGGGATTCGCTACAGAGTGATTACTGTCGTTCTACAGACGAGTAGAAAAGAGAGTGACACAGGGGAGAGTACGGTGCCAAGACCACTAAATAAGCTACAAATGAATCTCAGCCTCCGGCCACGTGACGTTCCAATGGTAGAATATGTGCTCTTTCCGTCTCCCAAGATTACCGCCCTCTGCTCGTTTCTCGAGCAAATCTTCGAAGTCGACATCCCCACCATCTGTCGTCTCACGTGGTAATACGATGACTACTCTGGCGGTCGCGACTTCTCATCGACGATATGCAGGATTTGAGTCGAGGTAAGTGAGTTGCGTTGCTCCGTCTTGTTGTAAGCGCCTACTGATTGTTTCTTCGGTAGGCAATTCCACAGCCCTTTGGTCACGCTGAAGGCTGAAGGACCCAACGGGACCGAAAGATTCTTCGCGCACGAAATAACTTTATCGGCCAGCAGTGGCTACTTCGAAGGCGCCCTGAGATCTGAAATGAAGGAAGGCCTGGAGAAGACGTTTGTCCTTCCAGAAGATGCTGCTGTCATACGGATGTTCGTCTCGTGGCTCTATACCTCCCGAGGGATGCATCGCTGATGATAAGACTTTCGCGGAGATTGAACAATTGTACATTTTCGCCGTGGAGAGGGACATTCCCGCGCTGCAGGATACTTGTGTAACCCAGTGGCACCTGCACTTCTGTTTGCAACCCCGCCCAGCACTCTGTTCTCTTCAGACCATCGTGGAGGGATCAATCTTCGGATGCGGCCAGGGTCGGCGAGCGATGCATCGGGGAACCTCTGCTCTGCAGACTGATCGGCAGAGCATTTGGAATGGTCACCAGACTTCACCGGGATGCATTTGATGCCATGCCGTTCAAGCATTGCGCGACAACAGTGGCCGAGATGTTACTCACTCGAGAAGACTTTCACCAGGATGATTTAAAGCGACTTTCATCCTTCAAACACTTCAAGAATGTCGACCTCTGTGAATTTCATGAGCATCCGACGTCGGAGACGTGCGCACTGACAGCTCAATGGAACAGTGAAAGATCAGGCTCTGCAGACGGAGAGAAGTCGTCCTCCCCGGTCGAACCGTAGGATGCTCAGCTGTTGCGCATCGCTTGTCTACTTTCCCGTGGTGTCGTTACCAGCCGAAAGTGTTTGATGGCTCCAAAGTACTTCTTTTTGACTCCATGCCAAGTTGAATGTCCGTCGGTAATCAGACAACAACGTCCTGATATGTGTCAATGAGAGAGCGGATGCAACAAGGAAACAATCCGTCAATGCGAACGTTTGCTTGTTCATGAACTATCAATTCGTCATGACACTGGTATCCGCTGAGATGCATGAACTTTCTAGAGGCGAGCCCATGACGCTCTCTACAGCGTCGCTGCACCCCTCGATGGTGACGAATCTGGCCGGAAGAGTCTCGAACCAAGATTGGACTTCACTCAAAGTATAATCGAGAATGAGCACTCATATACCACTGAACTCAGGGTGGATATCCGCTCCTGATTCCTTTGGGCATCAACACTTTAGATATCTATCACAACTCTCACAACGGGTACCATCACGACGACTGACGTATTCGAGCTCGTCGAATCTGAATACGTAGACGAGTCAGTCCATAGATATCGCTGGTTCAAAGTGTGAAGCGTCAGGTTGTGGACGACACCGCCTCTTACTTCTGAGGGCTCTGAGAAGTAAAAGTGATGAGCGCTCCGTGCAGTGTCACAGAGCAATCACCAGCGGGGCATTGTTGTGTAGTACCTAAGGGGTTGGTGCCTGAGGGTCAGGGGCGTAGTCCCCTGGCTCATGGTATATGGTGAGTGTAGTGTAGATAGTTGTTTCCTCTGTAGTGCAATCCACCTCTCGTCAAGGGCACCGTTGCCTCTGCTGGCTCCCTCCGCTCCTGCTCACAACGAGATGCCTCGTACTATTTCTTCCGATGTGATTTTATCAGCTACTTAACGGCGGTTGGCGGCTCAACTATCAGCAAACGGGTCGTGAGAGATTGAGAAGCGGTCAGCTGCCCAGCTACTTTCAGAGGGCCTTTTCCGGCAACCTGGATGGCATTCTCCAGTAGAGAGACCCGACATGGAATCAACAACGACGAACCGAGATGTCTACACGTATCGGGATCCCTTTTCCAGTCTTTGAACAACCAGACAGCGTTCTTCTTTTCTCACATGTCACATAATTGAATCGATGTTTCTGAAGAGCCGGTCTTGGTTCTTCGATCGACATGGTTCGGTCTGCCTGACGCTAATAGCTTCCAACATCGTTACAGGAATCGCACCTCGTCCGCGCTCGTCGACATTGAGCGTTCTCGCTTCAAGCATCGAGGTTCCCATTCCCCGGTCAAAACCAAAAGACCACCATCAATACTGCAGCTGAAACGACCTATCGGCTACTCCTCATCGGGCGCTTACACCTCTTCTCGCATTCGTCGCTTCGTGAAGTGAAAAGGCCGATACAAGGGTGGGATCCACATGCCGTAGGTGGCTTCGGCCAATCCGCCAAAGAAGAGACTCATGCCTCTACGAAAAGGACGGACACTGCGGGTCGACGCTGCAGTGAGATATCTTCAAGAGAATCCAGAAATCTGCTTCACTGGCGCACTTTCCTGAGGTAGGTGCGGCTTTCGCACGACGTTGCAGGACCAGCGATAGAGTCCACTCCTGAAGGGAGAGGATGGGGCACTCGAGAGAAGTCGAGAAGCATACGCTGTGAAAGAGCCCCATGATCCTCTCAGTATGGGGGTGACGGCCCCTATTCAATGCGGTTCAGTCTGTGCTACGCATAAAGACACTATCATGGATGATCAAATGGTTCCTTCGACGGACCCAAGTCCTGAAAAGGCGTGACCAGCATCCCCCCGAGCAATAGCTTGATCGAGATTAGCTGAATGTACACCCTAGCATATCTCCTGTATCCCAAATTCGCGAAGAGCTTCCCGGGGCCAATGGATAGCATGACAGAGACGGGCATTGCATCTGTGAGTTGCTGGCCAATGCACAGCCTGATTGGGGTCCCATGATTGCCGCCGCCTTCCATCTCCCGAATATGCTCAATGACGGACGCCTCGTAAGCTCATGGTATCCTGTCAAGCCTCTTCATGAAGATCCACGCAGCTCCTAGTGCTAGGGAGATCATGGGGACGATGAGAAGCCGGATCTCGACGACAATGGGTGTGATCTCTACCCGACATTCCTGGGTCCATGTGATGGTGCAGTAGGTACCAGGCTTGCTGGAGGAGAGAATCAGTGCCACGGCCAACGATTCCGGTCATTGCGGATTCTACTTACCAGGAAATTTTGAGCTCCAAGCGTGCAGAGGCAGACAGCTGGAAGGCAGTGGTCGCGGTCTCGTTCAGTCTGGTCAGGGTAATTCGGGTGAAGACGCTCTCCCGCCCTTCGTTCTTCAGAGACACCAAAAGGTTCAGATTTGTCGGTGCTTGTAAGGGAGAACACACCAGAGAGAGCTCGCCCCGCTCTATGTCGAGATCCGTGGGCGAGTGCGGTCGGTATAGCGCACTGGCCCAGCTGCACGAGTATGGCTCAACGCAACCGAGGTCCGCTTTCATCATTCTGAACAAGAGTGCGGAAGCGCGAAGGAAGAGACAGTGTCAAGCAAGACGAGATTGAGCCCATCTCCAACCGACGTCTCTTGACGGGGAGTTGTCTCCTCCACACTAGTAGCTTTAGCCTCCGTCCCACCTAATGATCCAAGCTTGACGCCACTCTCGCGACGCTAGGGGAAATTGAAAGAAGGATGACAGGCGTTGACAATTAAGGAGAAAATTTGAAGAGCGAGATGTTCCGAGGCACGCGCGAGGATGCCCTTGACGCAAGTCGGTTCACCCGCTCCGCTAGTCCGACCTTCAGTGAGTCCTTCCCCTGGGATGTACCCCCTCCCGCCGAGGGGACTTGGAGAAGCATCGAGGCCTGGATTCGTTGGAGAGCTTCTTCTGCGCGATTATTGAGGCATCTAGCAAAACACTCTCTGCACCAATGGCTCGGTGGGACCGAGCTTGGCGGTTTCCAGGCTCCTAGACGATTCGATGGCACCACCATAGCGCTCTGCGGGATTGTGTCGATGATGCTCGGCAGACCGGAGTGAATTTGCCTCCCGGCGTTCTCTCGCACTTAACCGGTCCTGGACCATCGTTGTAGAGGCTCACCAACATCTGTTCAATACCGTGGGTTACTGTAGGCATGGACGTCATAGAGACAGAGACATAAGTGCCCACGTTCTCTATTGGAGAGCCCCATCATCCTGTGTGCTAGGACTTCCCAACGTGGATGACGTCGTCTCGGTGGCCTTGTTGCGACAGAGACATGGGCTTCTGACGCGATTTCGTCCCCGGAAATGCCAGTGTAGCTGACCGTGCCCAAACGAGACGCGTAGCGATCCATTTGAGTGAACACAAGACGGTCCAAATCGCCCACCATTTTTGCGCAAACGACCAAATCGTACGCTTTGCTGTAGCGATTGTAGATGTTCGTCCTGATTCAGCCGACTCGTTCGGAACTGATTTGCTCAGCCGCTCCAGCATTTGGGTCGGCTCCAATGGACCGATCCCTTGGCCATGGAGACTGCAGGAAGTTTCCGCTCTCGATTGTTCGCGTGCCCCTCTTAACCACGTTTGCACATCTTGATCAACGAGCGAAGGTATTTCAAGAATGATGCTGAGCTCATTGCGAATACTCACTAATTCTCGATCAGACACATCAAACCTTCCTAGCAAGTGGTCAGAAAGCCACAAATGGGACAGAGTGATGGAGCAGGATCGCCTCCCGAGACGCTCTCTTCAACAACCACAAGGTTGAAAGATAAGACGCTTCTGGATATGCAAAGGGGACGTCAAGATGGCTTACGACAGCGATGATGATCACGAAGATGAGATACATGTTCGTCATGAACGTTGGTTCCACGACGCCTGGCAAGGCTCATAGTCGCAAGCGCTGTCGCTCCTGAAGAGCGCACAGATGCAGTCCAACAGACCACCCACTTTCGCAGGAACGGGACTCAGAGAACCGCAGAACATTGTCCATGAGTTCCTCGAAGAGGACCGGATGAGCAGGTGGACAGGCGCTGGCGAGGAGGACTCACACAGCATTAGGGCGTCCCGGAGACCATTCAGTGGCCTGCGTCTCCAGCCAAGACCTTGTTCGTCGCGGAACCCAATGAATTTGGACCGATTCCGTCGGGCATGACGCATGGCGATGATGCCATTCAATGGAGACGGGGAGATTTCGTGACTGCTGTCACACGAGGTGATGAGGTAATCCAAATCTGGCCTTCGCTTGACCACAGCACTTCCGGGCGCTGCGAATCCATGGCATATGCTCTTCATTGAGACGATATGCCTAGGTAAACACATTGCCCTTCCGCGCAGGCTGACTTGCCCAGCAGCTTTGCTCCTTCCATTCCACGGGCACGGTTTTCGTCTCCACGAACACAGCTCGCTTGACTTCGCGCCTTCGACCCACATAAGAATGTGTGTCTCCTCTAGAGTAACTTTGATGAGAGCGACAGTTCCTTGCACAAACGACCTTCCAAGGCCAGGCGTCCTCCTGTCCCGAGGTATGAGTTGACATGGCTTTGGGTTCTCCTAGATTTGGTCCCCTCAAATGTGGGGCATGAGCAAGATTGAACTCTGATGATCATCTCGCCCACGTCGCCAAGGGAGCATAATGGGTGTCTCGACGAATCAGGGTGGAGCGTGAGCTCGTTGGGAGAGCTAGACGACCAGGTGGCCCCATCCTGACTCGCAGAAATTTCAGCAGACGTTGTTGAGGGACTGATGGCCAACCTTAGCTGCGTCGGGGAGTGCTTTCCTGACGGGAACGCGGTGTCTCACCGTGAATCCTATAAGAATTGCGGACCAACGGTTTCGCCTCTCACAGTATGACATGGACTTGGTGCCTAAGACGACCACCCGCAACCCTCCATCAGGCTGCGGAGTAGGATTGTTGAGAAGCAGCGTCGTCGAACTAGACGTACTCAGACTGAATATACTCATGATGGATCTTTGTCTCGCGAGCAGTGTCATCCATACCGCTCTTTCCCCTCCATTATGGCTTATCAAAGGCCATGTACAGGACTGAAGAGCGGACACCCTGGTACTCCTTCTATGCAAGACGGCCATCTTCGCCCCGCCTTGAAGAAATCTCAACCCTGTGACCTTCTCCGTCGTCAAGTCGAGGCCATCACCCTCTTCAACACCGTCTTCTCTGCGGAGCTTACGGCGCAAAACCATGCTGAACCCTACGGCCTTCCCTTCGAATGGGTTCTGTTATCGCAAAACAGATATTTGTTCGGCAGTTCTCTGTACAAATGCATCGAAGCCATTGCGTTGAACATCCACCAACTTGTATGAAGTCACACCCTAATAGCATCCAGCACTTCAGCTCACAGTCTCCTCAGGCGTCAGATACCCAGGATGGGCCCTTTCGGTACCACACCCGCTACTCGCGAAGTTGCGCTCTAAGCGCATTTCGCATTAGCTTAAAAGATTCTGGCTTTGCTCTCTCGGATGAATCTTTGATGTGCACCGCAATACTCTTCCTGATGGAGGTAGGTGTGACCATCTGTCTCATGCTCGTGACTGTCTGAAGATTCTCACCATACTGGAATGACGTAGCTGATCTCTCCACTGGACCAAGACTCGCCATTCTGGACCACACAGAAACATGCGGAGGCAGCCACTCGCATCATCACTCGACGAAACATCGTCGAGCCAATGAGTCCGGATTTCCGAAAGCTGTTCTATATGTTCCGCGCTCAAATGGTATGCGATGATCCAAGCTCGACGCTGCTACCACTGATGAACGCGACCAGGTGATGAAACATATACACGAATCCTCGCCCATACCATATTCAGACTCTTTCCCCTGGACCCACGCCTGGCTCACGTCAAGAGAATCCGAAACAGACCTCCAAATCATTGCTTTCCAGGTCCATAAACTTCGGTTCGAGTGCGCACAATGGTTCCATCGCGGCTGTCCTGGTCTCATCTATCGGGGGATTCTCCTCAGATGGGCACATGATCATGCTAGACAGCTCGATCAATGGGTCTCGGGCCATCAAACCGGCCTCGGCATGAGTCTCCGTAGCGCAGTTGATTTGAACTTTTGTCGATGTCTCTCTATCTACGTGCAAGCAGTCTTGCTCCGGTGTTCCCATGGCGACGTTGATCAAGCCGGCCTTACTCAGCAGACCGAAAGGACCATATGCTGCACCATCAAAGCGATCTCTGATTCCGTCAACTTCTTGGCGGAGCAAGATCGTCGAATGCAGGTGCAGAATAAGAGCATGCGAGCTATGGCGGCTGGATATTATCTGCTCCTGCCCCTGTACGTGAGCTTGACGGTGGAGATCATTTCGGACAGGCAACGAGTCCAGCTGCAGGAGTCTCTGCACTGGCTGAAGAGGCACTATTCGTTGGGAGTCGCCGAATATCTGCGCGACCCAAAGCGTACATTGATCTACGGAAGTCAACAGCTATCCGAGGGCGGTCACTCAATTCCATATCTTCTTGCTGCATTCGAGGAGTGAGCTAGATTGGCGGAAGCGATGCTCGACCTTGAATGCCAGACTCAAAGCGTCGGGTCCACTGACACCGAAAATGAATTGCATCCGCCACGAGAGGTGCACGACGCAAGTTCATCTGTAGCCAAGTGCATCTTGCAACGCTGCCTACCATTGGCCCTAAGTGCCGACGGAATCGCTAATGAGATGCCGTACGTTTTGAATGGCGCTACTGGCTTATGCACCGGCATTGATATCGCGGGATGCAGTGATGGGTGCGAATGGCCGTCATCGCCGCCACCTCTCCGGGTGGGATTGTCGCCACATGCGTGCTATCAGCAGCCGATTGCACCTTCAGCTGCAGTGTAAAGAGACAGGACGAATGGAGACAATCGGTACATGCTATTATTTTTTGCGTACCCCGAGCTCGACGTTGTACCGACTACAGGTGGATCCCCAGTCAAGCAAATGAAATCCACAAGGCCTATGGTAGCATCGATGTCGGCCGGCGAATGTGCAAATTACTCAACGATATGCTGATGCGAGTGAGTAGAGCTGTCGGGCAGACTGCAAGGTGTTGATCAAAATGTTGTGATATATACCCAAGTGGTTGAGTCAGAGGCTGATAGTCACCGATGCTCAGTAGAGTGGCTAACCGTTTCCTGTGCAGTGCAATCCATCTCTGGTCAAGGGCGCCGTTGTACTCCTCGCTGGCTTCTTGCATCACAACACAAAGCAATACATCTCACCCAATCATCGTTCTTCCTTTCGCTAGTCCCCGCTACAGAGCATTATTCTCCCAGCTTAGATCACAGCGCGGGCGTTGTCTTGCACATGAGTGTCAATCATGAATTGATACCTACGCACTCGTACCAGATGGATATAGTGTCGGTCGCTGGAGTAACTGTTGTCGCCCCTTGAGAAAAGCGAGAACAGACCCTACAGAGGAAGACACGTCTTCTCGCTTCTGTCCCGCACCCCCACGGATCTTCGTGAGATACATTTAAGTCTATCTCCTGTACCGAAATTGTCAAACAGCATTGATCATCTTGGCTTGGGAACTCGTAGGGGCCGTGTTGTCATACGTGGGATGGTGCATATTGGGTCGGCATACTCCAAGCCCGGTACGAAAGAAGCTGTCTTCAAAACGGCTGACATTGAGAAGGGATGGGGCCGATGTCCACGTGGCCCCATCGAAGACCACTTCTAGAAGGAGGGCTTCATGGCTCTGATGGTTGTATGTATGACAACGTGTTTCGCCGGGCCGGCAAGACGCGAATGGTAAGGGCTACGACACGGCAACTCTCAGAGATGCTCCTGCTACGGATAGCTCTCTTCAAGCGTAGCAAAGCATGGAAAGTAAAAGTTCCCGAATCTTGGAGTACCTCTTCACGTCTGGCAAAGCAAGCGGCTGGCGAGAGTGTGACGTAGAAAAGCAATACGTTATCGGACAGCAACAATCCCGACTGGAAAGTGGACGACACAGCATTAGTGGGATGACCATGGGTTAGGGGGTCCCATGCGAGCCGGGGAAGTGAGATTCTGCTGCTGGTATATCTAAGCGGATCCTGGTCCTGCGCTGGATGCATCGATCGGCTCGATGTGTGAATTTCCCCCAAGAACAATGATTGACTGTTATGCTATCTTTATTAGCCAGGAGATGTTTTACAATTTCCTAATTGATGGAAGTGGTCTAGGTTACAATCCCCCGGCTGACTGTCAAGAAGACCAGAGAGTCTGCCTTCACCTACCTTCAGACAGCTCAGAGGGGCCTTGATATGAGTATGGCGAACATTACCTAGTGCCCTAAGAGCGATCCTTCCATCGCGTCAGCGAGCAGAAACTTTCAGTATGGAAAAGATTGTGCATTGTCAATTTATCTCGTCAGGCAATGGGAAGCAAGAGGTCGTTAGAACTTGAGCCCGGTGGATAGGCCTACCCGACCATTTGGGGTCTCCTGTTCTTTTCCTTGGAATATTTGCAGACGGCTCTTTTAAGAAACGAGTAGTGACGAAAGGCAGCGCCGAGTACCCAGAAGCATGGGCCGCAGCTTCACCCCACGAGCCTTTCGAGTTCATACCATGCCAAGGTGGTCCGTTCCGGTCTCCAGGTGTCAGACACGATTCTATTTCGGCATCGCGCCAACTCCTGGAGAGTTGTTTGCTATTGCATTGATCTGTGGAGATCGCCGATAACATGTTGGTCTGCCTTGGCACATGATCTCTCACTTCTCGATCTCTGGGAGGGGATGCCATGTGAGATCGGTAACTTTGTCTGTGAGTAGGTGGCCGTCTATGTGTTTACCGTATTCATCCCAGGCTTCCAGATCCTCAAATTCATGTTGGAATATTTTCCCCCTGCCTGGATTGCAGAACCCACAGTAATATGAGTGTTGCCGACTTGCTTCTATCGTGCATTCGGCTCTTTTGGTTTCCAACTCGTGGAGATTGCAACCGTGGATATCTTCCAAGTGTGCATCGAGGTACTCATCTTTCGAAAAACTGACTTGGCAGTCGAGACATGCAAGAACGCGTTCTTGATAATGATGATGATAGTGTGACCTGAGCTCCTGGTAGCTCTGGAATGTGTTACTACATAGGACACACGCGTATGCACGCGAAGGTTGTGGAGTGGCCATGGTGAATTCTTGTGCAGGGAGATTGGAGAACCGGGCGACTCTCGTGACTACTTATCTGTGCAGAAGGCGGGCTTCTAGCTGGACTCATGTGCTAGTGCGATGTGATGCAGGCATCAGGGGTACGGAAAGGCAACTGTTTCCCCGTCCGATCTTGAGCATTCGATCGCTCGATCGGTCGTTGACTCTTTCCCATTGCGGCGTGCAGGCTGGAATGACCTTTGTCAATCAATTGTCGCTGAGGTCTCATCAGCGGCATAGGGCAACCTGCGCTAGTCCTTAGCTCGATCCCAACGAGTATCATGCAGGCAGCACGGTCCGAGTCACGGCCTAGCTCGCCCCATTCAATTGCTGGTGGAGAAACATGACCGTCCATCTGAGCACAGACAGGTGTCACCTTCCAGGATCTCTCCGACCCAATCTCTGAGTCCTGAGGCGCCGGATCGGGCGGTCCGGAGAGGCAAGCGAAATGACAATACCTGTGACTGCGGTTAGTCGCCCCAGCCAATTCCATCACACCGACCCTACTGCCTCTTTCCTACTGGATATATAATGTAACGCTGCCCTTCTACACCCATCCAATCTTTCACATCCTCGGCCCCATCGCCTGATCTTACGAACATGGTCCACCTCACTGCACCAGACCAACACCGCCCCAGCGCACCGGGAAGTGAAGAATGGACAGAAACGGTCGAGGAAGTTCGACGGAGCGCACTTCCTAAACCCGAATCGGGCACAGAGCTCTTCGACTTTGATTATGTCAACGATGATAACTCCGCTCTATTCGCTGATCTTCGAAAACAAGGTTACGGCCAACTGCGGGATCGTCTCCGGGTAGTCGACTCTTGCTACTGTGCAAGGATCGAGCAGCTGCAAAAGGCCAAAGGGAAACGGTCGAGAGGTGATTTCGCTGGCCGCATGTTCGAGTTATTCGACCCTCAGCCATTTACAAAGGACCAGGAGGAGGCAGTGAAGGTATTAGAAGAAGTGATAGACGTTGGGAATTGGATAGAAGCTGCGCTTTCTATCACTATCGTGGAGCGTTGCGAATCATTCATCAAAGATACATCGATCCATCCCTTCATCTTTGAGAAGGTCCTCGCTGGGGTCCAGATGCGCACTGTGCAGGCCTACGATCAATCTCATTGCGAGAACTATCGCCGTCCTGCATCTATCGAAGCTCTCGAATCCCCGACCTCTCTGTCTGGTCTCACGAGTACGGGCTCACTCCCCGCTGAGTCCACACAAGACCAAAACAGCTCTTGCGCACCGTCGAGTCCACATTGGTCGGAGACTGTCAGGCATGTTCGGCAGAAATACCGGCTTCCTCCATTGAAGGAGGGTTCAACGCTCTTTCACATGGTCCGTGAAGACAACAAAAATGATGAACTCGCCATACTTGCGCAGCTTCAGGCCAAGAAATACAACGACCTGTTGAAGGATTACACCAACGTCTTACTCTCCTTTAATACAAGGATCGACCATTTGGAGATAGCCAAGGGGTGTCTGCCTCCGCCTTCGTCCAGTCAACAACAACTTTTCGGGCTGAGCGTGTTTCGCTCCTTCACGAAGAATAAGGAGGAGGCAGTGGAGGTAGTGAAAGAAGTGATGGACGTTGAGTATTGGATCAGACCTGCACTTTCCACCCTCTTTTCCGAGCATTGCGAGACATTTCTCGGAGATGCAAAGAACCGTGAAGCCCTACTGAAGGCGGGAATCGACTGGGTTAGGATGCACAATCAGTTAGCTTACGATGTTCGTCAGGACAAGCTTCTCCGCGGCATGTGATTGATCGAAGCGATTTTCAAACAGCCGGTCAGAGTTGGAGGCACGCGTATGAGAAGAGGGCAAGCTCGGCCATAGTACGCCAACGTAGTGAATATACTGTTACGGTCACTGATTTCGGTATTGCAAATCTTTACGTCTTTCGGGACGCTGCTGGGGTTCGGATGCTCCTTGTCTGATACGAACACGGCTGGGCTCACTCTCGCCGGTGTCCATAATCCATCCTTGTACACCTCGAGAGGCTTCTCCAAAGTCAAGAGACAGGTGGTCGGGGATTCCCTCGTGAGAGGCACCATCAGCAATCCCCAGTGACCTGGACTGAGCTCCACGGAGAGCCAGGCGTCCTGGATTGCTGATGAGAACGACCGTTTCTACATCGACTTCCAGTCATTATGCGGTCGAAAGACCAGAAGGTGAGGATGTGTAGAGTCTTCGATAGCGGGGCTAGTGGGCCCTAGAACGAATTCTCAACCGATGTGTAGCTGCCGAAGTCCACTGCGGCAGGAATAAATAATGCGCGCCGAGGCGCGTCCCAAGACATGATTTCATTCTGTCGTCTACCCAAGACTCGATCTGCCAGCACCCGTGGGTAGAGTACATCTGAGTCGAAGCATCAGGCGAGGGTTATAGCTGTCCGCTCCGACCCCCCGCTCGAACGGCACACAAGACGATGGCGCCTTCGAGCCCCCAATGCCACATGGAACACTAGTGCACTCATCGAATGAGACAAGGTCTATGCGGGGAACTGCGAGGTCTTGGCACGAACGACTCTTGGCCGGCCATCGCTGTCCGCTGACCTCGCTGGCATCACTCAATGGGAGCGCCACACGACAGCGCAAAGTCTCCTATTCATAAGCGAAATTTGAAGAATATCCAGCCTACGTCTCGGGGTGCCGAAGTCAGCCCCTGGTCTCCCGCAGCCTACCTCTTGCTGCGAGGACGCCATAGCCGTGGATTGAATGTTCTGTTGGTCGAAGCTTTCGTCATGAGTTCCTTTGTTCCAGGCTACCGGTACCGACAATAAATATCCTAAATAAAATTAAGCCGCTCCCAATGCCTCGTTCAAATCACGTTCCTGACCATGTCCAGGAAGGCCGCGTGCCAATCCTGTCGTGAGAGCAAAGTGAAGGTGTGCAGCCCAGGTCACACTACTCCATCAGACACTAACATTACTCACTCAGTGTGAAAGAGGATCCCCATGTGGCAGATGTCTTCAGAAAGGACTAAGTTGTATCCCCGTGGCCAGGCGACGCCACGGAATACAATTCAAGACCCGGACACAACAACGAATTTTGCTCCGCCTCTTCGGAGCAAGGACGCTGAGCAAGCTGCTCAAACATCTTCCTCGCTCGAGCTTCGAGAAGGCATCGCTCAAGTGCTCGCTATCTGTCGGCCGAACTGTGAACACTGTCGGCGGAGATACATGACTGATGCTGCCACGACCCTTCGCCACCTCTGGAAGAAGGGACTGACGCTATGCCTTCCACGACAGCCGAAAGTCACGCGTAACGACAACTTACGTCTTCAGTGCAGTATTGCCTTCCCAGAGTTGGTCCATCTGTCGGGTCTCGCATTTGTGCAGCAGGTGAACAGTATACTTCCTCGCTTGGAGGAGCATATGGCGTTGATCAGAACGAGCGGGGGTCAGCCACTAGTCCACTACGGAGATTGTGTGCCCAACTAGAGGACGATGGTGCGCACGCTCCAAGAGGGAAATCAAGAACCTCTGCAGGGCGATAGAAGCCTGTGTCCGGGGCTGCGCCACCTACGAGGTCGGGAGATCGCCCGGCGATGTTCGTGTCGTGTGTCCACAGGTCGCGGAGACGACAACGACGACTTCCAGTACGATTGACCGGCTGACAAACGCCAAAGCTGGGTCGAGGGGAAGAAGTAATCCTGTGATTGACCGGCCTGGGTGAGGTTGTTGACACCAGTGGATATTATTGGGGTGCTGCGGTCAGAAGTTGCTTACCATGGAGCTTCCGCCCTAATGATTGCGTGGATGAGATGTAGATATATAGGCCATGAATCTCACTGTCGCTTGACCAGACTTGCGGCCTCGTCGATTTCTTGCCCGAGCTTGGAAGGAAAAGCGGGACGTCGGACTCTTTTTATGTCTCGTATCCGCTAAGTCCAGGGGAATAGACCAAGGTAAACACACCAGACCAAATGCTACTGGTTGCTGACTGACGACGCTGGGCGGCCCCAATGGACGACAGAAGGAGCTCTCAAATGCGCTATAGCGGAAGCCGCGCCGTGAAATCTCACTTCTGCCGCTAGTAGTCATTTCCATTCTACAAGAAGCTTGGAGCCAAGACACGGACCCCCGCTGGACGACTATGGCGGCTTTGCTGCCGCTCGTCCTCATGGCTGAGTTGACACAGTGATCACTCCGTTCCTTCAGCCACGATCCGTGCGGGAGTTCCACCACCGGGAGGGCAAGCGTAGCACTCTATGGCGAACTCCTTCATCCTGTTCCTCATGAGAAATATGTTCTGAAGTCCATCAATGTCCACCGTCCTGATCCGCAGCCATTCTTCATCTGACATGTCTCTCATTACTTGCAAGAAAGTCGTCAGATCCGACGTGGCCTTCGCTCCGCAAGCCATCTAAATCCGCTGAGGAGCCCCCTGCTACCGCCGAGATCCACACTTTGGATGAAAACTCCCTCATTTTCGAGTAGAGGGCGCGATGTGCACGATGTAACACCATGCCACAGCAGTTGACAATCAGGGCCTGCTCGGTCTCATGGCAGTCCATGTAAGCGACTTGGACGGTTCTCTCCTGCTGATGCCGAGATACGACGACATCGCACTTGGTCTCATCCCCAATAGGATCCAAACATTGTTGGGAGGTTATGAGCGCGCCACCCCGAAGTAGTAGGATATCACCAATTCGATGCTCACTCTGGCTGTCACAGTCAACCTGGCGCACTTTCAAGAGGTGCTCGCGATAATCACGATGCATCTGAAACTCAGCGATGCGTTGATTAGAGACGCCTGACGCACGATAGTCGCTAGCCCTAACAGGTTCCAATGCGACCCCGAGTCCCAGGGGGCGAGGCATTCTGCGAGATCGCAACTTCTCAACCATGGGGATGATCGAGGCCACGGGAAGACCACGGTACGTTACAACATTTCCAGGACAGAGGTATTCGAGCCAGAGTGCTTGGATGGATCCATCGTTGGCGACGAGCACTCCAGAAACCGAGTACGGATCTTCCAGCTCAATTGCGCTCTCCTGCACCCCACTAGAATATATACTCTTGGACGTGTGGTCAGCGGTGAAGAATGTGACAGTCTCGACATTCGTGTCCCTGGTCATCGTGCATGATGGGCTGAATAGTAAGGCACAGAGCGTGGTTGCATCTCCCGGTCCTAGAGATGAATCAGAAAGGATGGCACTCCGCACAGGAGCACTGACGGTGGTGGAGTCGTACTGGATCACAGCCACATTCTCTTTGGGGCTGACGTAGGCAACGTGACCCACGATTGGGATAGATTCCGCTATCTTGAGCGAGACGTTGCACATCGTGTGTGGCACGACAGCCTTGGACTTCAATACCAGGCCTTGACGAGCATCAATGACAACGCCAGTGGTACGGCCCCCGTCAAACTCGTATCCGTTTATAGGTAATGGGAAATTACTGATCACTTCCACGAGGCGGGAGAAGATTGCTGACTTCATCGTCTTCTTTTTTCGGCTCGATGAACCGACCACCCAATGGAGCGGACGGGGGAGAGTGAGGCAGGATGTTGCAGATCTTCGAGTGGTTCCAAGTCCCAGTATCGTAATCGCGGGTATACAGCAGCAATTCGGTGGCCCAATGTCGATCCAGCTCGATCACCGCAGTCTTGTAGATCAGTGGGGAGCCCAAGTCTCGAAACGTGGCTGACACATGCGCTCGATCAGGAATGTCCCTGACAGCACCGATGAAAGCATCTAGTGTTGGGGTGGGCTTGTGGCCAATCTTCTCGACAATACCTCCCCCGCTTAGAAAGTGACAGCGGAAGGTGTCCCTGGTAGGTGATGAACACTCCGCGAATCGGCAGGTTGTCGCGAAGGGCCAGCTGTAGAGACAGATGATGAAAGGAATGACCCGCGATCAAGACGGACTTAACGGGAATGGTGGAATAGAGGTCCTCGACCGACAACTTCACTTGCACCGTCGACCCATAACGTTCGAGGGTCAGGCGGACTTTTTCACCGACATTGTCATCTAAGATCTCGTCCAATCGCTGAAAGGTCATCAGGCGTTCGCCGTTCACCGCAACGAGTTGGTCGGATTCTTGGACCTTGCGGTCTGCCAGGCCTTCGGGAGTGATACGGTGAGCGACTAGCATGCGTCCTGTGGCATCGCCGGAGGAGCGACGTGCGTCGTCGCGCGTCGCCGGCGTCAGACCCAGCTTCTCACACTCGCTCAGTGGCTTCGCCAGCCAGACGACCCCGATCCAGCCTCCGAGAACAGGCTTTGATTCATCCAAAGCCGCCAGGGTCTTCTTGACGGGTTCCCGTGGGAGCAAAAAGCACGTCATTGCACCATTCACGCCGCCGGTAAGGAGTCTGACCACGTTGCCATCTTGGTCCATGGCAGGGCTGCCCGAGCTGCCTCCTCTAGATCCGAAGGTTGCTACCATGTAAGAGATGTTGTGATCATTGCTGGGGGCATCTCGGTCAATAACACTGATCGCTGCCTGATGGAAACTCAGTCTCTCCACTGCGTCGTTTGCAATCAAGGTTACCACCATCCCTCGCGTAGTAGGTCTGGTCGCAGGGGCAAAGCAACGACAGAGCTATCGAACGCGTTGGGGTCGACCGTGATGAAGGCAAAGTCGTCAAATTTGTACGAGATGACCTCAAGCTGCTGTTGCGTTCTCACAGACTTGACCTGACCAAAGACCTCGCCGGTCCCGACCACGTGGCGATTGGTCAAGATAAGTCCCTTGTCCCTATTGACGACGAAACAGTTGCTGTCATAAGACTCTTGTCCATGGCGTCGAACGCATGGTTTTGGGCAAGGTGGATGCTGAAGACACTGTTCGCGGCACGAAGCTTCCGATCATCAGACCCTTCGGGACGGCAATGCGCCTGTGGGGCCATGTTCGATTTTCACAGGATGAGGTTGCGGTGAGCAACAGCACGGGAGGCTCGACACTTGAGTAGTACTGTCTGCATTTGGAAATTGCTGACGTACCTCAGTCTAGTCCGGAAGAGGTGCATCGAAAGGAAAATCGGCGTGACATCGCTTTCCATGCGTCTTTCAGTGGCGCGCCAAGACATGGCCACAGTCCTGCGAGGTCGTGCCCCAGCGATGTCGTTGGCACAGGCGAGGAGCAGCGACTGCCAATGAGCGATGGGGTGCTCGTCGTGTCCAAGAACCTCGGAGACGCTGGTCCGCGATATTCCCAGCGACAGCGAAGCTTTGCGGGTCCAGTCAGCGTCCTTTGCCATTGCTGGCCCGGCCAATGCAACTGGACGACAGCCACACGGCTCCAGACATGGCGGTTACGGACAACACCGCGAAGGAAGGGCGACAACACACAGAAGCCTCAATGCCAGCGTCGTGAGGGGTGGAGTCTGCTCCACCTTCCTCACTTGACGTCGAAAGTGGCTTCCCTCAGTTGCTCATTATGTGCTGCCCGTCCCTCCAGATTGTTGATGGACATGAGAGAAATGCTGGCGCGGTCCTTCGTGACCTCGGGAAGAGGACTTGCGAGCGACGCCTCCAACTATAGGCTGAGATCAAGCCCAACGATCGGCGGGGACTCTACCGCTGCAGTAGATTATGGATCTAGTAGATATGACAGATCATACGCTTAGGTCGCCGGGGAGCGCTTCCCGCCTGAGATCCATGCAGCATCTTCGTCCATGGCAGGGATGGTTCTCGCCTTCGCCGTCAACCACTATACCTTGAACTTCATATAGCTCTCATTTCAATCATGGCTGGAACTCTCGTTCTTCCACTCGCGGAATCATTTCCTCGCTTGTGAGAAGAAGGCGTCAGCCACGACAGAGACTCGTCGTCTTATCTTGCCAGAGGACATCTCGCCGCGCATCGCATCTGTGAGTTACGGGTATGGCTGAGAAGATTCCTCCTGCAAACGATGGGCTACCTCGGATGGAGGTGGACCGAACCAAACCATACGAAAGCACGTTGTCGACGGCTCACTAGAGCTCTCGCAAGCGCGTATCCTACGTCACGACCATAGTAATCCCATGTCAGCCGATAGTGGTCCTTGCTCGGACACGTTGACTCCAGCAGCAGGCTTGCTATCACCTGGTCTAGCCGCTGCCTTGTCACCGGTCTCCATGGGGTCCGTTCCTCCCAGCTGTCACAACGTGACTCTCATCGCGGCATGCGGCGGTGACGACGGTGAGATCGGAATAAAGTTGTGCCGCATCGGGTTGGGCTAGCCAATCCGGTACCGAGCGCCAGTCTTGGTGATGGAGCCACGGCAGCGTTTCATTGGAGGAGCCTGATCTCAGCTTCAGCGCCCGGCGGCGTCACCTTCGCGCGTCGCCTTCCGCCTGTGGGATTCAGCAGTACGTCGACATGTTGTAAGCCAAGTTGCATGTGGCGCCAGTGAGGAGTAAAACGACGCCCTTGACCATGGATTGCACCGCAGAGGAACCCTTTAGCTACTCCGTATCTCGCTCATATACCACCACGCCGAGGGTGAATATCAGCCCCAGACTTTTGTGAACCACCCCCTTCGGGATCTATGGCCACACTGTCGTCCATCCGCAAGAAGTTATGCATGACCTTGATCGCGGGCGTCGCAGGGTCTAAACATCGGTGATGCTCGCGGATGTGCCATCGGTGAGAAACATGCTGAATCATCAGGATGAGATCAATGCGAAGCGAGTAGACGATTCCAGGGACTAGGGCTGATGAACGAGGATCTCAGCGGCCAGCGAGCGAGACCCAGACTAGGTGGCAGTTTTGTTTGTATCTCCACGAGGCACCTGCACACGGCAGCTGTTGCTGCATCCTCCGTCACCACGACACGTTTAGGGGGCGTTATGTACGGGTGGGTGTGGGATAGCGGGCCGTATTGTCACGGCAGCTGGCTGCGGGCCAAGAGGACGAATCGATTGATCTGTTCATGGAGTCAGTGGAAATTCTTCATGCATCGACCGTGGACTGTCAAGTTCTCTGTGGGGAATGGCGACATGTTTCCAGCATCACTCGTCCAATGGACAAACGACCGGACGCGGGACAAGGCTTCGGCTGGTAACCCAAGGAGGAGGACGTAGAAGGAGATCGGTCTCGACATAGAGGACGCTAGACGAGGCTCGTCGGTGTTGAGGCCGGTCTCTTGCGACCAGGTTCCTGGCGGTGCCACGGCCATAGAGAGCAGGCTCGTCGCTAGCAACATCGAAGGTAGACAAGGGACGATGCAAAGCCAAGGGGAACAGCTCAAGGTGCGCGCTAGACCCAATTTAGTACCGTGACACCGGCTCGGCATCCTGCATCAATCTTCGCTGCTACGGATCTTTGACTGATTTCATCCTTCGCCTCTGGGGTGCGCGAGCGTGAGGAGCAAATGGGATCAAGCTTCCGCTTTCTTGGTTTCGGATCTTGAGGCGCAAGGACGGTCGCGAATTCATGTTCTTCGCCTCAGACTCGACCTGTGAGTAAGTTGTCACTTCTGGAAGAGCGGTAATGGCCAGCATATTGACCGCGGAAGCATGGTGGGACCATCGCGCTCATACCACGGCACTCGTACCATTGATGATGGATGAACATTGCTTTAACATCTGTGATGGCGATGCAAACGGGGCTGAAACAAGAGCCTGTGGCGAGGAAAAATATCGAAAACCCTCACAAGGGTGACATCACCGTCAGGTCGCCGCGCCCATCCTGGCTCAAGAGCAGAGTGGAGTCCTCCTCCCTTCTTCATTACTCTAACGACACGCCTGCGACCTCGCTTTCATCTCCAGATGTGTCAGGAGCACCGAGCTCGCATGGTCCAGATCTACACCGACGGCAGGCGCCGCAGTCAAGTCGCTGGATGAAGGACATATTACTCCGGTGTCACTGGAAGTGCAGGATCCTTCCCACAAATCGCTCTGAGCCTGCCCTGCCCCGGTGGGATTGAATTGAGTGGCATTGACACCGGCGGCGCTGCAGATTCGCAGGCGTCTATCTCGATTGATGAGTTCCCACTTGCTCTCCTCTTCGTGCTCCGTGGGGTGAAATGGAGAAGACGGGCTGGCACGAATGGTGAAGGGACGGCGCCGGAGGCTGTGAGCAGATTCTGACCCATCTCGCGAAGGAGACGACGGCGCTAGCAAGGGTGGGTAGGGAGCCCTCGAATGAGCATGTGCCATCACGGCATCTGGAAGATATCTCTCCCACCTGTCCTAGATTTGCATCGCAATGCCGAGCGTTTTGACTATCATGGTGCGAGCAATGGATCATGCAGGCCTCCTGAGTGCAGACCGGGACGGGCCAACATGGCGACCAGCGAGTGTGTAGCTCCCACGGATGAACCCTACCCCAATGCACGAAGACGCATGCACCAGAGTGACGGTCAGAGACAAGTCACCCAGAGAACTTCCGTTCATCCTCGCGACTTCAATCTAGTCATAGCAAGCCATTTCTTGTGAGACGCAACATTCTCTGGTTCCATGGCACGCTAAAAGAAAGCCTTCGGCACCCGACGTTGCTGAGTAGAGTTAAGTCTTTCTTATGCTATCGTCTAGCGCTTTCCTCACATCGCCATGTCTTCTACACACGACCTCGCACCAATTCCCTGTGAACTGACTCGTTTCTTCAGTCGTGCCTTGAGGGCCAAGTCCAACACGATTGCATTGGTGGCGCCCCTATATTCCTTGTTAATGATATGGCACATATGGGCGCTAGCCAACAGCATCATCCTAGAAAACGAATGGGGGGACAATGAACCCTCAGAAGGTCGCCAGCCCATTCTGCAAACTCCAGAACCTTGCGCATCGCTCCCAGAGACCATCTCCGGTTGGGGTCGACCGGAGAGGGACAGCGAGGAGACAGACCATCATTGCATCCTTTCGGACTCTATCTCCGACCTTGACCAATGGGAAACAATCGCGTACGCTTGGGACCACCCCGTTTGCGACTGTCTGGAGCTCGACTTCACCCTTATTACTTTGAAGACTGTATTGAGTCTATCCGTCAATTTCACCAAGACGATCACCCCAGACCTTTACGCAATCATGGAATCGCAGAACCCAGAGCTATCCTGGGGTTGGAGAGGATGAACCAATATCCAATGTACGAAGTGGACATGGTCCTGCGCGAGAAGGTAAGAGATGGTGAGCGACTGCCAGGGCCGTACGCAAGGTCTAGTCGGTTTCCAATTTCTGATAGACACGCTCGTGGGTAACTGGATGGTTATTCGATTTGTATGGGCTGGTTCTGGTAGGTCGAGTAAGGGCAGTACTGGGGGTACGAGAGGGATCCAGAAACACACACATATATGCTCGAGGCCCCCACTCTTGGATGATGGTGCATATTGGAGATACGGAGGCATCATCCAGAAGAAGGACGCGTTTTGATTGCAGAAGTCCCGCCCGGCAGCTGGAGGGCGTCTCCCGTCCTCCGCACGAAGTTCCAACGCAAGTACGATTGGCATCTACGAATGGCTACGCGACGGGATCCTTTCACCGCCACTCGGAGGCACGTTTCTATGCATGCTAGTCAGGCACTGCCGATGACCCTGGTCAGGTTCCATCTCTTCTTTGAGGAATTCTTCGCGTGTACCGCTCATGTTGCAGTCGATGCGGCGCAGAAGGCGCATTGAAGATATAGAGAGAAGGGAGCGACGTGAAGGAAGAGAAGCTTGTCGAGAAGTAGGATCCCGACTCTCAATCGTCAAGTATATAGACAGCAAGGCAGAACGCCGCAGCGACGCCTACCCTCAAAGGCAGCATACGAGGCTCACATGTGTCAATGACTTTCCCAGCCCTCTCATCTGCCCATCCTCAATGAGCATGATCCCGGCTCCGACGCGCGACACGGCACCAGCTTATCTTTGCACGCTGTCGCCATTGCTTGTAGTCGTAGATGGGGACGACAGGACGCGTCGAGCTCTCAAAAGAGCGGGCGAGCGCCCGAGCGCGAGCCACGTTCAATAGGCTCTGTGTTGTGATGCAGGATGTGAGAGAGAGCCAGCGAGGTGTGCAACGGTGCCCTTGACCAGAGACGCCTTGCACTACAGAGGAAAGAACTAGCTACTGTATATCTTACTCCTATACCACTGAGCTCAGGGTGACTATCAGCCCCTGACCCCTTAGGTATCAACAACACTCTTCTTCAGAGTTGCCCCTACTGTTTTCTTTAATGTCATTCCCACTACCTCCTCCGATGGTAACACCATCAGCCAGGGCTCCTGCCAGAATTCGACTCTGCCTGAGTCTGGCGTCCGCGGACGCACGTATAAGCCGTCTCCCATTCTCCACGAGAGCTCTCATCTCTTCAGACGGAAAGTTCACCTCGAGGCGCACCAGTAAGTCCAGGGCAGCTCCAACCGCATGCAAACTGTCGTTGGATTCAATGAACAGACAGAAGTACAAGAACTCGTGAAGAAAGCGCGGAGCGTGCCACCATGGCGCCAGAGGACGTTCGGTAACTTCGACGAGCAGGGCGCGTACGCCTTCGTTGCCAACCATTAACACTACCTCGTCGTATGGTGCCGAGAGGGCGGCGTTGTGTTGATGAAGTTGGCGATATAGACGGAATGCGAAGAGAGCGCGCCACATCGCTACAGGTGCTGACGCTGACGTTTCTACTGTCGTGGCTTGAGCCGCGGAAGGCGTCGATCTGGGTCGTGATAACGATGGGATTTTTGCGAGCAGTATGAGCTTCTGCCCCAGAATCTCCGGACTTGTATCGTCTGGTTGCTCGAATGACGATTCCATGATCCTTAAGTACTGTGCCAAGAGCTGAGGCGGATCAACTGTCTCGCTCATGCCCTGGCTCAAACTGGCCTTCAAGCCGTCCTGATTCTTCTTCGTTTCTTTGCTCGCATCTCTGCGACGGTCCGTGCCCATCTCAGGCGAAAAGCGCAGCGGGCGCATATCGCATTCCGCAGCAGTCGTCGCGTTCAGGAATTTCGTCACCCAATATACATGGCCCGTTTCCGCCAGGCCACAATCGCTCAGTCTCGTCTTTTCCGCGCGCGTCTGCTCAGCCACATGCACGCCTGTGCATGACGATATCCACGCAGCCTTGAGACCCCTGGTTATGAGCAGCGCCATTGTCCTCAAATTCCACGCCGCAACAAGATCGGTTGTAGGTCCATTATCCTCCAGCGCGGCGTCCATTCGTTCTTTCGCTGCTTCGACCAATTTCCAGTCCAGCCGTCGTTCTGATTCAGACTTGGAATAGAAGGCAGAGCCGATCGCTTTCGTCAGACAAATAAAGACATCAATCATCTCTGGGTCAAAGACGGGGCGCTTTTCGAATCGAAAACTCGCCATTTCGACGAGCTCGTTGTAGTTGAGGAATGGCAGGACTCCGTGTACGTGCGCCTTGTACGATTGGAGATCCGCATAGTACGTTTCGAATTTCAGGTGGTCGGAGAATGGGCAGGCGCGCGGTAGGCGTGTGGATTTGAGGCGGGCAAGGCCAAAGTCAAAGGGGGGTCGGGTGCTCTTCGTTGTCGGGGGGGTTCGCGTGCGAGGCAGATGCTACTCGCTCTGCGCGCCAGCGCGGTTTTAGCGGTGCTTCTTCTACTTTCGAGAGCGCGCTGCCTGGAAGCTCGCTTTTGTTTGACGCTGGCCTGGTCCAACCGATGGATGGAAGAATAGGAGGCTGCATTAGGGCCGTGCTGGGGGTCCCTGGTGTGTCGTTGCTTCGAATCCTCTTCAAAAGGGGTTGCAGGGAGATCTCTGGCCCCGTGGGGCTTCCAGTGCTCGATCCTACAGTCTGGATAGACTTGTCGAAGAAACATCGCCAGCCGTCTTTGACATATGCTCCGCAGGTGGGCTCGCGTCCATCACACCTCTTCTTTTTTGCGCGACAGGAGGAGCAAGGAACCCTCTTGGGGCCCGGCGCAAGGGCGCGTTTGCGCGACCTCGGACGCTCTTCCCGGGCCGATGGCGAAGCGATTGACGCCGTGCAAAAAGTCTGGGGTTGAGCGTAGATGAGCGGATGCGGTGGGTAGCTGCTGGTTGCTGATCGAGATTGTGGAGCAGGTGATATCTCGGCCTGTGTCATTATGCTTGGCCTATGCTATCGAGCATGGAAGCTCTTGCCACGCCAGTCTGGATTATCAGGGTCTTTCCAGTGACCGAGCCGAGGATATCAGAATGCGGCTGAAGCTGACGACTGCGGCGAGGGCTGTGTGTACTTTCCGGTAGTCCGCTTTGAGTTGTTGGGTATACCGCTGTTCATCGCAAAGAGACAAGCTCGTGTTTAACGTGTCCTGGATGGAGCCGATCGCGACGAGTATTCTGCAGAAGATCTGACCACGACCACGTTCGTGGGAACCTGCAGCATAGACAGATGTCAAAAAGATTCCTCCAAGTGGAGGTGGCACGCTTCCACTGCCAACGTCTCGCTGTCCGAAGGATCAAGCAAAGGAAATGATGGGCTGGCGAATTTATGACGCTGTAGCCATTCAGCGATCTTTGCTGCTTGTGATTCAAATCGGCGATCTTAATTTACTCAGGGGCCTTGGCACAGTAGTTTCTCTTACTTTTCCGAGTGTTTAGTCCCTGTCGTCCCTCAATAATCATTACCTGAAATAGGACAAGACTCCGTTTTCCCCCCGCGGCGTGCATGGAGCTCAACACCACCGCGGAGCGCTCATGTGCAACCACCTCCCTTGTGGCTCGTGATTGGCAACTTCCAAGTCCTGACGTTGCCACCTGTACTTGACCACGTTCGTCTGAAGTTGGGAATACTTACGGTAAAGCCAAGGAGAGTATGTTCACAAAGCAATTCGTTTATCAGCCCCAGCCCAATGTCGATCAATCATAAGAGACCGTGTACTGTATCTCCCAAAACTCCATACACACGGAAATATGCCTTATGTTGGGGAGATGCGAATCGAGAGATGGTTCAAGATACTTCCGGGTAGCAACTCGCCAAGCTTTGCCTGCTCAAAGCATGGCACGTCAGCTCCAGACCGGGCTTTCCAGACTGGATGCAGATCCGCTGCATGGGCGTCTGGAAGCATCATCTACACTCATCACCCCTAGATGGTTCCGCCACCTTAGATATGCTATGAGAAGCTATCAGGACACAGGTCAAGAACATCTCCGGATCATACCCGTCTTTCGATGAGCATTGTCATAAATGGTTTTGGTGCTCTGACTCAGCCCAATACAAAGTAAGAGCTACAATTCGGGTTTTCCAGCTTGGTGTCGTAGTTGAGTATCAGATACGAGATGACCTGCTTCGAGGCAAGCACAACATAGAATCAAGCTGGGCTTTCAGATGAACGAATAGCGCATCTGGCGACAAAGGGTCTGCTCACTAGGACTGTCTTTCTGAGCCCCAGAAAGGGAGACTTGTTGACGTCTGTGTCATCTTCTCTCCTTCTCAACGTCCTCTACCAACGAACCAAAAGCCGTCGAACTTTTCGGGCTTCTTCCATCTTGACAGATCTCGCATGAGCGGGCCTTAGGCGACCCTCATCCAGTTTCGAGCAGGGACGAAGGTACCGTCGGAAAGCGTGTACTCAGTCATGATTTTGCGGGGAAGGCTGACTAGAACAATGTTTAACCGATCTTATGCTTCCCGTAATCTCAGGGCGAGCTTCCATGTCAAAGGAGGATTCGGTCGCGCTGTCTTCTTGATAAAGCTATCCTTAAGAGGCATCTCCTCCCCAAATCCTAGTCCCGGACCAGCTGGGTCTGAAGCTTTCTTTGCCTCCTCTCGCAGGATCTCGATCAAATCTACTATGGATGAGCTTAGAAACCGTCAGGGAGAGACCGTCAGGGAGAGACCTTGTGTTGCGGTATACTGCTACCATGAGCATCTGGAATCTAGTTGCAAAGATGAAAGCAAGTGCTTGTCGAGCGATTCCCAACGTGTCTTTTTCTCGAAGAGGATGAACAGTCCATTGTAGAGCGTGAGGCGGCTTCACCCTTGTTAGGGTTCCGCTTGGTGGCATTGAGAAAGGTCTCAAACTTGGTTTCAATGATATTCCAGAAGGCGCCGGTTAGGTCCGGGAGACGAGCTTTGAGCTCTGTTCTGAAGACTTTGCCAGATATTGGCCCACTCGAGTCGGCCGACATTGTCTGTCAACTCCTTTGCATATCCAGCCTAGAATGATGTCAAGACCAGTACCGAGCGAGTGTAAAGTCTCAGCTTACCTTATACACGGCGGTCTTGAGTGACAGCTGATGGATCGTAGCTCGGCTCTTCTCCAGGATATGTTCATCGGTCGAGACACAGACGAGATATCAGTCGATCATGGGTATGGCAAAGGGCTCGCCTCTTGCCTATTTCCTGGACCAAACAATGACTCGGTGCTTCCATGACAGGCTTGCGCTCACCTGGCGATGGGCGCTTGCGAGAGCGCCCTCAGAGCTGACCATGAACCAAATGGCCGCAAACCAGGCACCGATTGGGGCCGGCCAGCCATGAACGCGGACATTTTTCTACTAGCGTAAGCTTTGATCGTTGGAAGTGCCTTTAAAGGGCTATGTACCGGTCTGTTGAATGTAAAGACCCAGAGGATCCTATGGATTTCACGGGCGAGAACAATGAAGTAATACCAGTGAAGGCTGTGGCCTTACAATCAGCTGCTATACATTTGTATTGTTTCTCCTTCCCTCACTCGTCGTGGCTCAAAGAATCAGTCAATTGTCGACGTATCACCATTCTGGTCGCCGGTTCCGCAAGCAAAGTTGATCATGATGATGGTCAGAACTCATTGGTGTTGCTGGACTCGTGCGGCGGTGTTATAAGTCAACCCCGAACGTTCCTAGGCCCGAATGAATCGTCAGCTGTCTGGCTGGCCAGAATGCCTCCCTCTAAGATCTGCAGTGAATAGCTACGATGATATACCTGACTCTGGAGGTTGTTGTAAAGGGAGTTGCGGCGTAGGTTTCGTGGAGCAATACGCATCGCGATTCTTCATCTCTCGGAGATACCTTCATTCAACCGCAACGGGGATGTGGGTGCGTGGACGCATGGTGCCTGGGTGGCAGGGAGGTGAGACGAAGGCGAAGGCATACGTTCAAAGTCGAGGTGTGAAGAGGAGGCCATCGGTCTGCGATGGCTAGGCCATGGCTATCGTGTGACAATGATGCTTTATTCGAGTGCAGAGGAGCTACTGTGATGCCGATGGGACTAGAACCAAGGCGATCATCTTGCCTTCGACTTGGCTCACGGGGAGTGATTAGCAGCCGCTGAAAGCGGGGGAGGGATGATGAACTCCTAGCATTTCGACGCCCATCAGGCCTCGACACCAGACTTCTGTACACGGACTAGAGGAGTCAAGCCCGAGTGCTGTAGGTATAGCGAAGTAGTGTTTGTGAGCATCAACCCCACTCGCGTTGGGAAGATCGAGTGAGCCTGCGAGTGAAACGTTCGAGGAGATCAGTACTGGTGCCCACCGTGAGACAAGGAGATGCTCCCCTTGTGAGGTCAACAGTGTCCGTTGAAGACACAGCGCAACAGATGTGTGGGTGCCTCACAGCCGCCGAAGATCTATCATGTATGTCTTCCTCAGCCCGATAGGTCCCTACCGTCATCACATCATGGTGCCAGCACACTCACCCGTTCTATCGGGGCGGGGGAAGTCGTCCATCGGGGTCGTTGCGCAGATGACTGCATGGTCCAACCCAGGTGCGTTGGCCGGAGGGATCCCCGGCCCGATCCCTTCCCCTTCATCCGTCCATTGAGCCAGCAGTACGCGTATCATCGGCGGCTGCACCAAGGAGGCTTCCATTCAGAGACGGCACCCTCGTCCGTGGGGCAGGTGAGGTTGAGATAACGTTCTGCCGCCCGCGCGTCGGCCAGCCAATCTGAGGGCGAGTCGAGGGTTGTAGTACAAATGCTACGCCGGCGTCCCATTGGTGCAGACGGCTCAAGCACCAGCTCCCTGCGATGGGATCGCCACCCTTGCGCCATGTTGTTGGAAGGTGGGATACAAGCCGACCGAATAACCCACGCACCGCGTTTGTGGAGGACGGGTCGCAGCGATCATTGGCGAGGACACTTGCGGGGTCGCTGCGAGTACAGGGCATGTGGCGATTATTCCACCCTCGCCCCAGTCGAGTTCGCTCCAGTGCTGCTGTTGAATAGCGACCTTGGTACGCGTCATGGAAGCTCGTCAGTGCCCGACGACCTGTGATGGGGCTTGAAAGGAGCTTGGAGAGCGTTTGGGATGGGAACCGACGCGGGTCGCTCTGAACCATTCGAAGAGCAACGTCCGAAGTCGAAGGAACGAGAAGTTGCCAGTCGCTCCAATGTCTTGGTGAGCATCGAGAAAGACATCTAGGCTGTTTGTAGTCCAGTTCCATGTCTGCGAAGGAGGCTCACGACACTCTTGGCTGACTCTTCAAACTCTCTGCGAAGACACCGCCGTGCACAAGGTTCGCTCGTGTCGCAGAGCTCGCGGTATCAACGACGACGCAGACTGCAGCGTCTTGATGGAGCTTGCTGGGTGCAGGGGAGGGCCATAGTTTGATCGAAGCGTTTTGGGCCTGGCGGGCCATATTTGATTTTCGAAGGATGAAGTTGCGGTGAGCGAATGCACGCGAGGCTCTACACTTTGATAATACGTTCTGTCATTCCAAATTGCTGACGCATCCCGCGGTATGTCTTCCACTACGGAACGCGCGGGCTGGCTTCACGCAACACAAGTAATGTTACGTTAAAATGGCTTGCGAGCTCAGCGCATTTTTTGGTTCCTTCTCCGCCTCCCATTGAAGATTTACGCTCTCCGTCTCCTCGTTCTTGAATACGTCATACGCAGAGCTCAACCACAAGACCACTCTATAAGCGTCGAGAACGATTTGTTGAAGACTCTCCAGCAGTGGTGTAGTCTTTTGGACTAGGGCGCTGACCCCATTGGTCTCTATACGAACGGTCAAAGCTGTGAGTACATCGGTATCGTCTTGTCCTGGAGCGGTGGAACCTCCGCGCTGCACTTGGGGGCCGGCAGCACGTAAGGCCTCGATGCATTTTTCATAGCATATGCGCAGCGGAACCCAGACCATACGTATACAATCGATGGTGTAAAACCGTGCCGCTGATCTCGTCTCTCGTCCGTCCAGGTTGGTTTCATCTCGTCCTAGGGCGGGTGCCGTTCTCGCTGCGGCAGGGGGTCGGCAGTACGTAGCTCTCGAATGCATGCTTCGTAGTGTGCGTGCGTCTCAATCCATGCCTTACGCAACTTATGGTGGGAGTGAGAAGGTATCTTCAGTAGTTCCTCAGGACGCAAGTGAGGATACGTTTCTCGGACCATGGGAAGCCAAATCAGGAGACAATCGAGCGACGGCGTCGAGGGGCGACTGAGAGTGGCCATGCTTTGAAGATGGAGTATCGACTCGGCAGCGAGAGGTAAAGATGCAAGGGGGAAAGGGGTGCTGGGGGTATAAGGACTAACAAACGTCGAGCTGATATGAGGCAAGGACGGTCTAGCGCTGCCCTTTTCGCCGCTCGGGAGACCTTGAATCAGCCGTCGATGTCGCTGGGCTGCATCCCATACGTACCGGGCCGTCCGTCCGGCAAAGCGACTAGGGCGGCGCTAGACCAACGCGGACAGCGAGCTGTGGCAGCCATCATCTTGAGGCCCGCTGGGACAGGAGCGGGCGCCCCGCGTCGACCTTCCATGATCACTACTGGTTTTCGTCAATCCGAAGCAGCTCATTTACATGGATACGGAGGCGCACTCAACCAGATGCGTCCCGGCTCAGGCATGTCCGACTCTGAAGTGTTCCGCCGAGGCAGGATGGCATCCCGGCCCCTTGACACCGTCCCCCCATCCATAATTTCACCGCGTTTGCCTTGGATGCTGCGTTGGGGGGGGCCATGATAGGGGAATCTGAGACCGTCGGTAGCTCTACTCATGACTTCGACTCATACTGCACGTCTCTTACATAGCGCATGCCAACATCGGAGGAGTGCATGGGCTCCGATTTGACAAACAACATCTCACCGCAATGACCGACGGAAGCACCAGCTGGTGAGCATCCAGCAAACAGTTGAGAGAGTCATTGTTAAGACCATTTCCAACGATCGATGCCCGACGCCCACTGTTGGGCGGAGCAGATCGAAATCAGAACGGCTCATCATCGATGCCGCTCGGATGTGTCTTCTGTTGAGACCAACGTCTGATCTCATGCGTGACGACTCACACCTGCGTTGTGTGACTTGCCTCGCTAATCGAAGAAGGCTTGGGTGCCAGTGATGGTCTCGAGCGGGATCGTCGGGCCGCGACTCCAGCCACGCGTCGAGCCTCTCTCCTGCATGAAGGCTCTGCCCAGCCTCTTCATCAGGCGGTTTCAGCGTTGACTCGCAAGTGCTCAGCTCGGTTTCCTCTGCCTTGAAAGAGGACGCCCGTCCCCCTGTTGTGATAGATCCCTGAGGGGTTGTTGCCTGAGGAGTCAGGGGCTGATAGTCACCCTGAGCTCAGTGGCATATGAGGGAGATGTAGAGTAGGTAGTTGTTTCCTCTCAAGTGCAAGACATCTCTGGTCAAGGGCACCGTTGCACTCCTCGCTGGCTCTCTCTCGCATCCTGCACCACAACAGTACTTAGACTGCTGCTTTGAAACATCTCCTTGTCACTCCTCGGCATTTGGATCCATCATGGAGGGCACGCCGTCTATCGGGAGGCTGGCGCGGCCTGGAGTCATTCATACCTCCCGCAATGTTGCCAGCTACATAACATTGATTCTTGGCGGTCGGTTGAAGGCGGTATCGAGGAAGAAAATGCGGACGGACCGCATCGCTAAGGAGTGTGGAAAAGGGAAAACCATCGGCGCTCGGTCAATCTCGTTAGAGGAAGCCTCTGCCTTCCGGCGAGCAGCTATAGGGATAATAGTAGATCTATGCACACATCACCATACCCTCAGAGGTATCTGGGCTTCAACTAGCCGGGGTATGTATACTCCTGTCTGATACGAACACGCTCAGGCTCCGCGGACACACTGTCGCCGGTGCCCACACTCGATCGCAGGTGAATGTGGGCACACAGGCTTGTCTCAGCGTGGTCAAGCGGTCGCTCTTTGAGCGACAGTGTGCAGCCGGCGTGGCATATTAATAAGCTGGATAACGTCAAGTGAAAGCACAACTGGGAATTTTCCACTTGTCGGGCAGCGGATAGATTCTTGCAATTCTCAGAACCGGTGGAGCGACTGGAATGAGAAGACGGCGAGACGTGTCTTGACCCCGTGGCATAAGCTAGGTCGCCATATGTCCATAAATGGACAGCCGGCATCTGCACTTCATGTCCAGGTGTTGCATCCATTCAGCATCGGAATGGGTCCATGAATGCATCAGATCAGGCTCAGGCGGACAAATCGTCGTGACCTGATTGCACGCCGGAATCCGAACGACGGATGGCTCGAAAGTATGTCAGGGCGTCGCCCACACATATGCCCATGAGGTACGTCAAGTATGCGATTTGCACAAGGATCTGGGAGGTGTGAGCGAAAGTCCCCACTCCTCGCCTCCGCAAGGCCAACATACCAGCGCTTACTTGTGATAGTTGTACACCACATCCGTGACGACCAGCGCAAGGCACACCACCGTGAGGAGAGGATTTGCAAAGAGTGTCAGACATCCAAAGGCCGTGAATGAAGTGGCGGAGGACTGATCAAAGCCAACGAAGAGGAGTTGAAGCAGCGTGCCGAAGACAAAGACATAGGACTACGAATGCTCGTCCCAAAAAGAAGGTCAACCCAGATCAAGACATAGACACCGAAGTATGCAGATGATCGGGCGTTTGTGCGCGAGGTCAAGGACCGAAACGCTACTTGAAAGTGGGAGTTCCATGAGTATGGGCATCTGAGGGTCAGTCGTCCAAGCAGGTGGTCAGAGACATGGCGACGAGGAGAGTCTCTCTCCAGAAACTGTGCGGTTCGCATGTCAGGCCTCCGATCATGAGACAGATGCTCATCAAGCAGATTGTGATGGTTGCAAGAAGGTGCGGTGGCGTTGCGCGCATCACTAATGCGACAGTGGCGCCGAGGGAGGAAGCGACTGATGGTGCTGGCGACAGTATACATTGCCATACAGACAGGGAAGTTGCACTCTGCTCGGGTTGCTGCCTCATGGGCAGACATGCAAATGTGCATAGGTCTCAACCATTTCCTCCAAGATGATTGTGGACATGGTCTGTAACACCATGGGTCGGATTGGCGTTACAGCACGCTGTTATTTCGACCAAAGCGACGATGATCCACACCTGGGGCACGAATTGATAGTCTTCCTCCCCTTGCCCGGGTTTCAACACTTCGCCAGCCTATCAGTGTCATCGTGACATTCGGCACTCCGACCTCCTACCCCAGCCATACTGCATGAAATCGAGCTCCCTCACCTCAATGTATAGTAGCAACTATGGTATCGGCTGCGATGCGACGTAGGGACGATACTTGGAGCTCCTGGCCATAGGAAGAGGCATAATACGCTAAAGTAAAGAGACATAGGATGCTAGTTTCACCAATTCCTGCGAAACGCTGCAAATCTTCATGTCAGCGACTTGGCGAGGTGTGTCAGGAAACGTGGATGGAACAGCGTCGGTGTCAGAGGAGCTGATTGTCCGCGCAACTTCCGTGGGGCGTTGTGATCGCGATTCTTGCAGCAGTCATCACGAGGGCCTCTGATGATGACCCTTCGGGCACGTCTATCAGCCCATTCGCGAATTCGAAAGACCAATCTTTAGTCGTCATATGTTACTTTCTTTGCCAATGGGTGGACAGCTATCATTTCAAAGATCTCCAAATGATCTTTCGGAGATATTGGCATCTAAATCGACACATTGCTCGGTAGGTCCAGATTACATGAGCGGAGGGAGGCTCAGACGGGAAGTCGCGGCTGCGTGCATCACTTGGCCCTGTAAGAGGACTCTCCCAGCCGTGATCACTGCTATACCTCATGCTTCCGCTGTCCGTCGTGCAGAAGAATGCGCTCGATCTTCAGCTCACGGTCGAGCTGGGCTGTGGTTCGTAATTTTTACTCATAGCCCAATGGTATTTCTTGAGCTGCAGCAAGTCCGCGTTCATCGTTGGCGACAGCCGTGACAGAGGCTCAAGGAACCGCTGCGTTCGATCCATCAGCTGCTTGTAGCGTGAGTAGTCGATGAGTCCAGGGAACTTTTTCGAGTTGCACGCCGCCGAAAGGACCAACATGTTGCCGTATTGCGCGTGGGCCGTCCCGAAGATGTTCGTCACCCGAAGCCTCCCCGACTTCCTCACGCCGTCGAACGCGATCGTGCTGTTGATGGCGGCTGCCACGCACTGCTGCGAAAGGTCTAGGATCGAGTCCCAGTTCTCAGCATACATCTGGATGGCCGGCGTATCAGCCTTGGCGTGCGGTGATGGTGGGCCGGCATCGGGCGAGCCCTCATCTGAACGCTCACGCGCCTCGCGATCCAAGAGGTCGCGGAGAAACACCCGCAGACAGAGGCAGCGGGTGCCGTAGTATTTGCCACGAACGCGAGCGACGTTGATGTCAGTGGCCGGGGGATCATCTTCTCGCCAACTGAAGACGTCTTTCAGCTCCGATCTCTGCGCCGCCATGTGCTCCACAAGGCCGCGCCATTCATCCAGACGTTGAACCAGAGCCCCGGCCTGAGAAATGACGAAACTTTGATCGTCCAGCTTCTCATCTGGCATGAGCCGACGTTAGCGCGAGCCAGACATTCAGGATCAGACCAACAAACCTCGAGAATTATACAAAACGGTGTGTGCTTGATTCAAAATCTTGCGAAGATTGATCTGCGATTGGAATGCAATCAGGATCTTCTCTTTCTCGATATCGCCAGATGTCTCGATGGTCGGCCACGGGAATTCGTCCTCATACATGGTGATAGCACTCGGAGGAAGGCTGAGCTCGGCGAGAATGTCGCACTCCAGTTGGAGACACGCCCAGAACGCTATGCGTACCGAATTGGACAGATTACGCTTGTTAGTCGGGAATCCCAGCTGTTTGATCAATATCTGGCAGGATGTGGCAGCCAGGTGGATCCATCGATGACTTTCGGCGACCCGCACAAGTTGAGCTTGATACAAACCGCACATGAGGAACGCCGAGATGTGCTGCAACGAGTGGCCTCCCAGCAGCTCGCCCACGATAGATGCTGCGTACGCGTAGTAGGCGAGACCGGGGATGACGTCGACGTTGCGATGGTCTCGATTGTGTCTCTCCTGTTGGACTTGGAACGAACACGACTCGGGACCGACTTGCCGATGGGTACGCAGATCGTTCACGTCAAACTGGGCGCTCATCGGTGGTGACACAGTGTCTTTGACAGCAGGGTCCTCAACGGGAGCTGGCAAATCCCCCGTCTCCTCACAAATGCGACCCAGCGCACAGGCGAGGAGGACGAGCGCAGTATCAATGGACCGCTCTAGTTGCCATTGGGACGCCTGTGGCAATGGGTTTTGGTTGGACTGGCCGACGTCCTGCCCCGATCGCTTGCGTTTCATGCCGGTCGAGTCCCGCCGCTGATTTTGGCTCCATTGTGAAGCGCCCGGGGTGAAGATAACTTGTGGACCCATCGACTTGGGATGTCTGGAGAACATTCGTTTCAGAGTTCTTTCCATGCGCTCCTCGTCCAGAAACGGCTGGAGTGCATGCACATTCTTCAAATAGCTTTTATAGAGACGCCAAGTGGTACTCTCGTCTAATTGCAACATCTGTTGCGAGTTGAGGCCACCGGGTGAAATCTCTGAGGGATGGTTGGGGACATCGAAGCAACACGCTCGAGTGATGCCAGCACCCCAGTACAACTCATCGGATCCGTGAGTAGAGGAGTCATCGCTGTAATCAGACGGCGCTGGTGGGCTGTTGCCCGCCGAGTCCAAGCAATGGCTCCCAGCGCCAGTGCTATAGAGGCGGAGAATGCCACGCCGGTCTTCGGCCGAGAAGATGTGGTCTTCATCAAACGGCGAGTGGTTTGTATGAGAGACAATTTGCTTGATACACAGCCAGTCCTGTTCCAGATGGTGCGCGCCCGAATGATGGTCTCTCGGGATGGCCAGCCCTTTACCGGTGCCATAGCCCGCCACAGCCACCGCGCTGTCTCCTGGCCAAGTCTGCAACGGTTGCTGCTCCTGTCGAGACGTGTGGGAGCGGTGGGAAGCCGCAAAGTGCCGCACGGCGCCGTCGACTCTTTGCCTGTCCTTGGGGAAGGATCGTCCATCAGCGCTCTGGATGATCTCACTGCAGCGGGCGCGCGATGGCGATGCTCCCTCTGCGGGGGAAGCACTCGGGGATCCGATCATTGTGCCCTGGTGGGCGCGGATGTCCTCGATGCTCGCTTTCATTGCCGACATGCCCGTGGCTAGGCTTCCAATGGTCGCGGCATTGGCGCGACCACTGTCTTGTATTTGCTTCTTGATCGAATCTAGCATCTCAGTGACCTGTAGCATTGACTTTTCCTGCTTTGGCACAGGTGCTGGTCGATAGACGCACGAAGCATTCGTCGACGTACAATTCTGGCACGGATCCGATTCGTCGCATTTCGACTTCTTCCGGCGGCAGTTCTCGCAAGCGTGCGCGGCACGCGCTGTCTTCCGGCGCTCATGCGCGTGGATTGTGGGATCTGTCGAAGGACCGTGTGGTACATGGCCTGCGGGGGGCAGCTGTGGCAGTTGATGCGGGTCAAGGTACGGCGGATGATAATGTCGGTTCAGGTCGGAAGGGTCATGGTACGGAGAATATGTCCAGGCTGGCATCGGGATGTTGGGTGGCCACGCTTCTGTGCGAGGTGGAGGTCCGGGCGGGATCTCAGGTACGCTTATCGGCGTAGCAGACTGCGAGTTTCTTGGGGGTAAGGGTGGCGAACTGGTACGCCGGGCGTACCTGTCCACAGTATGCGGCGGAGGGGCATCTTGGTGCCCGCTCCCAGGAGGTGGCTCGGGATGGAGCCGTCGGCTGCTCCGACTTGGAGAGGGCGCCGTGGCATCTGAGCGGCCATCTGATGGCGACGGTTGATGAGGCGAGGGCTTTGTGCGGTCGTCTAGAGAGGCTGGCTGGGAGCGACCATCAGGATAAAGAGGGTATGCGGAATGAGCTACCTCCCGTCCCGGCAGTGTCGGCCAACCTAGCTGGACTGGTGGATCTTGAGAGGAGGCACCTGGTCGAGAGCAAGGAGGAGGAGCGTAGAATGAATACGGAGGCGGCGTTCGAGTCGCCAGGTCGGCGACTAGGGGAGGAGCAGATCTGTCGGGACCAGTGACAACAGGAGGAGGAGGAGGAGGAGGAGGAGGATGCGATACCGTCTGAGGATGATGATATGCGAAGGGTAGATGTGTGCCCTGCGAAGAGGCATAGGCACGGAACGTGGGTTCCGAAGCGGAAGACGACGATGGATAGATGGAAGTCATATGGCCCTCTGACACCCGGATTAGACTAATGAGGCATTCGATGGTCCATGGACTCTAGTGTACACGCTCAACACTGGGTGGAGGCAGCGTCGGAAGAAACAGTCGTCGTCCACGCGCTTTTGAATTACGAGTCTCCTCGCGACTACTAGACGCACGTGGTGTGGTCGTTAGCCTGATGCGCCGGGCGCGTGGAGATCTACATGGACCCGCACTCCTTCTTTCCTATTCCAGAGCATCCTCCGCTTCAACGGCAAGACGTTGACAGAGTCACGCCTCCAAGAAAAGATAATTCTATCATCGTAGTTAAGCGGGGGCAGGAAGGCAGTGGTCTCCACTTCAATGACCGTCGCAAACGTCAATGCTCGGCGAAATAGCGTCACACTGATCTTGAATCTAGAGACCGGCGGTGACTGGCGGTCTTCTGACTTGACTATTCTGAGTAACGGCAATCGGCCAGTCTTGGAGGAAGTCATTACATGCGAGTGAATATCTGTGTACACACACCTCGATATGGTCTCAACCAGCCGGGGTCTGCATGCTCGTACTAATATGGTTTGATACGAAGACGCCTAGGCTCGGCGGAGACGCTATCGCCGGTCTTAACATTCCGCCGTTTCGCGGCAACGCCTGCTAGGAAAGGGCAGTCTCAGCATCAGTTGATACATGGACTGAATTGCCCTGAGCTGCGATTAGATGCTACCACAAATCTACCGTGGCACTCACTCTCTGTCTTTGTCACCCAATTCGGTGCAATATGCCTGAGGTAGCGTCAAGTTGTCACGGACAAATCGATCGCGAAGCGCTATGGTCAACTCTTGGTACCATTCCACGAGCATCGCCTGTCGCGGAATGTAACGTTTTTCCGTGCATGCATGCACGGAAAGAAAGGACGAGCAGGACAAGGAGGAGGAGCAGGAGGCTGAGGGCAACAATGATATAGCAGACAAGCCTGCAGTGTACGTCGCTGCGCTAGGTCCGAGCCAATACGGGCCATTTCGAGACGTGGGTCTCCAGAGGAACAGTTCTGGAACAGTGGCTTTCGAGTGCTAAGCCGAACGTCAAAGTGCAAGTTTGCGTGCGGGCGTATGTCCTTGGCGGAGGACGAGACTCCATGGCCGCGGACGAGAACTAATCGGCCAGCGAGCAGCATCATTTGTCACCACCCACGCCGAGCATCGGGCGCTTGAAGTCGTCTTCATCAACCTCACTTCAGAAAGACTCAACGAGGCGAGTTCAATCTGCATATTTGTCACGATTGGGCGGCGCTGGGCTGGTAGAGTCGATTGTCATGGAGGTGAAGAGAGTCGATGTTCTTGTCGGACTCACAGTGCTATTGGATCAGCTGGAAGTTGCAGGTCTGTGCATGAGTACCACCCGCAACCGCAAGATGGAGAAGGGGGAATGGCCATCAAGGAGATCAAGACGGACATGTTGGTTAACGGTAGTGGTGGACAGATGACAGCAGACAGCCAGGCCTTGATACCTCTCGTTTCGTCACGACGGTTTGATGGTGGTGCGAAAAAGAAGGGGAAAAGAAAGGTGTGCAGAGACAAATCAAAGACCTGAATCCGACGGGTCGTGCCGGCCGTTCGCATTCCTGTTCGTAGCCCGCGGCGCCCGCCTTCCTGTCTGAGCTCCTACGAGATTGCCTCTCATCTCCCTGGAGGCTGACACGCGACTGGCAGATCAGCAGAGGTACCCAGCAATTCGACGTGATCTGCATCTCTTGACCTCGATTCACCACCCCGCGGTACCTCAGGACCGAACAATTACAAGATAACTTCAAGCGGGACCATGGGCGGGAACGACGCAGCGGCCAAAGACGCAGGGGACAGAGCGACGGTCGCGTCCCAACGAAGGATGTAGCACCTTCGCAGATAGTCATCGCCCATCGATCAACTCCGAGTCCATTTGTACTTGAACCCTACATTTGAGTGACGCATTTACGTCTGTACACAATCTGGAGTGTCTAAGCCACGGGTCTTCGAAGCTGCTCTCACACCACCCTATGGAGTGGCCTCCGCTTGGCCTCACGATCTGCCACGAGAAATCGACTTCGGAGCCTGAGACAAGCCTGACTTAAACAAACGCCTGCGGATGGGTGAATATAGATTGGGAACGGCGATCCCTGACACATTGGAGGCAGTGGCCGTGTACGTGATAATGTAATGCTACAGGAGAGTCTCATCGCGAATTTCTCCCCATTGTGTTGTAGCATGAACAAGTCTTTCCCTTCACTCTGCTACGTCGAACGAAGTTCAGTCCAACGAACGTTCTGGTGCTCATCATAGCCTTTCGTAACCAACCCCGTGCAACCGCCACCGGCATCGGCATGGACTTAAGATCGTTGTCGAGTGTCGGCATTGTAAGGGAGCACGAGAATGTTGATCAAGGTTGGCCGCGCCCCCGGAAGATTGAACCTCGGTGGTGAGCTACGGTGTCGATTGTGAGGGGTACGCCAGGAAACGGATTGGCTCCATTTGGCCGTTGTAGGTGTCCCTCGTTCTCAGGTTGGGGGTCTGTACCACCACCTCCCCTGACACCCATGTAGACGCGTTCTTCGAGAGCGTCAGCATGGTCCGTGCCGGGAAAGTCTGCGACACCCGACGCACGGTTGAGGAGTTGAGGTACATTGTCTGGACCTTCGATGTAGCATGCAGACACTGGCGGTGGGTGGATGTTGAAAGTCGCCCCATGATCAATCAGCATTTGAGCCAGGTCCTTATTGTCGAACCAGCACGCTACCTTCAACGCGTTGTTCACGGCTAAGCCATCCAGGGACCTGGGCTCGTCTTTCTGCAGCAGACACACCCAGAAGTTTGGACACCAGTGCTCTGCCGCGTCTTGTAACGCAAGCTCAACATGTTTTGGCGTTTTTGAACCTCCGGACGACACCGCCATGCCGCCGGCATGGAGGTCAGAACGCCCCGGGTGAGCCCCCGGAGCCACCATCCACTCAGCGAGATCGAGGTACTGCACGATGCATTCTGCCATCTCGTGCAAGACCGGGCAAGCCAAATCGCCCATGAAGATGGGACCGGAATGCGATGGGGAGCAATCCTCAATTAGAGCGCAGGAACGCGCAGACTCCGTCTGCTCGGAGGATCCTGCATAAAGAAGGCTTGCATGGTTGAAGATCATCGATTCCAGACGGTCCAAGATATCGGACAATGTTGAAACCTGTAGACTGATTTTCTCTGTTGAGAGAAAGCGACTGAGCTGCATCAAACCCGGCCAGGACGCTTTCAACCGACGGTATTGCTGCGCTATGAGCGAAGCGGTCGCTGAAGGTGCATCGGTGGGCGAGCGCTTATAAACATGTATCCGCTCAAAACAAGTGAGGGTGTCCTGAAATATCTTCTTCAGGTCGTCCTCTGAATTCTTAGTCGACATGTTCTTTCTTTATCTGAGCTAGAGATAAACCCGAAAATGATCATGCAGGAGAAATACCTCGAAAGGGCGTCCATGGTGGACTCTTTATCTTTGGCCAAAGTCATGCGTGCCGCAGGGGACATTGCGGGGCTGTGGATCAGTCAATACAGCCAGAATCCTCCGCGGCGACATTTCGGAAAGCAGTTTGTGCTCGGAATGTCTGCATGATAACTACGTGGTGTCCCATGCTAGGCGAGCGAGGCGCGTCAAGAATAGAGCTGTCTACACTTGTGCAATGACAGCGTGTCCAAGGTCAACATCCGCAACATCGATTGGGCAACATCACTACGTCCAGGTCGGTCTTCTCTTCCAGATGACAGACAGTGGGTCGGTTCTTTCGGAGTCGTTCGACAACGCACATGACGGTCAGCATGTCCTACTCGCTTAGTGAGCTGACCGGACCAGTCCGTTTGGGGGTCAAGCAGAAGTCCAGTCGCCAGGGAGATGGAAGGTGGAACTCGAAGGAAGATCCCATCAGGCTGGATGATGGAGAATCATCCCCGAGGCTTCGCTACACCCTCCGAGCTTCGCCATCTCTGAATCGAGAGGGAAATTTCGACCTCTGCAGGAGAGAATACAGCATGCTCTTGTAGATAAGGTGTCGCCAACCCTGGAAGGGGTTGCCTCGCTGATTAGACACGTGCGGACCAAGCACCGTCCTGGGTCTCGGACGGGACCGAGGACGCAAGCTAAGCTACTGGCTCAACGTGGTCGCAGACGTCACTTCGGGCATGGCCTCAGGCTGGCCCTCGAGAGGCGTTCCAGTGGGCCTTTAGGGTCTTCTCCGCTAGCTTCCAGTGGAGGTCATCTCTTCAGTAGACTGATGTGGATGCTGCGATCTACAATGATCAGGTCAAGGATCGAGTCTTGCAGGAACAATCGGTCATTGCCAAATATAGGAGCCTGATTTTGGCAGCTACTCTTATGAGAATTTTAAACCTCTTTTCACTCATCACGACCTATCCGTTACTTCATCGTGTGTTTTCCTTCCGCTCCGCGAAGGCTCGGTGGCCATGCGACATTGTGTCCTCGTCTTTCGCCGGAGTGAAATGCAATTGCACTTTTAAGCCCGTCCACCGTGGAAGATCTGCGTGCGCCGTTTCGTCGCTCTGGATTACGGTCAACGCATCAACTAACAAGCTTCCCAAACTTCTCTTTCACGGCTCGGCGGTAGACTCAAGAGTGGCTCCCGTAGCTCATCGTCGTTGTATCCATCAATGATGGCAGTATAATTCATCTTAGTCGCGGTTGTATTGCTGCCGTGTTGAGGGCTGGCATCTGCTATGATTTGGTTGCGGGCGACGGCATCGCGTAGGCCTCCGATGCGATCGTTAAGGAAAGCTAGGATCTTGATATATTTCTGACGTAGGGTCTCGATGTAAAGAGGACGTGCCCACGGATGCATCGCCGGCTGGTCCAGACTGGACAACGAGATGTCGGCGTAGCGAAGGATCTCCGTCCAAGGCGACCATCGTGAAAGTTTGTGGTCGGCGAAGTCGGGGATTGGGCTCGGGTCTACGAACAACGTCGTGACCCAGAACAAGAAAAACTTGAGGTGCACCCAGAGGGGCAAGTCTCCATGGAGAGTGGCCATGCTTTCAGGATGCTATGTCGGGGCAGGTGCGAGAGGAAGAGCTGCAAAGAGGACGGCGGATTCTGGGAGAGACGGATCTAATAAGAGGGCAACAGCGCCCAAGCAATCGGCCAGAAAGCTGCACTATGGGACTGACAAACAAAGCAGTCGTCCAATTGCATGGCTCAGCAGGGCAGTTTGAAGTAGCTTCCGCGGTGTCGTGGCAAGCCATCGCAATTTCCGTTTGGCTTGAGCACACGGACAAGCACCCAGCACAGATCAACGTGTCTGGAAAGACACCGCTCCCGCTGGCAAAGGTCTTCGAAATGTTGAGAAGCACCCCAACCAGTCAATGTACTGATCTAGGGTCATCGACCTTGCTGACGACTGTCCTCGATCTATTCGAGCTGACGTGAGGCAAGGGCGGTCCTGCGCTTTCATCTCCGCCGGTCAGGAGACCTCGAATCAGCCGTCGGTGTCGCTAGAAACGCTACATCCCACACGTGCCGGGCCGTCCATCCAGTGTAACGACCAAGGCGGCGCCAGACCGACGCGGAGCATCTTAGAGCTCGCGGGGACAGAGTCATGCCGTAAGGGAGCCCTGGACCGCGTTGACCATCCGAGATGAGATGGTCGCGTCGTAGCTGCCTTGGCTCGTGCCCATCGAGGCTCAACACGGCGGTAGACTCAACCAGATGCATCCCGGCTCGGGTATCTTCGACTACCGGCGCGCCCGGATGGCGCCCAGGCCTCTTGCGCGTTTGCCTTAGCCATGAATAGGGGGATTTGAAACCTTCAGCAGCTCCACTCATGACTTCGACTCTTAGTGCACGTCTCTTACCTGATTCACATAGCGCATGCCAACGTCGGAAGAGTGTTTGATCCCGTGCAACTAGCCTGCTTGAGTCCAGCTGCACAGCCTGATGGGTTTCACCACCGTCTGCTTGGCCAGTACGTCTGCCCTAGCGCCTTGCAAGCTGTGGGGCGAAGCTGGCAGGACGTGGCGGTAGCGCACGGCCTGCGCTGGCCCATCTGAGTCTGGGCCCATGGAGTCCCTCCCCGGAGCCAACTGGTATTTGGCGAAACCTACCGACAGTTTCAAGAAGACCAGTCACTCAGATGCCACCCCTTCACTCCCGCGGCGGGAGTGAAAAAAGTGCTCGTGAGCTGAATCACACGAGCAAACCGACCTCATCAATAGTCGTCTCTCCCATTAAATGCCACGGTCTGATTAAAATGCTATAGGCGACGGCTCTCCGCGGTGTGTCATGCCGTCACATCCCTAGCCAGGGAGTAGTGCCTAGAAATGAATTCGTAATAAGAGTCCATACCTCGCCTTGAGCGACGATGTGAATGAAGACGTAGGTGAGAAGAGTCTGGTATACTGGATTTTCTTCTCAATGCGGAGCCGGGCGGTGGCATCGCAGCTGAGTCAACCTCTTGCTCCTGAGAGGTGGGAACAGACATAGCCGTGATGTCACTTCAAATAATGTCATCCTTAGATCATTGGACATTCCCACGTCTGTCGGAGCCGAGATCACCGACCAGCGTGTCTAATTACGGGAGCAGATTCCATTCTCCCATCCGCCCGCTTGACTTCCCTCATGTCGTTTGGTGGACGCGAACGGGTACTCCTGCGCGAAGAGCACCACTTTCCAATGGACCCGAGCTCCAATTTCCTAAATGGCATCCAGCTCGTCGATGACGAGGTCAAGCGTTTGAAGGACGCGTCTCCGTACTGGTCTGCAGTCACGAATGACACGACTCGATGGACGTTGTCGCGCCATCCAGACCTTAACCGAACCACTTGCACCCTCCTGTGGACCAAAGCGACAGCTAACGACGAGGCCCCCTCTGACCCATGCATCTGTGACGATCATAAGGCTACAGTGACGGCGCATGCCTGGATGGTGAGCGCGATCCTCTGTGGATATCGAGATGTCTCAGACGATTTCCCCACGAGGAGCAAGAAGATAGAGCAGACGTCAGGATGATGCTACAAGTCGCTGAGTTAAGCGACGAGACCTATCGTATGAGCCTTAAGGTGAAAAGCAGGATCGCTCGGGAAGTCAGGGCGTTAGTACAGGATGCGGACTAGAAAGCCGATCCCCAGTCATACCTCCGCATCGCTTGCCATCTTAACGATGCCACTCTCTTCCGACGGGTCATTCCTCAATTCTTGAATTGTTCGTTCAGCATCTCCGAGCTCCATCTCAGCACGAGAGCTATGGCAGTGGTGGAGGAATATCGACGAGCTGGTCGGCTTCGCTTTTCCGAGTGGCTGCATACGTGCATGAGGAGTCTAGACCAGCGCAACTCGTCGTCGCAGGTGGCCTACTTCTATTGCGCTCGCTGGATTGCAGAGGCTTCCATTCAATACGAGCGTGGGAATATGGATTTCGCATCATCGACAGTGTACCCAACGCCAGAAGAGATGACGGATGTGCAGTGCCAAATGTCCACACTGATCGGTCACAGAGACGCCGGAGATGAAATTATCGGCGATGTGAAGAATCCGCATCAAGAACTCGAGCGCCATGTACAGACATGGAGTGACACGGTATTCTGGGATGCCTATCCTACCTGTGTTGACTTCCTCCGCGCGATCGAGAAGTTCAATGAGGAGAAGGCGAAAGGTCTGGGGCCTCTTCTTCGCGATGGCCGATTTTACGTTCCATTCCAAGGCCAGCTACCTTGGGAGAACCCCGTAGCAGGACCTCGAAAGCGCAAGCGAGATCTCCCAGAAGCGTCGGGGAGTGACGGGGAAGACCCAACGGAGGATTTCCAAGATTTCATGGGGACTCCAGATCAAGTGTCGCAAGATGAGAGCTTGTGGGAAAATGAGTTTTCAGTTGACTTGCAACGGGCTGAGAGTACGTAACAGCGCTCATGCTTCATCTCTGCTAGGAGATGGTTTTCTCTTCTGGCGTAGAGCGTCTAGTAGATTTCAATCCAAGTCTGGACATCATCGGTCTTGGTCTGATGGACGAGGCTTCTTGCTTGAGGTACGTCGGAAAATGCAGCCGCTGTCGGCGTGCCCGTACCGTGACAATCATCAGACAGGTCCCTGTGGAACAAACAGCCTGTTTCATAGGACCCATCCCCTATGTTATCTAGGGCGCGATCAGAGAGATGTCCAATTCCGTGTCGTTACGCTTTGGACAGCACTTCTCGTCACAGCCGTGGGAGATCTTCCATTACCTCGTTCCGCCTTGGCAGTGTGCTACCACTTGTCGTCGCCAGGGGTCTAGACTAGAAGCCTTCCATCGGATCCCGCGCTCTCGGAGCAAAAAGATGAGTGAAAAATGATGGGGAAAGTCGAACCAGAACTGCCCAGAGTTCATAGCTCGTCAGGTCGAATGTGACCACGGCAGGCTGTTAAATCCGCATAGCCACCGGTATCTCCCTGAAGTCACACCCAATAGCGTTTTCAGGTCCGCACTCTACTCTGGAATCAGCGAACCGATTCTCCAGCTCAATCTTTCACGGTTTCCAGCATTCATGCTAGCTGTCGGGCATCTCTGCCTTTACGGTTGCCCCTGTGGCAGGTACTGAGCGGTTCCAGCCACTTGTGACATCGGATTAACCCACTCTCACGCGAGGAGAAGTTCCGTTCTCGGACGGCTCGCGCACGGCGATAGCTTGCGTTCATCTTACGGCACATCCGCCTTGGAAGCTTCCTTCTTTGTGTGATCATGCTGGGGTCCGTCAGGCCAAGTGTTCGGATGTCACGTGGCATGGAGCCGAGATGGCTCATGTGTAGTCTACTCAAAGGTCTGTACATAGCCCTCTCCCCTTGGTCCTTGTTCTTGCGCTCTTGGGTGGACAGGTCGATCTCACCCTGCGAGGGAAGGATTTCATCAAAGCGCAACGCCGCTCGCCGACCGTATTGCATAGAGCTGGTCGTTGTCGATGGCCTGCGAGAGCCCGTCTCGATTCGACCTGCCACAGCTCCGCCATTACGGCCTGTGGCATCCAGCAGCATATGAGCATACTTCTGATTTTGGTCTCTCTTGATCAGGCCGGAATGAAGAACAGATGAGGTCGAAATAGAGTTTCGTCGCTATCGGTTTTCTCAGCCAATCCGACAGCGAGTTGCCCTTTAGGCGCATGTGTTCCTGCATTAAAGCATTGGCCGGGGCTCCTTGCCGCACTTGTCTTCTGTTCCATTGTGTCTTACATGCTGTGAAGGGAACAGACCCGCGGACAAGACTTCAGCCCGATCGACGCATCGAGAACCACACCTCAACGCGATTGGCGCACAGGGTGAATGAGCGTGATCGGAAAGAGGTCTCATCCACGACACAACACCGATTAAGGCTCGAGTCGAACACGATGGGAGACCATCGCCTGATTGTGCCCAGGAATCGCAGGTCTGTTCGGGTTGTGAGTCTGCCTGCGCGGTGACGACGTCAACGCGGGGCTTAGCGCACAGCTCCTGAGATGGCGACATCCTGAAGCCTGTCCACGGTCATAAAGACGGACCACTGGATCTTGCCAAGGATCTCTGCTCCGAGTTGGGTACCGTGATGACAGCGCACCAAAGGTCGTATGATGTGCGAAGGATTTGGTCGTAGGGAAATGGAGAGGTGATGGCGAGGAGAGCCAGAGGGGGCTGATTGAGTGGGCGGGCATCAGGCTAACCGGAGAGTCGCCGGCAGCGTCGACGACGGCCCGGCCTGATTTCGAAGTCGCTCGTCAGATTCGTGACGCGTCAGAGTGCCGGGGCTCTGACAGCGTCAAGGATGCATCTGCAATAAAGGAAGGAGCATCGACAGCGGAGGGTCGTTGCGAAGACGTCCGAACTCGTTCCAGCGCTAGCCGCAATCGGACGCGCCGACGTAGGCAAGGCTTCTTGGTAAGAATGTCCGAGCCTTGGCCTGGCTCTCTATACGTTGCAATGCGGAGGGATTGATCCAATTAGAGAAGGTGAGCTCCTTCGATGCTCCGCCGCCATCCATCAGCGGCCTGTCACGACCGGTCAGGGTCGATATGTCGGTTTTGCGTTAAGATGATACTGGATCTGACGTTTCTCGAGCCTCCATCAGGGGGGCTTTTCATCCTCCTTGACGTTGAGAAGTAACCGGTTGAAATCAGAGGTGGCAAGATGTAAGCCCTCGTCGACCAAAGTAGTCCAGACCCAGCCGCACGTCGATCATACATTTGCCCCCCCAAGGCGGATGCGAGAGCCAAACCGCTACCGGACTTGAATACCAATGAAATCCCGCGAGAACGTCCCGATGATGGCTTCTGATTCGAGTGATGCAATCAGAAGGTTGTTTAACGGGCCACTTGAGCACTCAACTTCCTCGTCGTGTAGGCTCGCATGATGGAATCTCCACCGCCATCTCATCGCGGCAGAACCGAGAGCGCCAATTCCAAGTCAATGACAGAGAACCCGCAAGACCTACTGAGCTGGCTGGGGGGCGGAGTGTTGCAGCTGTTGCAGCAAGTCCTCGATTTGCACGGCCAGGTGGAGTTTCTGAGGGCAGAGGTGGCGCGACTCAGTCCGATATTGGTAGCATCTGTCGAGCAAGCAACCCCGCGGCAAATGACAGCGGACAATCCAGGCAAAGAACGTCAAGAAGCAGCTCTGCTCCGGAGGCACATGGTGCAACGAATTCAGGATGCCACAGCTCGGCGGGGATCGCAAGGCAATCAACACCGTGGACGCCGCTGGGAAGAGACCGAGAGCCAGCCGCCTCGCGCCCGCGCAGAATCCGCACCTGCCATGTGTGAGGCCCCGCGGATACCAAATTAAGGTATCATTGCCCCAATCAATATTCCCAAGAGAAGATGTCGGAGTACCCTCAAGTTTTCATCTCCGCCTCTTGGACGACTTATTTCGACGCCTGAACGATGCTGGCCCAGCTTTGGGATGATGGTTGAGCGGCAACAGGGAAGGACGGCTCGCTTCACGTCTATCGTATCAGCAAGGGCCACAGCACCGTCGCGCGGGAAGCTGCAAGTGCATCGTAGCCGACGACTACATGTAACTCCGGCCTAGACTCTGATGATGCCAGTAGACCGACTGAAGACACCTGCAACTCAAGGCGCAGGTGTTAGAGAAGGGTTGGAGACAGGACTCCCCTCCAGGTGACTAGGTACACGATAGCAAGTCCCCGTCTAGGGCCATGGCTCTTCGGCCACGGAAGCGAAGCCAGTGCTTGTAGGAGCGAGGATCAGTCCGATGCATGCTGTCTCCTTCACCGGGTGTCGGAAGATATGAGAAGGCAATGATGGCAGAAAATTCATTGCGCTGCACCACCGCCGTGCTATGCTTCGCCAACGCGGTGTGGATGGTCGGTGACAGGCGCAACAGACCGAAAATCTTCTCGAAATGAGTACCGCCGACAGCATCAGCATTTTGCTAGACCGCGTGTGCGGTCGAACATCATTGAAAGCGGGAAGTAAGTGTATAGCAACAGACCAAGAGAAGGGTATCCGCCTGGCTCGGGATCTTGCGCAGGTGAATTTGTCCCTAAAACGCGATCATGATCTCCTCTCATTTAATATTGGCCGACATCTCGATCATGGGCGTAGGCGGTTCCTTCTCGCGTAGAACTATACCGCTTGGGGTAGGCCAGCTGTCTAGCTGCCAGCACGCAATTCGCTCTCCGTTCGGCACGTCGCTCTTGGCAGCAGAGAAGTCGAGCACATTGATGTGAGAGGGCGTCGCAGCGAACCAAATCCGTTGAGCACTTTCCACCGGATGTACCAGCTACGCTTGAAACAAACTCACGCTAAGGTATGCTTCAGCGAGTTGCCTCCCAGCAGCGTGCGAAGGATGGAGGGTGCATGTGCATAGTAGGCAAGACCAGGGATGGTGTCCACGTTGCGGAGGTCGGGAAGATGCTTCTCCCGTTCTACTTTCAGAGGAGGCGACGAGCGATCACTGTGCTGATGGGTATGGGGCATCGGAGGAGCAGGAGACCAGTTGCGAGATAAAGGCGATGTTGCAGTCTCCCCTTCAACCGAGGCCTTGGCTACTGCTGAGAGCGGTGTCGATGGAGCGCTCGAGTAAGATCTGCACAGCGCGCTTGCGACTGGTACATGTCGAAGCATGACGCTGACTCTGGCTCGACCGTGCGCCTTCCACTCCAAATGTGTCTTGCCATTCCATGGGCGCCAAGTGCCGCGATAACGTCAATAGCAGCATGCGTTGAGGAGATCTCCAAGGCGAATTGCGGGGAATCAAAGCCAGTATCTCTCATCAGGTCTATGAGACGAAAAGTTGTCGTTGTGACTCGACGGAACCGGCGGAATCTTCCTCGCTGAGTTGCTATCAGAATGAATGGTACCTGCGCCGGGGGGACACGGCCTGTCACGACGGCGTGCGGCCGCAAAGATGTCGTCGAACTACGGCGTCAGACCAAATCTGGCGGAGGAACAGCCAGTCTCGCTCAAGAAGATGAGCGGCATATTTTCCTCCCCGCATCGTCTCTAGATGCTCCGCCGCGCTGTGTGGATGCGTGTGCCGGGACTCTGGCCAGATTGGCTGGAGCGTGCGCGTGGAATTGCGGTTCTCTCTGAGCAGAGAGGGCGCTTGACAACTTCACCCGCGCTGGCACGCATCTCCTCAGACCTACTTTATATGCTCGGCATGTCGTTGATCAGGTTCGTCATGCTTGCTTCGTAGGCTGAGAGCGGTTCGGTCGACTGCTTCTGGACCGGTAAAAGCACGTCTAAAACCTGAATCATTGAGTTTTCTTGCTTGGAGACCGCTGCTGGTCTGTCGAAGATTGGCCGACATACTGCTTGCGCAAGGGTGGAATTCGTCATCATTTGATTCTCCTGTCGACATTCCCGGAAGCCTGCACTGCTTTCCGCCGCTGATGTGTATCTTGAGGGTAGACTGCGTCGTCTGGTGAATCGCAGCCGGCGGCCTAGCGGCATGGTGGCCGTACGCAAGAAGTGGCCCGGGGGGTGGGGCTGTCGGCGGTTGGTGGCACGTTGACTTTTGGACGGCGGTTTGATGGTGGCGGTGAGTGGTTTGAAGAATCGGCTGGGGAGGGGGCAACAATCAGGATAGGATGTAGACGTGGAATGAGCGGGGTGCTGGAGATCGAGAGGAAGCAGGTAGTGAGAGCTGAGGCAGGCATTGGGACCATCAGTAACAGGAGGAGGAGAAAGAGCGGCGTAAGGATGAGGAGGCGAGACCGATGAATTGTCGAAGAGTGGGACTGTCTGCTGTCCGCCCAGGACGAGCGTCTTGATGAAGCAGTCCGCTACACGGAGTCCCACCCTCTTCCCAGCCCCGAACATCCTTCGCCACGGTCTTCAAATGCTTGGTGCAGCCCACGACCGCGTCCTCCCGCTACGCGATCAACAGAAGTGCAGGAGGCGCGATGGATCACTTTCAGGAGGCAAGCTGCCACGCCTTGCCGTAGTCTGTATGTTGGGGCAAGTTCCAATTTGCCAAGTTTGAGTGTATTGTTCCGGCACGCTAGCTTATTCTGTGCCGCTGTCTCCATACTCCCTCAGGCGTACAGTGGCGTGGGCCAGTCCAGAAGGAGAACATGGTTAAGATCGCCAGCAAGTTCGTGAAGATTCCCCGGGGGAGAGTGACGGAGACTCGCCACTGCGGTTCAGCCAGCTAGATTTCTGGTGCTGAATGTCTCGCTTCGGCGTTCAGAACTGCATTAGATGATACAGAGCTTTCTCGGGGCGAATGGCGGTGATGATATGGAAATTCCAGCCCCAATGCTTGACGCTTGAGGGTTGCCTGGCAAATGTCATCAGGGAGGGTAGGCTCTTCCTATCCTATCCATGACTGGGTGAGCACGCGAAGTGGACGAAGCGAAAGAAATCTGGCGCGCAAAAGATTCTGTTGACTTTTCTGCTTCCAGCAACCTGCGTCCCAGTCGCACTCAGCAAAGGATCGATGTCGGCCTTGCAAAAGAGACCCGTTGGAATCAAGCTGGAGGAGCTGGGAAAATAAACTTGCCCCGTGCTGTACCGTACTTCGTTGAGAACGAGCCGCCATTGCACACCATACTCATAGCCAGACTAGGTTTACATTGCGGCCGACTATCCTGCGCGACCGTCAATGTCACGGGAGTCGTGACTCGCTTTTCCAACCCCAAATTGCCAACCATCGACCATCCCTCGTAGGGCCATTCGTTCCTTTCTGTCACTAAGACCCGACTCAAAACTTCTTTCGACTAAGTTTCTGGACGGAACTTCTTCTTGGAACGATTGTGATGTGCACGACGGCTAGGGCAGCATTCGTGAACGTGATTGAGAAAGACTTGACCGCTTCCATCGAATTTGCGCGAGGCAAATTGTCCGCACGGAAGACGTGCCCTGCGACCCTGACCAGAAAAATACGTAGGGTCATGCAAGAGGCCAGAGACGGGGACTTTCCCGGTGTGCTTGGGCTGAAAAGTGACCCCCTACCTGGCCGTGACCTGAATGAACGATGTCGTCTGTCGACCTACCCAGGGTGAAGGTCAGCTGGTATTCCACAAGCCGCGAAACAAGAAGATGAGGTCGCCGTCCCTGAAGGGTACATTTGCAGACCAAGCCGATTCGGGGTGCTAGCTTTGACCCGTAAGATCGGAAAGGAGAAGCATCTGAGGGATGGCCTACGGTGCGCCCCCCCACTTTCAGCTCGTGTCCGGCTGAGGTCCTTAATTTCTAGACCATGTGCCAATTCTGGGGTCATCGCCGGTCACAGACAGAAACTCGCGAGGCTATGGCTTGGTCATTCGACGACTGCAGCTCGTGATGTCCATCTGCGCCGTGGAAGAGGCGCTGCTCCAAAAAAAAAAAGCTCCTGCACTCCTCGCCGCTCTTACTTCCTGCTTCCCGGTCGAACACACCGTAGTGTTGACATACGATATCTGCGCAACCCTAAATATCAGGCAGCCGTATTTACCAGACTTCATCAGGAAGTAGGGTTCTGGTTACACAGATCAAGGAGCATGCTCTCGTCTCCGAAATTTGTGTGTTGTAGTTACGATGACGGTCGGAGTCATCGCATCGAACGTACAGGATTGAGGTTCTAGGTGAAGCAGCGACATGTCGAGACTCAATGATGGTGGTCGCGCAAAGGTCCATTGGATGTTTCTCGCGTGGGAGGGACAGAATCAGAAGCTTTGTTCCTGGCGGGAGGCGTCATCAGGTGCGGTGACCTTCCAGTCCAACCATCTCGTTGATGGGGCGGCCAGCGTCATGCACCAGGACTCAGCAGGGCTGGCTGCCGATTTTTGACCGATGAAACGACCTGATAGCATACTTCTCGTTTACGGACAGGAGGACTCCAGTGCCGACGAGCATGGACCTGAGCCAGGATCTGCCATTGAGCCCCAAAAGTCGAGGCTCACACCTTGGGATGGCCAATCCGAGGGCGCATTTCATACCGTGCAGATCTCCACTTTAAATCAGTCCAAACTCCGGTCGATGCGCAGAGGCGAAGGTTAATCTGCAGTTTCCCCCTGCCATCGAGGGAGAAGGGCTTGTAGGTATTCTAGTCGCCCATTGAAGGTCGTCTGTGAACTCGACAAGGCTATCGTGGTTTCCTTCAATTCTGTAGCGAGATCGCGGAGGATGTCAATAGTGTTGATGATGTTTGTCCATTCTTCCGCACGGCGGACGAAGGCAGTAGGCTGGCACCAGTGAACTTGCGAGATCAGATTGAGGAGGAATGACCGCGGATCTTGAGAGAGCGGCCTTGTGCTCAGCGATTCTTCTGCCAGTCGAAGGAGTACGTTGGTCCATTCATGGACTAGGATGTTGGTGGAATTACTGAACGACATCATCTGCGAGCGTTCTTCATGGCCATAGATATATCCCCAAAGCCAGGAGACGCTCATCGGGGTCCCGTCGCTCTGAGCGCCCCTCGCATAGTGACAAGAGCAGGTGCAGCATTGAGGCTGATCCGTGTAATCACGAAAGCTGTCGGAAGAGACGATGACTGGTGAAGCCATCTGAGCGAGGATGAGGAGAATGAAACATGCGTCTTGGGGCTGAGGTGCACTTATAAATGTGAATGGGGGCCGTTGAGGTCAACCAATCTCTTAGCGTGTCCCTGCAATCAAGGCTGTCCAGTGGCGCCTTAATCAGCAATGTCAATGCGGGCTCAAGTCTCGATGTTCAGGGTGAGAAGATAGGGAACGTTTGGTGCTGTCAATGGATTTCGCAGAACGCTGAATGACTTCACGCAGAGATTTCATGACAGCCGTGAGCCAATGTCAATTCTAGCGATCTAGTACCTGCAGACGCCTCGCCCGGACTCTACTGCGAGTCGCTTGGAGCAACACCACTCTCTCTCCCGAGGAGCATCCAATGATCCCACGCTTTCAGCACGGGGTCATCCACCGCGGATTACGAGACGGCTCCTCCACAGCGCAAGCTTTCCTCGATCTATTCCGGCTAGACCTAGATCAACCGGAGTTCGATATCCATGTATTTAGACGCACGAACATCATTGGCAGCTCATGTCGTGGCTTTAGGCTACGGATCCAGGACTACACCATTCGGAGTCTGCCATTCTGGAGAGGAGGGCTTCGAATGGAGACTGGAAGGTTGATTGTTCCCAGCACCCATCCCGACAGAGCTGTTCCTCAGCCATTGCCGCCACTGCCGGCACACGGGCAGCCACGGCCAATTGGCAATATGGCCCATAGAAGTCGTGGTGGGGATGATCTGGACCGGGTGGTGAGCTGAAACCTCGCTCTTCTGGGGTCATGCCAGGACATACGCGGGTATTGGCAGGTAAACGCACGCCCAATAGCAATGGGAGGTGCATGATGACAATCGCCACGCCAACAGAGAGGCAGCTGAGCATGATCTGAGCGACACACAGGTATGGGTGGAGCCGTTGTGTACGACCCAGCTCGGGCGGCCGATCCTCGCTCCACCAGATTACGAGATGGGGGTAGAGATAAGGCGTCAGCGCCGTCAGCGACACGCTCACAACGATCAGCGATGGTTGCATCGTGAATGCAGCGGCCGCCGTACATGCCACGGTTGACCCGCAGCCCGACAGCAGCAGCGTCAGCGGTCGCCATGGGTGGGAGCCGACCTTCACCATTGTGGCATGCCAGCGATGTATCTAGGCCCAATCAGTATTTCGACTCGAAAATGTTCGATTTCGATGGACCCGTACTACACTGCCCTGCAGGGCCCAGGCCAACAGGCAGCTCCCAGCAGCGTACAAGCTTGCATGGGCAATGACCTGGCTGATGCCACTGAGTACGGCAGCAACGAGTGTGATGACCAAGACGCTGAAGAGGACGTAGGGGTCGAGGCGTTGTGCGATGCAACACGCAACGGCTGTTGCCAAATGTGTGAGAGTCGTCAATAGGTTCGCTCCAACCGCGAGAGCGCAAAGCAAAGAGATAGACATCTTTACCTGAGGCTCGTCGCAAAAGGCGAAGGGGGCTAGGCTTTGTATTCCTCGAGCCGCCCATCTCACGAGAACGCGTGCTCGAGCGTGACTAGCTGAGCAACCCAACAAAGAAGGGCTGTCTTCGAGCCCCTCTTCCCTACTCTGCACGTCGCCTGTTTACCAAGTCATAGTCAGCGAAGCCGCCAAGTTCATGCCCTTGGAGAGGTCAAACGCCCTGTGAAGCCTCTAGGCTTGTAAGTGACTAGCGGTGTACTGATGGACACCTAGTCCTGACTCTGTCAGGGAATGGCTAATCAATGATACTTGGAGGAGGCACGCTAGACCTGGATAGAAAGGAGAACGTGACTGCCAGGTCACGTGCACATCACGTGGTTTTGTAAAATCAAGGTCGCCGCCATTAAGCTCACCTCACCATTGCCGAGTTTGGTTGCCAATGTGCCTTGGGTCAGTCCAGGACCGGCCCAAACCGAACTCCTAACGGCATCTGCGCACCTGCGGCTTCTTGCAGGTCTTGTCGTGCTTCGAAAAGAGGGCGATGGGATCGTGTCTGGTCGACCACATGCGCACGCGTCCGTGTCTCGAAGGTCGATGACAATGGCCGTCCGTAGCTGCGACACTGTCATACAGACTCTTCGCCACGGAGCTGCCCAGTAAGCTCGCTTCGCACGCTAGTACCCAGTGAGAATGTGCTCGAAGTTGGGTTGATTTGCTGCCCGGTAGGCATAATCAGGGTATGTCGATGTGAGTCTCCCGGCGCATGTCGCCAATTTCAATACGAGACACGGTCAGTGCGTCTTCTGCAATCTTCATGTGGATATGCCAAATATTCTTTTGAATGAGTGGAAGTAAAGAGCAGCTGCACCACGACTGACGATCAGGAAGAATGTCAGGACCAACTCAAGGACGTTCCTGCCACGCCTCGGTTCGTTGAACGGCGGCAATCAATGCCTCTGTCCAGGTCGCTTGGCATGGTTCGGCAAATAAAAATGGTTACCACAGGACTTTGTGATGGCACGCCCTTTCTAAAGCGAATTACAGAGAACGCAGCGGATGCTCTCAAAAGCGTTTTGTATCAGCGAACAGTTTCCCTTCTGCTGGTGCTGCCTTTGCCGACCGTGTGTGGTACGTGTGCCCTACCGGATGCGCGTGGCGCCGACAGGGTATTAGACTTGCCCGCCGTAGCCGCGAGAAGTCGAGCTTCATGGAATGATTTCCTGTGCTCTGCTAGTACCATGACAGATCGCCGGGCTTCGCTCTTGTCGAGCTCGAACATCGTATCGCAACGAGAGAAGATAAGAATGGTCATCGACACGTTCATCTCCAACGCGGAATCAACGTTGAGCAGCATCAAAAGTCTTCCTCCCATGTTCCGCCAGTCTCTTATCGGCACATGAAATAGTGTATAACCCACGAGCCAGCCTGCTTCAGTCCACATCTCACGGTCCGACGACGATGCGATGCGAAAGTTGAAGGCATCCACAGGATGCTCCAGCATTGAACCAACAGCGAGTGTCACTCACACCCCATGGATGTCTCACAGCAACTTGAATCCGAAGGCGTATATTGGGAGGAGATAGATTGGGTGGACGCGGAGCTGGCTCTCCTGCGGGCTCTGCAGTCGCGCACAGGGAAGATAGAGGCGATTATCACTAGACTTGCGCACACGTGGGAGATATGGTCTTCTCGCGCCTGCCGTTGAAGAGAGTACTAATGATTCAGTCGTTCGGGATTCTGCGGCGCGGACGGCATGTTCAAACGCGATCACATTATGTTGCGCCGAGTGAAAGAAACTGTGTGGTTCCTTGCGAGTTTTGGCACGAGCACCGTGCATTCATGTTCCACTTCCTCCAAGTCGGAGCCAAGGTGAAGCTGTTCGATGACTACGACAAGGACGCGATCCAAAACGACGTTGGATTCACGAGGTCTGTGCCTGCCGAAGCAGTGCGGGCTGGCAGAGAGTACGCCATGAAGAGTGGAGCGATGTACATCACCAATTATTAAGCATGAGAAACTAACGTGGGATCGACAATATGCGACTGGGGGTTATGTTCAGCTAATGCACTCATTCACTAGGGCGCCTGCTTGAAGGCACGATACTGCTTCCCACATGTTGGGAACTGCCCTTGTCCCTGTCTCCAAGATGTTCGGAAGTAGATACGAGAAACGGATGGCCTGACCTTCATTGTTCTTATTTGAGACGACGTGAATGAGATTCGCGTGCAAAGGTGAGGCGACTTTCACAGTGACCAGCTTATTTCATTCAAATAGCAGCGCATGCTGTCCTGATGACGGTATAGATCGGAAGAACATTCGGCAGTGAATTGTTCGGCAGGATGAAGGTGTTGCTCATGCTCATCGAAGGCGGACGCAATAGAAGCTTTTGTCTCTGCTTTTCTCGTCCTGTCTGTGTGTCTTCGTTGCTTGCGTGCAGCCGACGATCTCAACATATGAGAGGGTCGTTGGTGTACCGGTAGTTGGAGAGGCGAGAGCGGGGCTTCCCCGGGCAAGAAAGACCTTTGCATTGTTCTCAGTAATGGTGAAGCTGCAAAAACATCAGGGACGAATTACCTGTGTCAATCTGCCTTGGTTCCGCTTCCACCGCACATGGAGCAATCGGCTTCATTCTTCGTTCCAGTGCCCTTGCAATATGAACAACTTGGTTTGGGGTTCTCGGACATTGCAAAGTTGGTATGTAGGGACAGAAGTGAATCAGTGTGCGAGGCGCATATTATGGAGCGTGATGAGACTGCACTAAGCCACGATGAGAAGGTGGGGCAGAAATTTCCCGCAAAGGTCTGGCTCGTGTATGGCCTATATCTTCTATCGAATATGTTCCATCTTGAACGCATATCATCTCATCATGGATTTCGAAAGCTTCCAGCAGGAAGGTGCCTGGCTCGATTCAAGAGCCGAGTGGGGAGATTTGGCGCTCAAATTGAAAGAGTGCGAAGAATCTCCAAACAAGAAGGATATGCGAGCGCAACTCATCTTGCGAAGTCCAATCGTCAAGGTAATAGGCGTTGATCGAATGCATCAAAACAGTCGCTGACTTGTCAGGATATAATCGACCCTCTCAAATTGAGTCTCGATGCTGCCATTGATTTTGGGTCGAATCAAACGAGCGTCGCAGAAATCACTGGATGGCGCATGTGGGACCCGAACCCGTCAAAGAACTTTCTCATTCTGGCGTTGTGGACCCCTGGCATATCAATGAGTTACATTCGGTGTTCACATCATCTGAAATGGGAGACATCCTGGGATAAAAAATGGATGCTCGGTGTGAAAATGTCGAAGGAGCCAGAAGAGGCGTCTGTGCGCCGCGTCACCTTTAGTCAAGGCGGGATGTAGGCTTCACGCTATTCCATGTCAATATGCTCAATACTAACACATGATAGTTGTTTGATCCACCCATCAACTGTGTGGCAATTCGGGCCCGGCTGGTCTTTCTTCTACGAGATAGAGATCAAGGCACAGAAGTGAATTATTAGGACAATAACATAACATCTGCCATTGCCACAAAGGCCGCCTTTTTCTGCCCTTCGACTGCCTCGCCGCTTGTGACCATGTCTTGAGCTGAGAATCTTGCCCGGCCGCGCACGCTGGAGTCGTCGTACTGCCACTGCGATGCCTGTGCGAACATCCCGTCGCCCTCACTGGCTGTCACTCCACAAGGCCCTGGGGATGTCGACTGCGCGCTGAGCAGACCGCGCACGCTGGAGTCGTCGTACTGCCACTGCGATGCCTGTGCGAACATCCCATCGCCCTCACTGGCTGTCGCTCCACAGGGCCCCGGGGATGACGACTGCGCGCTGAGCAGACCGCGCACGCTGGAGTCGTCGTACTGCCACTGCGATGCCTGTGCGAACATCTCACTGGCTGTCGCTCCACAAGGCCCTGGGGATGTCGACTGCGCGCTGAGCAGACCGCGCACGCTGGAGTCGTCGTACTGCCACTGCGATGCCTGTGCGAACATCTCACTGGCTGTCGCTCCACAAGGCCCTGGGGATGTCGACTGCGCGCTGAGCAGACCGCGCACGCTGGAGTCGTCGTACTGCCACTGCGATGCCTGTGCGAACATCCCGTCGCACTCGGCTGGATGTCCTGCTTGCGGCTGCCAAGAATCATCTCGGGTATGGTTCTCTGATCCTGAATCAAGCCCATGGGGGTTGAGTATCTGTGGTTTAGAAGTTCCCGTGGCAGTGCAAAGTCGTCGTTTGCGAAACGTGTCCAGATCTTCGACAGCTTTTCGCTTCCTTGCAGGTGAATCCTGCTCATCTGGACTCACGTCCGGACGAGTAGCAGCTTCCCATAACCACGAGTTTTGAATATGGCCTTGGTCCACTCCCAAACCTAGAAGTATTTGGACAATTCGATTCTTGGCTAAACTCCTGCTCTCCTCAATTGCCTTTCGCTGCTCTGGCAATTCGCGGAGAGCGGCTTTGGTGAGCTCAGCCAGGAGCCTCCAATCAACATTCTCGACGTTGCGCAGGTATTCTCGACACGCTGTCTGCGGGCGTTGTGGCTCTAGCGTTAACGCAAAGCCAATGTCACATTCAATGAAATATGAGTATTTTTCAAGACGCCGTAAACCGTAGCGAATCTTGGCACCCTCCTTCTTATCATTTTCGGGCACGTTGAGGTCACGAAGGAGGGTTCTGACGATCCGACTTCTCTGGTGGATATTGCTTTTTCTATAGTCAACGCCTTTATGGTGAAGACTAGCAAAAACAATGCAACCAGTGAGATGTGCGTCTTGTTGTAGAGAAACAGACTTCCTCTGCAAAGTTGTGAATGCGGCATAGGCTTTGGCGATGAACTCCGACACGGAATCAACATGAAAGCCCTCGGAGTTGGAACTAATGCTCTTTGCGATCATCCTCGCCGCCTTTTCATATGCCGCGCCTGGACACGGAGAGTCACACTCTGTTCCGGCGTCGCTCTCACAATCATCATGGCCACTAATAGTACGGCTAACATTTGCGACGTTTTGTAATTCAATTGCTGAGGGAGCTGCTGCTGGCTGTATCGTACGGCGCGGAGGAATCCCTGGGACTGGACAAGTCACTGAAGAGGACAATGGCTCTGCTGTTGCTGCGGGACCCATCGAAAGCGGCCCTGTAGAAGGGCCTGCCTCTAGCTCCGGCTGCAGACCTCCCAATGCCTCTGCTGGCGTGTCGATGAGCGGCTCCGCTGGCGGCTCTGGCAAGAGTGCTGGAGCATACTTTGACACAGGCCCTGCTAGTGGCTTTGGGAGGAATCCTTCGCAAGACCCTGTTGGACGCCCTGGTGGAGGCCCTGGCGATGGCTCCGGCGGAGGGTCTGACGACGGAGCTAGTGAGGGTGGTGGCGAATGCGCTGGGGAAGAGTTTGGCGAAGGCTCTGACGAAGGTTCTAGCGAAGACGCTGGTGAGACGCCTGAAGGACGACGTGCTGTTGATGGGGCAGGCGAAGGCGTAGGCGGAGGGTCTAACGAGGGCGCTGGTGAGGGTCTTGGCGAATGCGCTGGGGAAGAGTTCGGCGAAGGCCCTGACGAAGGCGCTGGCGAAAGGTCTGAAGAAAGATGTGCCGTCGAAGACGCTGGCGAAACGCGTGAAGAAACATGTGCTGTTGATGGCTCTGGCTCTGGCGGCAAAGAAAGGCGTGAAGAACGATGCGCTGCTGGTTCTGTAATCAGCTCTGAAGAATGGCCTACTCGAACCCGTGCTGGTGGATCTGATGATGGCCCGAAGGAAAGGTCTCCTACTGCTGCGGCTGGTACCCTTTGCTCCTTTTGCGGCCTTCGGCTTGTTGCAGAACTGGCGTCGAGCTCGGTAGCTCCATCAAATCCTCTGGCCGGTCCTACTTCGGTATTTTCAGGCGTTGGCTGTCCGATATGTGGAGTAATGCTAGTTCCAGCGGTCGCTATATGGGATTGGGTACAAACATCTGCAGGCGCTTCTGCGACTTTGGCAGTCGGCAGGTGTACTGACCGTAGTTGTTCGCAATGTGATAATGCATGCGAGCTGGATCGTGGAATATCTTCCACCGTGGGCGTGACCTCTCCCCACGGTGCCCGGGCTTGGTTGCAAAGATGGCAACCCCTGCTCGCTAGCTATAGTAGTTAATACTTCCAAAGCGCTAGATGGCGCTATCTGTAGAGACCTGTCGGTAGCTTCAACGGAGCTGGGCTCTATGACTCCGCCTCCGGGGAGGTTTTGATTCAAGCGTGGAGTTAGGTCGGTAGTAGAGATTGGTGCCTTCATAGTTACGTGATCGAGCGTCGTTCCTGCGTGGCTTGCTCCGTCCGAATGATGGTCGGCAACTGTGTACTTGTTGAGCAGCTCCTTCAGCTGCAATCTCTTTGCACAAGACAGTCTACTGGCCTCATAACAGTTATCCACATACTGGCGTGGCGCCTGGTCCAACGATTCCACGATGCTGATGACCGACAGAGTTCGGTCCAAGCCACCATGACCCAGTCGGACATGTTCGACGTTGACTGATTGCGCTATGGTATTGAGTCGCCGCAGGAAATCAATTGCGTCCTCTGTGCGTGATGTCTTTAATTTATTAATGACAAGTATTGAAGGACGTGAACTGGCGCACCGCTGAGTGTCTGTGATGATAATTTCCCAATTAAGGTTCCTCAATCTAGATCAGCGCAGAACTTGACATGGTGCCGCTCGATGTGCATACTTATCATGGAACAGGAATAGAAAGTAATCAATACCTTCCGCCGAGAGATCATCGCTGGGCACATCAGCAACGATGACGAGAGCGCGGATGCGACTCTCGGACGACGTTGCGACAGATTTGTTATACAGGAAACCTTCAATGACTTTTCTAGTTAAGGGCTCAGTGTCACTTGTGAGGCAGGCGAGCTCGCCAACGTCAATGCCAAGAAATTTGTACGTGAGCGTATATTGCATCATGCGATGAAGTGTCATGAAAGGAATCCAGAGTGTCGGCGTCTTCGTTCCGTTATGTATGATTCCGACTTGGTGCTAGTCTTCTTTAGTCAATGCCAAGAATTTCCTGTTGACATGTCAACAGCAAACTCTTGGCATCGACGCTAAGCCGGATCTGTAATACACTTCGGCCACGCCCCACTGACCCACGGTTGTCCTTGCACACGAGATGATTGGCCAGTAAGATCGTCCGAACGTCTTCTTGTATGTCCTTGAATCGCCGTCCGGGATGAGGCCTCATGCCAAGTGGCCCTGTGTAGTCGGTCGCTCGCTTTGTGAATCATTTTCCAGCAGATTCACGCTCCTGGTTGGGTCTGAGATGTGATCAGGGCCCCTAGACGACGACCCATCACTTATTCAAGGGAGATTGGATGCGCGGCGTCAATCCTCGCACGGACTGTCTTTCAAAGATGACCTGAAATATCAAGTGGCTTCTCTCGTCCCTTCCAGGACTGCCCGGGCCTCAATTTTCAATCAATAGCGACAAGATGGTAGCGCCTATGAGTCCAGAAGGTCTTGCGGTGGTGGTGTCGACATACCTCAATGCATGGTTGCAGGTACCTCCTCCAGGAATTCCAGGCCTCGTCTCACTACTGACTTCCAGCTAGATCTATTTCCTGTGCACGATCGGCCCCCTGGGCCGACCCTCCCACCCTGAACAGGCCTCTCTGCAAGCATATGCGAGGCTGGCCATTCTTGGCCTGGCCATCACAATGCCCTTGAGTGTAGTGGTCGGCATCTTGGGCAACTCAGGGCAGCAAATGACCATGTTTGCCCTGTCCATGGCGATTCAAACGGCGGCGCCCCTGTGGCAGCAAATGCGTCTGCGCCGCGCAGACGGGCCATTCGCGTTGGTCCCAATCATTGCCATGGCCGTCTCCCCTGTGGTGCGTGGCTACCCACGGGTACGACACCCGGTGGCTGTTCCTGGTAGGTTGTTGTCGTTGCTCACGGCGACTTCCATTCGACTGACATGATCCCTCCAGACGATCACGATTGGTTTCGGGTCCATACAGCTGATGTTTGGGACGCTCATGGTTCTGTCCGAGCGCGAGAGGCGGCCTCGTATGGGCCATGCAGAGAGCAACGACGGGGAGAAGGTCTGACTTCCCGCCATCCAATCTGTAATCTCCTCCTGGGCCCAGACACAGGCTTTCTCGTTTTCATGTTTCTGGGCGAAAGTCTGGCATGCAATGGGTGGGCTCACAACTGCATGCATCACCCATCGTATATGTAAACTTCATAGTTCATCACCTCTCTCACTTTGCCGAAATGGACGTGGAGTTGGAAAACGCGCCCCACTGCCCAAGTTGACTGGCGCTGTGCTCAGTGACCCAGGCAATATCTCATTAAGGCGAGTCAGTCGCGGGTGCGGCTGCGCCGGTTGCTCGATCCCATGGGCCCATCTCGCCAGGAGACAGCCATTTTTGATGCGGAGCTAAGGCAGACTACGTTCCCGTTGAAACTATCAGAGCCGCTTTCGCCTCCGTGGTGGGCGAACGGTCCCGCCACGCTGTGTGAACCTCGAGCGGACAGGTAGGGCATCGGCTAGTTCAATATGCGCGCGCCTAGTCATTGTTACCTTCCGGACGATGTATGGAGCCTTAGCTCCACACAAGACGTTGCCCCATCGATGTATTTAAGGATATCCTCTTCACCCACCCCGGAGCAGCATGTAGAGAACATGGCGCTCACTGCTGAAGACATTGCTGAACATATGAGAGACGTGGAAGTGACTTTCCGTATGTGCCCTAGCTGGGTCTTGCGTCTCTATCGGGCTCATGCTTATTTGCTGCGCAGCTGATACCACCAACCACCAGAATCAGGATGATCTCGACGGGACAACGCTGGTACTCACTCCGTTTCACGCAGAAACGATAACACGCTACTTGATGATGGGGAAAACGCCGCCTCACCAACGCCACGCTTCATACAGCCAAGCGAAATCTCTACGCCGCGCTTCCTGCATCCAAATGGCGCTGGAGTCGGCACCATCGGGTGAACTTCACAAACCTCGGCTGCCAAAAGCTTCAGGCGACGCTTTGATGCCAAGACGGATAGACGCAGCGTCGACTACCGTGGGCCTCGAAGCACGGCTGCTTCGAATTCTGGACGGGGATCGGTTGGCATCGTGTGGTTTCTGGTAACTTCATTCTAACGAGAACGACCAAGGGGTCCGCGCAGCATGTCTTGAAATCATCCGCAACGACTCGCAACTTCAGCCAGTTCTCCACGTTGCTTTGGAAGCGAGAGGGCCGTATCCTTGCATGGAGCAGGCCATGCCGTCTGCACCGAGGCATGCTAATCGTCTATTCCTCGGCGCCTGCGGTGTCGACCATCGCTCTGTCTTTTCACAAGTTGGAAGTCGGAAGATGAAGCTCTGTAATGATGCTGATGACAGCATGCAGCCGCTGACGGATTGTCAATACGCTTTCTCTAGAGGCGCGAGATCCGGCAGCGCGCTCCACGATCAATGTATATCTCCATGAAATGACCATTATGCTGTTTCCGACAGCCATGTGGGGACCTTTCGCGTCTCAAGATCCAGATGTATGCCTGGGCGCGGACAAGCGCCACAGATCCGCCGCCGCGACCTGCAGATCAAATCATGCAATCAACGAAGCCTCGAGAGCGTACGGACTACTGCTCCCGTCAGAGTCTCAGCCAGAGCACCAGTTGGCTTGGGCGGGTGCTGGTTGTAGCTAGACTCCCCAGCACACCCTCCCGTGGGCGAAGCTTTCAGCTACTCGCGAGGCGCCGTCCTCAACCAGGCCCGCAACCTGGCCCATAGACCCAGGTCGAGTCGTGACTGCTATATAGAAGGTCACTTTCCCCTTTGCGCTGCTCATTCCTCCTGCACCGATGCAATCAAGAATGTCGTTCACGCTGACCCTGCTTCGAAAACTTTTTCGCACCCGGCAAAAAAGTGGCAAACCGCGCCCGACAAGTGCCCTTAGTTTCCGTTGTAAAGGCTGAAGTACATTTTAGCGACAGAGAAACAGTACATCTTCGAGCGCGGCTTCAAAAGAGGTTGAGATGTCGATTCCCTTCATGCTCCGGAAGGGTTCGTCGTTTCAGCTGAAGAAGAGCCATTCTGACTCCCGTCAGCCCCCACCCCCCGGCCGACCAAGGGCTGGATGGCTCTCGAATGTGCCGGAGTGGAGGTATCGGTCACCACCAGGAATGACCCTCGTGGCAACGTCCAGGCTCACCATAATATGCATCAGCGACAAGAGAGCGCCGCCTCTTCCACATCAAGGACTGCGTGGCTCTGACTCTGCAAGCCCGGATGGTGGGGTGGGCTGGCACAGTGCAAACGGGATGATCCACGATGCATGATGGATCAGTGGAGCCACGGCATGCATCTGACGAATGTTCTGGTCGGTGGTGGGAGCGAGGAGGCGGTCTTCGAAGACACTTCGCCAAGCGCGATACAATGTCAAACAGGAGTCTCCCTCGTCCGGGTCCTTATAATACGTTTCGCTCCCGTGGAGGGATCTCTCGAGCCACGCAAATACCTTGGGATCGCGTGCACGCGACGACATGTCGAGCTTGGAGGCAGCGTGGAGAGCATCGTGGAACTCACGATGTATCATCGATCTGTACTCATGTCTGGACATGTCTTTGGGGCATCGTTCGCGCTTAGCCTGGAATTCCCGCAGGGACGGCAACCGTTGCTCGGTCCACGTTCTTCCCGTAAGGCGGGCGACGGAGTCTTGCGTTTTGCTGTCGAGACAATGAAGCACAAGCGTTACGCTCGGATGATTAGTCAATGTCCGGACCATGCTCTCCCACGAGTGTACGTCTCCAAGTTTCCAAAGTTGGTCACTCGTTTTGATCCATTGTCGAGCCACTGCCTGGGCGCGCTCGGGGCACATAGATTCCAGGAGGGTCCGGATGACTAACAACCGCAACCTCTGATGATACTGGATGAGGGAGACGGCATAAGGGCAATTTTTGGAAATGAGGTCTACGTTTTCCATCTGCGATCGAACCATGGCGGTCAGGTGGTTGGCAATCGTGCTTGGCTCATGCTCGAGGAACTCATCCACCAGGGCTGAGCTCACGAAGTGTCGATAGATCAGGCCAATCGTGCGCCGCGAGCTGTCATGGGTCACAGCGGTCCAAAAGTATTCATACAGGCATCTTCGAAGCTGACGCCGGTGCGTCAACCACTGGCTATCCCATAATTGACGCTGACGGGTCCAGATATGTGCGGATCTTGGGATGCGAAGCAAATCCATATGAAAGTCGTAATGAAACGTTCCGCATGCGGTTGAGACAGAAGCATTAGATTACGTTCCAGTGACGAGAACCAGGCGGCGGCGGCTGAATGGAGCCGAGACCTCGCGGTCGCGTACACGGCCACCGACTATGTCCGCTACGCTGCTTCTGACAGCCATGTGAGGACTTTTCGCATCTGAAGATCCATATGTATGCGGACAAGCGCGACAGATACACCACATGATGATCTGTGATGTGATCCAGCCTCGGAGTTCGCCGCCCTATGGCCAATCGCCTAGCAAGACTCAGGACCAGCCTTTGTTCCATCCAGCGGCGATCGTTGGCAGACCCACAGCTGGGCCGAGTCCAGCAGCAGGGTTAAATATTCCGTTCGCCGCCCTCCTTCTTCACGAATATCGATCATCCTGCTCCGACCACTTACTATTGGAGAGCGTTTGCGTTGCGCTGCGAAAGGACCGGAGCATCCCCGTCAGCATCTCTGAGTCCGTGTTGAGACTCATTTCGTGCAGGTGATAGGTCACTCAGAACGACCTCAGGTGATGCCCGTTAAACGAAATGAGAAATTCCGGCGCGCCCAGGTCGCCTGCAGTATGTTTTCAATTCTTGACGTTTTCTTTGCAGCGTATAACTTTGTATAGATGGCTGCCGTCAGCGCAGAACTCGCTGTTGCAAGCCCCCGGTAGCCTGACTGGTCCCTGCACCAGATGCACTCGCATAGGTGCAGAGTGCATCTTTCGTACAGTTGAAGAGGACAAAGGTGAACAGAGCGGACGTGGCATGCCAGAGCAACCCGTACCGGCCATCGTACGCCCAGCGATGCTTGGTCATCCTCCCAACTCAGGACGTAGGTGTACAATCTTGGAATTTCTGATCATTGCTGACGGACTCTACTTCTAGAGCAGACACGGCCTCTCCACACTGACAGGAACTGGGTATGCCCACCTGGATCGAACGCTCCCATCCCCGAGTCGCTCGACTCATCTCATAATCCTCTGTCTCCCAAGCAGCAGGTGCATCAACAATTGAGGCCACAGACGACACCATATTCCAACAGTCATCCAGGGTGGCAGTCCCAACAACGACACGCCTTCGAATACCTCCCGTCCTGTTCTGAGGAGACTCCTGACGCTCGTACGACTACTCAATATAGGGCTTTCACGCAACCAAGGTCGATGCTGGAACCGCAGCGGCTCGACTGGCTCCCCCGGCAAAACGTCAAGCTAGGAAGTCAGGCCATTCCGGAATCAACGGCCGAGATAGGTACTTTCTTGACCGTGGATTCACGTGGAGAATGGAAAGAGGGAGGTTGACTGGCCGTCAATGAGGTCTGGGGAGAGGATTGCTGGGACGAGCTCCGGATATTTCAATGCGTCGACCATAGGTGGCTGATGGAACCCTCCAATAGATATCGGACATCCTAGTGGGGACTTCCAGCCTCAATGAAAGATCGGGCATGCTCTATTTTGACCAATTTCATACCAGCCTGTCTCGGACGTCGCAAGCCCGAGGATGAATGAGCGTATCAGGAGTCGACTCAGACGCGGACTATACCATCGAGGCCCCGCTTTTACGGTGCTCCAGCCACATGATATACTATGGACCCGACGGAGAACCTGGCGATGGTGATGATGGCCTTTAATATCCTTCCAATTGCTGTTTTCGGATGGGCCTCGCTCTGAAGTAAATCGCCCCAAGTTGTCGGTATTGCACGCAGAGGACGCCTGTATGAAGGGATCGCTGAGGCTTGCGGTGAGATCAAACATACTTCGCAAGACGGATGCCATCGGACTCGATCATGATTCGAATCCATGCTCAGCGGGAATCGTTCAACAGAAGGGAAAAGACGTAGATTCCTGCGCATGAAACTCAAAGGAACCAAACTCATGCCTCTTCGATTGCGACACCTTCTGAGCTCTCCTAGTAGACATGCAATTACGACGAAGCCCCCGGGGAGGCCCCTACCAGCGAGAAAGCCTTCTATGTCCGACGAGAGCCCAGTCCAGAGCTTCAATCGTGGTGCAGCGTCGCAGCACCCTGACCGTCCTCCTGCGGAGAAGAGAGGTGAAGAAGAAGAAGAAAAAAATGCAACAACATGGCACCCTCCCGGTTACCTTGATTTAATGATACTACGGCCTTTGCTGCCTTCCGTCGCCCGAAGCCGTGCTTGACATCGCTCCCGGGTGAGATCATGTGCTTCACCCACATGAAATGTTGTCTGATGATGCAGGAACCACCTTGACAAGAGACACGATGTGTTTCACGCCCGTGCGAGCGCAGCGGGTGGTGATAATTCCAGTCAGAGGCCAAGAGGAGTGCTCTCGCGGAAGCCGGCCCGGAGCAGATGCGGTACACCTCCTTGGCAGCTCGGCGAATTCCTGTAATGAGAAAGGACCCGCTTATGTGAACGCATGCGTCGGGACAGGGGCCGCGCTGTAAACCAGCAGTATGCTTGCGAGATTAATGTCACAGCTGATCCCTCTCATGATTGGTGCTCATGTGGACTCATGACTCAATTTCAGTTGAGTCTGGAAGCGAAGCTGGAAACGGAAATGCTAGGGGGTGTCGAGGTGTCCCCTGGCTGCACAGCGGCATTCCCTCGACCACGCCCTTAAATGTGTCCTGATCCCTCCGCCGCTCCTTCATTATTATGCTTCCTCGTTCAATTACGCTTCAGATATCATGGTTGCGCGAAAGTCCGAGAAATCCAGCACGCCACCGAACCGGATGGCCGAGAAAGGCGTGGTCCGAAGGACGTCACGGAGTACCACCACAACTCCCAGCATAGTGAGTGAATAATTTCGAAGAACAAAGACAAATCAGTGCTGATTCATGGCCTTGAAGAGTGGCAACGCGGCACGTCGGCTGAAGCCGTCCCTCCGGGAAGTCATACGACGTACAATTTTATACGACCAAAATCGATTCTCCAATGCTCAGTCCAGATCTGCCAGCAGTGCCCAAGTGTCTCATAGCGCGAGTGTCAAGACTAAGAAAGCTCAGGCTGAGACTAAAAAGGCTCAGGCTGAAACTAAGATGGCTGAGGCTGAAACTAAGATGGCTAAGGCTCAGATTGACGACGCTGAATCTCAGGTCGAGGCAAAGTCTAAGGAGAACATGATGTCCTACAGTGTTTATATGATTGTTGCGACGCCATTGGCAAAGTCTAGGGAGAACATGAAGTCCTACAGTGTTTATAGGATTGTTGCGACGCCATTGGCCTAGCATCACCCAAAGATATCGTCTGTGCGTTTGCGATTCATTTCATCGCTCCCTTCAAGTGTATTCAATTCGCGGCGGATGGTCGACCTCTCCTTTCAGAATTGTGCTATACAACAGTCAGGTCCACCGAGGACGATGGCTGACGAATGGATATCGTGCTTCAACGTTTGTGCCGGTCAAGAGTGAGAATGCTAGATCAAAATGTCCCTTCCAATCAGCCTCTGTCAACGCCTCGCCGTTCACTCCTTGAACTCTCCCGCGACGACGCTGATTCCAAATACTTTGACGGGAAATGCGCTCCCCACATGAGTCAGAGTTTTCATCTGGCAACCGCGAGACGGCCCTGCTGCGCTGGCCCAGAGAGGAAAGTGAGTGTTCAAGAGGGCATGCACATCGAAGCGACCTGCTCCTGCAGATCAAGGCGCGGGCTGAAAGGACTACCACTGTACCCGTCCCGATGCATGCACCCAACCCTTCATCATCTTGAAGGGTTCTCTAAAGTCCAGCTAAAGTTTCCGTCTTTGATTATGCCGACCTGCGGCCCAAAGACATTCTGAAAGTTGTTGAACTTTATGACCTGCCGGATGTTAGCGACTGCTTGCTCAGCATGTGCAATGCTGGTCGTCTTACCCCTCCTTGAGATTGAGATGAAATGCCATTATCCGCCCGTGGAGTCGTTTCTTCGTTCACAGCGGTTGTGAAACGGCATCTACAGCCGTTTTGGGAGCGAGGATGACGGAGCCGTCCTTGTGTAATTGCTTTGAGTTCTCCATGGTGAAGGACAGACGGCAATGGGGGTTCGCTGGGGTACGTTTGGATGATTATCGACGGGGAAAGAGAGGTGGTTTCGCCACGACCATAGGCAGCCAACAAAGCGACGATCAGCTCGAACTAGATCAGCCATCTTTCTCTCAGGCACGATCCCCCGCACTATGCCGCAACATGCCTCATGAAGGGCTTCATTTGGTTGTCAGGGGGACGGACGCCCCGCGCATGACAAGCACCCTGTGTCTAGCCGGTGGAACAAAGACAATGGAAACCCCCCAACGAATGAGACGCCTCGCGCTGGCGCCTGGAAAGCGTTGAGCGGAATCGATATTTTCGATCGCCAGATTCTGCGTTCCTCGGCGTGCCCTAATTGGCAATGACCAGCGGCGTTGCGACGTATCCACCCTCCATCCTCTACAGGCATGGTTCTTCTCTTTGCTGCACTACGGTCTCAATCTGAATTACAATCATACCCCTTCCATCGGATCGAATTTCAATAAGTATGTTAGTAGAAACACCCGCCAGCTCCTCGCGTCCTCTGCTCTCCCTCCTGCTCCAATTTCTCAATTGCGATTACATCAGGTTCGAAGGGTGCCGTTGTAGGATTGCGTTGGTGTCTGATCCGGAGTCGCTGCCGACGACCGTTCGGCAACTTAATTACATACTCATGAAAGGACCCTGTTGCGGTGAGTGCACAGGTGAGTAGCCATGAGGCCCGTGACGGTGCATCCAATGACCGAGACAGAGGAGTTCCCTGGACGCCATAGATGGTCGTGTGTTCGTGGAGTCGCACGTGCTCCTTGCTCGATATACCGATGTGCCAGCGGATGGCTTCGTTCGATCTGGCCTACTGTTGCGGCTCTGACGTTGATTGTGAGCGCCTACTGGTACCTCACTTCCGCAGGAGCAGTGCGATTTGGCATAGGATCTTGTTGAACGGGAGCGAAATGTAATTGAGCCGCTCATGAAGAGGAAATCGTAAACGATCGTTGTCTACCTCCATCTTCTCTCTCTTTCTCAAGATTCCGTCAGCTCGGACATCTCGCTTCGAAGACTGATTCCGATGGTGGAAGGTTATTCAATTCAAATGATCCCTGGGATCTCCCATGCCACGAACGTCGTCCCGCAAGCGAAGGCGCGATGCAGAGACTGGGAGCCTCTCGATGGAACAAATTCAGGGACGGCATTCCGGTGAATTCACACCCTATCCTCTCAACCAACCTCTTCCGCCACGCTTCGCGCACCAGGCTCAGGATGTTGAAGAAGATGTTTCCCATGCAAGCAGAATCGAAATGCTCCTGCACGCTCTGAGGCGCTCGGCTAGATAGGACGTACTTGGCAGGTGGAAAGACCCTCTAGTCGGGCTTCAGGCTGATCTTCTTCTCCTTCGTCTTCCTAGCGATGATTGTCTGCGGTTACTCTGTCAAAAAGTACTGGTCGAGTAGAGGGTGACACTCGATCGTCCATGAGAATGTGCACTAGAGAGGTCTTATCTTCGTCGTCTCCCATGATCAAAGCAAAGATATCAAGCGAGACGATCCGTTGTTGAGTTGAGAAAGCTCACAGTCATTCTACTTGTAGGCGATGAAAATACTCCCTTTGCGACTACTATTGTGGCTTCTGAGTCGAGGGTCGAATGCCGCGCGTTGTAAGCGGGTCGGAACAACGGGATGCAACTCGCATGGCAGCTGCCACTGCCTCGTAGATCGTGCCTGCAGCTCGATCCAATCTCTGGCGATCATCCAAGACGGCAGAGTCTGTCCGCTGCTCTCGTCTACGGTTCTGCGACAAGTAGCCGCCGGGTCTAGGTCGGGCCAGACATTGTGCCTAGCGTGTCATGGTGGATAAGATGCAGGCGGCCCCCCTCGTTTCAACTGGGTTCTCAGCTGCTCGTCATGGCAGATCCTGACTTCGTCCATTTTATATTGACGTCTCGACCGGGGTTGTATGCTCAAGTCGCATGCAAAGATGTAGAGTCCTGGCGAACTTGCGAAATGGATGAATATGTCCTTCGAGTCTCGGAACTGTCGAAAATGGCGAGGCCTTGTGCCCTCGCGGCTTCCGTCAAAGTCCTGGAAGAATGGCCCCGAACAGACAGGTTCAACTCACGGGTCGTCCTCACTGAGCATTTTCTGATCCTTGAGTATGACATACTTCATGGCCCCTCGACGAGAGCAAAGCCAGAGCTCCAGGAAATAGCGGGTCTATACAAACAACGCTATCAAATCCATTACAGTACAGTAGAATGACGCTGGTTATCTGGAAGTCGCTGACCGTTCACCACAGCATTGTATTTCGATCGAGAAGAGCCGGCCGGATCAATCCAGCGCACGCCCGCGACATCCGTCCTGCTTAGTCCACCTGGGAGGTTCACGTCTGAGCAACCTGCTCTAGCTTTCGTCTCCACGGGAACGTCAACACAAATGCTTTCCGTCGAAAGACTTTCAGCATGGACATACTGTTACCTTTCCGAGACCAAAGAATGCCGACGTGCTTTTAGTGATGTTTGCCTAGCCATAGCGCTTGAAGCGGCAAAGGTGGAGACATTTACCTGACAGGATTCCCTGTGCCCATGAGAACGGGGCCATGTCGCCAGTGACTGGAGTGTCGCGGTGGCTTGCATGATCCGAGCAGAGTCTGTCTGGATCCTCGCCTGACGCACGGCCTACACGCACAGGCTCCTCGAAGTCCTGGTTCAGTGAACGGCTCCCGCAGGGACAGATACCTAGTGGGCCGACTTCAAGCCAGCAAGCCTGAGGTGCGAACATCTCTCTCGAACTTAGATTCCACAGTGACGGGCGAGGAATCAGAACACTTGAGGGCAAATCATAGCTTTTCCATCATGGAGACGAGCTTTTACATTTGCGACAACAGGATCATAACGTTCGACCTTTCAATTCAGACGTACACACCCTCAAGAGTCTGGCACCTGGCTGCCTTGAAGGATCGTCTTCGCGGCGGTCTCGATAGAGTGACCCTCCTTTGTATAACAATCCAAGACACTGCGCCAGTATTCCCGAACGGCGGTATGCTCCATCGCGACCACATGGCTTGCCTCCACAAGATGGAGCCAACTGCAGAACTCGCTTTCACTGACGTGCAAATTGTAGTCGAGGGCTTTCCATAGTTGCATCTCGTTCCTGTTCACGATCCACGCGGGCAGCTCCAGGATCGGCGCCCATCGACTTGTGAGAGGAGCTCCATCCAATAAGTATTTGGTAGCTAGAATGACGGAGATGGACATGATTCGATGCCCAAATGATATCACGAGTGAGTGTGGGTTGACCATCGCTAGTCCAATTCCGACGCTGGGGGGACAGGGAGAACTCCTCGAGCGCGAAGCTTCAAGAGATAGAACAACGCCAGTAGCAAGGTTTGTTTCCCGGCCTGACTCTGGAGGAGTGTCTCGTAGATATTCATAAGGCGCCTTTGATGTGCCATCTCGCTGGCCAAAGTTTCAGTCGAAAGATTAGTCTCTGGATCGAGCCACAAAGCAGCCAAGAGGTTTGATGCACTCGCTTCGATGTCCACGTCAGATCCTGAGCTTGCTCAGATGTTGTTTTCTCGCTTACCAATCAGTTGGCGGCCTTCTGTATGAGTCACTGTTTCCTCGGGAAGGAAAGCTCCCTGGTAACTTCCGCCGACCCGAATGGTGGCTGCAGGCTCGGCCGCGTCTGCCTGACGGATCGCATTGGGCATGTTTTGTCTGGGAGAACTTCTGCCGGGCCCAGAGTCGAGTAATATCAGGTTTTTGGGATTATAAGCGTGATATCACCGGCGCCAAAAACAGGCAGGCTATCTTCCAGCAGCGCTGCGCCACCGGTCATTCGCAGGGATTCTGCACATGTGCCTGCTCTGTTTTGCGGGGAAACAGACAACACCCTCGCTCGGAAGATGAGCGTCGGTACCTTACGCGTATCGGCGTTCGGATGAGCATCGCTTAGGGGTGTTTGATGTCTTTGTCGCTCCGCTAGGCTTCAAGGTGAGAGATTTGGGCTCGGCTGGAGCCCTTTCAGGTAGACGCCGAGCCGGAGGGAAACTGCTCAAGTGGGTTTAGGGCGCATCTGGATTCCACTCCTTTCATTCCACTCGTCTTCCTCATCGTTTCTTGCCCTCCTGCATTTTCCGTCCCCTCGGTCTCTCCATCATCAAGCGGGAGCAGAACGACCGTCTGTCCCTAACGACCACTGCGCATCAGTCGATCATCGACACAACATCCCCAACGAAAACTCCACGGCCTCCCTTCTTTCGGCTGAAGTCCTTGTCCTCATCATGAATCTCGAGCACCTTGCACATGCTGCACCTGCCTCGCCCTTGCGCATCTCAGCGTGAGACCGCATCCGAATACATCACTGGGTCTACCACTGTCCCGGACGATATGACAGCCATCAGTCAAACGTTCAGCTTCGAATCACACCGCACCCTCCTCGTCTGTCTTGCTGATGGGCAGCCAACCAGTGATAACGGGGACACGGCGAGCGGTTTGGGGTCTCTACATGGCTCTGTCGGACACTAATGCTCGGGTCGTGCGGCACGTCTGCTACGAGTGTCGGCCTCCTTCACGGTGATGGTACACCTTTGTTTTGTGGAGCGAGTTGTGAGAGGGGCGCAGTGGGGTCTCTGACCAGAGATGGACTGCACTACACAAGAACCAGCTACCATATACCAATGAGCTCAGCCGGGCCACCCCTGGCGTCGTAACTACCTGATGGCTGAGGAGGAGAAACAATCCGCTAGACTGTCTTAGCTCAGGTTACCCACCGTTGCTCTGCAGGAGTTGTTCTGTGACTGCAGCTAATAAGATCCTCACGTCACACCCGTTGCCGCTGGTCAGCGCTGGTCAGCGCTGGTCTGCTTCGTCCAAGAGCGATTGCCCCTCCCGATGTTGGGCGACTTGCACCAAAGTCAAGGCGTGAGGCCTATCACAGGACGCTGACTCGCCTCGCTTTTGGGTTGACCCACTAGACCGAAGGCGGCAAAACTTTATTTCGACCTCACTCACAGTCCAGTCTCACTCTCGACCCTGAAGCATCTCCCGAGTCTCGAGCAGTCGCTCAGAACTTCAGGTCATGGCGCTTCTCGCCGTTCACGGGTGCGCCTTGCTTCTCCCTAGTATGCCCTGAACTTTTGAGTGGAGCTATGAAAGTAGAGCCCGCTAGTCAATGGTGCGTTCCAAAGTTTGAATCGCGCAGACATATATGTTGTGATGCAGGATGCGGAGGGAGCCAGCGAGGAGGGCAACAGTGCCCTTGACGAGAGATAGATTGCACTACAGAGGAAAGAACTACCTACTCTACATCTCACTCAAATACCACTGAGCTCAGGGTGACTATCAGCCCTGACTCCTCAGGCATCAGCCCCTTAGGTATCTATCACAACAATAATTGCATCCGAACCAGGCCAGGAAGATCTTGACAGTCGCGCTAGGAATAGGACACGGAAGTCGCTGCGGTGTCAAGGCTTTTTTGGAAGCCCTTGATCTGGGCCCACGCAACCCTGAGTTTTCCTTTTAGCTCTGCCATACCAAGAAATCAATTCCTGACCCTAGAGTTCCTCCATAGTCCGCTCTAAATAACTGTCTGCGGATGGTACGTCGGCGGCGTCCCAGGGTAAACATTGGGATGAAGCTCTCGAGGGACCTTATTGTAGGGCCGAGCAACTGGTACTGTGCTGATGACCCGGGCAGACGGACGCCTCGGTCTGTACATGCCTTGATGGTGGAGAGGAAATCTCTGGCAGTCCAAGCCGCTTTGATCGAGCTAGCGTCTCATCGATTAATTGATCCTCTACCTCCGCGGGCCTACTGCAAGGTCAAGCAGCAGGAAACTGTTCACGTGCAAGGACGAGGCTGATACTTGAGTCTGTAGTCAGTGTTATTCATCGTTGCGCGGGGGGAACAGTCGTCAAGCCTTGTCACGCCGTATCAAGGCTTCTTACACGCAGTGGAACGTGCTGGACATAACCTTCGGATCAGGCTTCACACGTCGATTCCATGCACAAGCTTTGCAGACCGGTGAGTCAACGCATTCCGAGCTCGTAGCTGACACATCCTCGCATTGTCGACTGCCAAGTCCCAGCTGCCATGTGATGGCAAATTGCGGGCACGCTTGGGGAGCGCGACCTCAGTCGTTTTCGAAGGATCTCGGCTCGGCCTTGAGCCTATAGCCCAAGAAAGCATCGGTCGGTTGTTGAGCTCAGATGTCTGCATAGGGGATAAGCCGCCATGTATTTAAGTCCTGGGGCTCCCAGCGTTTTTCTTCTGTCTGTTTAAACCCGACCTCAGATTCTTTCCTCCCCCCTAGTGCGCCCATCATGGGACACCAAATTGAAGTATTGCCCGAGGCCACGCAGAACTTTGAAACAAGCTGCAAAAAATCTGAGACCACCGAAATCATTCAAAAAATCCTAAAAGCGATCGGGTTCTCTAACGACGTGAGAATTCACGAGGACCCTGATATAGTCGGATGTGTCGTGGAAATGGACGAGTATGTCTGCTGTCGAAGGATCACCACGCTTTCTCCAAAACTAACACGCATAAAGGACCCTGTGGCCACCTGGAGTGGACCGTCCCTCTCTAGGTAAGCTGCACGATGCTCTAAAAGACAAGAAGTTGGTGTAAGCATCATCAAGACCACTGGGCGAGCGGGGAACCAAATAGGAACGGTTTAGCGATGGATAATTTCGGCTCTGAGACCAGGATGCTTGTTCTCACGGCCCCCTGATCATCGAATCTCCGTCGTTGAAACAAATGTCATTCCACTTGAACGAGTCCAGCGTGTCGCCGTCTGTCTGCTTTCCGGTTGTTGTGCTCTTGTGCCACGAGTCCGGTCGCAGGAGAAACTGGCGATTGAGTTCTGAAAATCTTCCAGAGACGCCTGACCAGCGACCGCGCGGTGAGCAAAGGCAGACCTTCGCGGTATGTAATCAAAGGCCAGACGTCATTGCAAGAGCGTGGCTTTCACCACTGTCTTTGCTCCGGTGCCCTGCGCCGATGCCATAGAGTGTGAGCGGACTTATCTCAGCCTACTGATTCCTCGCTCCTTCCATGCACGTCCCGCACCTCTTTGCGCACGTCCACCCTTCTCGGCGGAACTTTTTCAAAGGGAGCCTGGTTGCTGCGGTGCCTTTCGAGACTTTACATGACTAGGCGTTGCTCATACTCCATTTCCTAGTTATGCTGCGAGTGATTGATCCCATGGAGTGCCGATTGCAAGGCCTGGCGAAGGTGCCTTGCCTGGGGACAGCGCACGGCGATCTTGATGCTATCAAGAGTCACACCACGGAATTGGACCCAGATCTGTCTTTGGGCTTCGCCATCTGCAAACCAGGAGACCATTCTGGCGTTACCACCTGCCGTCTTCCAATTTTCTTCACACCAAGGGCAGCCCTGGAGGCGGCCGCATTTTCTTCAACTGAGACTGGGAGTATGGCCTTTGGCGTGTTAGGACTACTTAAAGTAGAATTCGGCAGATGACCGATGTCCAGCGGCCCTACCAGCCGCTCCGAGGAGTATAGTTCTGTTGACCCGGTTAAGGTGTATTCCAGAGTCCTCTGATCGACCTTCATATTCACCATAGAATACGGGACCAAAAGAACGCCTTGTCCAGGTTTTCTGGAGCACATACTTGTCCGCGGACCTGGTATTCCTCGTAGATTGGCTTCCTTTGCACATCTTGATATGGATTGCAGGCATCTAAAGGTCTTTCGTCCATGCCGCTGCGCGATTGCACGATATAATTCAGAAGCGAACATAGCGCATCCCACTACATCCATGGTGCGATGTACTCTCGACTAGCTTCCATCCTCGATGCCGAGTAGGCGAAGGTGAGGATGACGTGGCTAAATGGGAGACTATTCTTGTCAGACGGACGGGCGAGGACGACTTGAAGAGTACATGAGGCCAGCGTGAACGACTTCTCCCGAGACTCATGCGGAAAGATGGAGGCCGCCGTTGGAGTCGGTCCTTCGTTGACGGCTGAGGCAGAATCAGCAAACTATTGCTGAAGCAATGGGCCCACATACCTGGTGATGCCCCTTCTATAGCTGGCGCTGCCGATGCGTTTTCGAAGATGGCAGTCCAACATCCTTGGCCTCTCCATCTTGGACCCGAGTTGGCAATTGTCTGGTTCAAAGTACCCTAGTATACACCGCAACTTTCCGAGAACATTTCTAGAGAGCCCGCGAAAAAGATGTTTGCGTGCACCTTTTCAAGGCTTGCCTCGTTGCTTAGAGGCTTGTTTGCTTCGGACTTCTTCAATGACATGGGCTGAAGGAGGCTCACGATGTATCATCGATACGTATTGAAGTTTGGGCATGTCTTCGGGACATCGTTCGCGCTTAGCCTGAAACTTTCGCATGGACGGCACCCGTTGCTCGGTCCACGGCCACTGAAGCATGAGCGTCACGATCGGATGACTGGTGACGTTTCCAAGTTTCCAACATTGGTCACTCGTCTCGGTCCATTGTCGAGCCACCGCTTGGGCACGCTCGGGGCACATAGATTCCCAGAGAGTTCGGATGACCAACAACCGCAACCTCTGATGATATTGGATCAGGGAGGCGACTTAAGTGAACATGAGGTTCACGTTTTTCATCTGCGATTGAACCCTGGCGATCAGGTGGTTAACAATCGTTCTTGGTTGGTGTTCGAGGAACTCATCTACCAGGGCTGAGCTTACGAAGTGTCGATAGACCGAGCCAAGCGCGCTCTGCAAGCTGTGATGGGTCACATCAGTCCAGAAGAATTCATACAGGCATCTTCGAAGCTGACGCCGGTGCGTCAAACACTGACTGTCCCATAAGTGACGCTGACGGGTCTAGATATGTGCGGATCTTGGGACGTGAAGCCAATCCATATAGAAGCATAAAATTGAGACGAAAACCATGGGGCGATGACTGACTAGGACCGAGACCTCGACTTGCTGCGGTCGCGTACAAGTCGGTAGAGTCATGCTCAGACTGCGGTCTCCGTTCCCCCAAACGCCACTCAGTGTTTGTCGGATAGCGCAAACCCCTGTCCCTGCCGATCGTCACGATTCCATGTAGCATGGCCTCGCCTTTCTGCAGCTCTCTCTACAGCCCCTATAAAACCATTCCCACAGACCGGCCTGCATGTGCTGACTTTGTCATGTTACACCGTCGCCACCATGGGCTACGACGGTATAACCTATAAGAGGAAACGTGAGAAGTGCGATGAGACGTACTTAACCTGCCAGAACAGTTCAAAGACTGGCAGCAAGTATCCCAGAGTCAATCTGAAGACCAACGGCGTCTTTTTCGATCAGGCACGATATACTGAGAGCCACTTTCGCGGACGCGCTACAGACCAATCCTCGCCAGGATCTGCCATCCCCGTTTTCTCCACCAACGTCTCCATGAGCAGTCCCAGCAGCACCGATGAAAGCCCTTCTCCCAATTCTAGTGTCTCCAACGACCTCGTGCTGCAAGGCACCTCGGCTTCGCGACTGAAGGTGGCTTCTATACAGGCCATCCTGGGCGCTTTTGCGACCAACTTCATCGGCAAACAAGACGTTGACAGCAGGGGCATGCACCTTGACCATCTCGTCAACATGTCTGGCGACGCCCCTCTGGACTCACCCCTATGTCCTACCACCGAAGCCGTCGCAATGAACATGTTCCATCGTGTACGGGTGACTACTTATGTTTCCAGAAAGGCTGGCTGACCACACGCGTAAGTCTTCTCGGTCAAGGATCCCATCTTTGTTGGCAACTCGATTGACGCCAAGGTCCATGCCCTGAACGCCTTCAGGAAAGGCCTGAAGGATCCTAAATTCGCAACAAGTGATCAAGCTTTGATGTGCACAGTCATCATGAGTTTGATGGAGGTACGTATTGCTCTCGTCATCAACATCATCTTGTCAAGTGTCTCACGTCCGTCATTCTACAACAGTTCACATGCTCCAGCGACCCTGAGTTTATAGCGACGCGAACGCACATCAACGGAGCCATCGATATCGTTCTCCACCGCGGCGCCTACGAACAACCTAGCAAGGCCTATCTAAAGCTCTTTCGTATGGTTCGAACTCAAATGGTAAGCCACTTCTGTCTGCGGCAGCATGTTCCCAAGTGTACGCAGCGCTGAGCTCGTCCTGCCGTTCTTCCATTTTCTCGAACTGAACTTGGCGCATAGGTTATGAAACACATTCATGAATCCTCGCCTGTGCCCCGCTTCCCCTCATCTGCAGGATGGACATACGACAGGCACATGATGCGCGGCCGCGCCTCGGACCTGCAGGTCATCGCCTTTGACGTACTATACCTCCGTATACGATGCAAGACCCTCTTCGACGCTCCTTTTCCCGAGCCAAGTGTACCGTGCGAACGCGTTGATTGAGCGACTGAACGACTGGTTCGCCTCGCTCCCTGGTTCATGGGCCTTTGAAACCCTCGCCATCAGTCCGGAAGTAATGGACTACCGTGGCCACTCAATCTCTTGGAATGGCCTGATGCACTGGTATCCAGGCATCCTTGTCGCCGTCAATATCAATCTTTACCGCTGTCTCATCATTTACGCGCAGTCGGTCCTCGTCCGCTGCGGCAAGGTCGTGGGGGATTCCGAATTGCCCGAGTCAGCTATTCTGCGCACGATGGACGAGATCTGCTATTCCGTTTCGTGGTTTGGGTCTCAGCCCTCGCTGCGCGCAGGAAGTGCAGACAAGACGATGGTGGGAGGCCGACTCGGGTACTACCTACTGCTGCCCCTCTATGTCTGCTTGACCGTGGAATTTTTGCCAGATGATCAACGGGTCTGGCTGCGGCAGGTTATGAAAGGGCGGAGCATCGATCCGCCACTGGCTATAGCTGCTCTTTTGTCCGATCCGCCGCATAATCTCATCTGGGGTGATCGTGACAAAATCCCATCTCTGGATGCAGGTGGATGCCCCGTGGAAGGGACACAGCCTGTCCCCTACCTACCTGTCGGATTTACGATAGACGAGGCGTAGCCACGACCACGGCTGTCTTGAAATGTATCAAGGGCGATAGAGGCCTTGCTTGGCCCCAAATGGTCAACATCAGGGATTTCTCTCCTCGAGAGGGGGCGGCTGCCACCGCTCAATGCTCTGTTGAGGCCTCCCAATTGAAGACAGCCGGAGACATTGATGCCGACATGAAGCTTGTTGTCAACACTGTGCGCCTCCATTTTGATGGTCCCGACAACGTGGAAGAAGCTGAGTTTCACAATGCAGGAATGCTCCGATCGAAGTCCCAATAGACAGACCACCGCGGAGTTCTGGCGTCAAGTTTGCAAAGAGATGGTCCTCCATTGCGACAACCCGGACGGCTGTGAACGCGAACCCAACCATCGTCCTCTTCCAGGCGGCGTCAGAGTATCTCGTGGACCCGAAGACTCTCAAGGCCAAATTAGAGTGCCTTTTGACACGATAGGATCGCAGCCAGTGGCCTAACCCAATCAGCCCACGCACTGGGTCGTACCGGAATATTGCAGAGATGGGATCGCTCTTTTCAGGAATATGGTAAAAAGTTCTCCCGACTACCCGGAGTTGACTACGTCGGTCCTGAAGGACATCAGGAAGCGTGTTTGGGACCAGGAGACATTGAAGGGGGATGAAATCTATCATGAAGCGCGACGGATTGTCGATCGAGCAAGCCACCCTTTGAGATTACCTTGCCTGGATCTCTCTATCTTGACGAATCTAAGACCTACCTGTCTCGGACGTTGCAACCCCCCCCTTAAAGAAGCGGAAACCACTTCAAAAGAAGTAGACGATGAATGACCGCATCAGGAGTCGACTCAGACGTAGACTACAACATCGAGGCCTCGCTTTTACGGTGCTCCAGCCACATTATATCAATGATATGAACCCGTTGGAGGACCTGACGATGGTCATGACGGGCCTTAATATCCTTCCAGTTGCTGTTTTCAGATGGGTTTCGCTCTGAATTAAATCCCCCAAACTGGCGCTATTTCACACAGAGGAGGTCTGTATGGAGGGATCGCTGAGGCTCGCGGTGAGATCAAACGCCATCGGACTCAATCATGATTGAAATCCATTCTCAGCGGGGTTCGTTCAATAGAAGGGGGAAGACATGGAAATGGCAGCATCAGGCACGCTCGACGCTGCCAGCTCAGTATATTCCTATGTGCCTTTTAGACTGCGACACGAAGCCCTCGTGGAGCCCCCTACTAGCGGAAAAATCTTCTGTGTCCGACGACAGCCCAGTCTAGAGCTTCAATCGTGGTGCAGCGTCGCATCACCCTGACCGTCCCCCTGCTGGGAAGAGAGGTGAAGGAGAACAAGAAACAAATGCAACAACATGTTACCCTCCCAATTACTTTAATTTGACTACCTTGCGTCGCCCGAAGCCGTGGTTGACGTCGCTCCCGGGTGAGGTCATGTGCTTCGTCTATATGAAATGTTGTCTGATGATGCATGAACCGCGAGCGCCGCGGGTGGTGACAATTCCAGTCAGAGGCCAAGACGAGTACTCTCGCGGAACCTGGCCCAGAGCAAATGCGGTACACCTCCTTGGCAGCTCGGCAAATTCCTGGAATGAGAATGGACCCGCTCATGTGAGCACATCGACTGCTGACAACAGCTGGTGGCAGCAAATGCCTGCAGTAGCTCGTGTGCGTCGGGACAGGGGCTGCGCTGTTATCAGCACATTAACTAAGTCATGAGTCAATTTCAGTTGAGTCTGGAAGCGAAGCCGGAAACGGGAGTGCCACGGGGTGTCGAGGTGTCCCCCGGCTGCACAGCGGCATCCCCACGACCACGCCGTTAAATGTGGCCTAATCCCGCCGCCGCTCCTTCATTATTATATTTCCTCGTTCAATCACGCTCCAGACATCATGACTGCGAGGAAACCCAGCGAGCCATCGGGCCGGATCGCCAAAAAGGGCGTGGCCCGAAGGGTGCCACAGAGTGCCAGAACTCCCAGCAAGGTGAGTGAACATTCTCGAAGAACAAAGACAATTCAGTGCTGATTCATGGCCTTGGCGTCCACCGAAGCAGCCCATCCAGGAAGACATGCGATCCTCCAATGCTCAGTCCGGCTCTGCCAGCATCGCCCAAGTCAAGACTAAGAAGCCTCACGCTGAGGCTAAGAAGGCTCACGCTGAGGCTAAGAAGGCTCACGCCGAGGCTAAGATTGCTCACGCTGAAACTAAGATGGCTGAGACTCAGATTGAGATGACGAAGGCTCAAACTCACGACGCTAAATCTCAGGTCAAGGCAGGGTCTATAAAGTACATCAAGTCATACAGTGGTATTATGATCAATGGAGAACCAGCGGTCTAGCACCACCCACAGATCTCGTTTGTGCGTTTGCAATCTCATTCCATCACTCGCTTCGCGTGTATTATTTTTGCGGCGGATGGTCGACCGCTCCTTTCACAATCGTCTTCCACCACGGGTCAGCGAACAATTTGCGCTACAACAGCTAGCTCTGGCGAGGACGTCCAGGAGTAATGCCTGGTCTCAGTCGACTTGTTGGCTGGCCGCGATGGCTGACGAATTGATATCGTGCTTCCACATATGTGTCGGTCAAGAGTGAGAGTGTTAGATCAAAAGATTCCTTCCAATCACCCTTTGTCAACGCCTGGCTTCGCTCCTCGAACTCCCTTAGATACTTTGACGAGTCGTCCTATCAGCGTTTCCATCTGGCAACCACGAGACGATCATCTCATCCCGTTGTAAGCGCTCGTAAAGGTACCCTACTACGCTAGCCCAGAGCACCTGAAAATGGCGGGCGCATACGCAAGCACAAGCAGCAGAGGCAGAAAGGGAGAGCCTATTCTGGGCCAATCTTCTTTGGAAGACGATACCGAAAAGCGGTCGCACCATCCCATGATTGGGCCTTATCCAGAGGGTTCAAATGGACATGCACATCGAAACAACCTGCGGGCTGAGCGGGATGTATATTTGACCGGACTTTTACTGCACCTGTTCCGATGCCACAGTCCAGCTGAAGTATCCGCCCGTGGATTTGCGAATCTCGATTCGCGGATCGTCACCCGAGGGAGTTGCCTGGCAACCGTCACCAGAGGGTGTCCAGTGTGTCGCCTCTCGTTCTCACACTCATGCGCGCTTCCCATCTCCGTCTTGTGCACTACGGCGGAAACGACTACTAAGCTCAGGGTGGCTATCAGTCCCTGACTCCTTAAGCATCAACCCCTTAGGCATCTATCACCACCTTCGAGCCCGCAGAACGCTGCCACCGTTGTTGGGGGTATGCGCTATGCAGTGTTGGGTTTGTGTGGATGCTGTACAAAGGGACAGCGCCATCCAGGAGCGTTCTAACGTGACAGGACTGCAATCCATTTCTCGTGAAGGGCGCCGTTGCATTCCTCGTTCCGCATCCTGCATCACAAGAGGGAATACACCTTGAGGCGGCAACACGGGACGTGTTGCTGCTCGACGATCACCATGACGAATGGGTCCAGCCAGACGCGTGCCAAAAGATCGGTGGGAAGTTCCGAATCATCTTGTTGAGAGTTGGGCCCACGAAAGACTGTCCGTGGACAGCTCCCCCGCAGCATTTAAAGGATGATCCCTCCCGCCTTGAAGGCCTTCACAAGCAGGACTGCAAACCAACACCGACGGACAATGTCAGCGTCAGATTCTTGGCTGGACTCTGTATTAGTGAGGCCGAAAAATATTGTGGCGATCTACAAGGACGTGGCGGAGTCACCTTGATCCTTTCAGAGCTGCGGGAGCTCGATCCATTTTCCAGCCTGCCACGCCTGCCTCGACCCGCACCATTTACAAGGCAGATTCCAACGACGACGGGTCGGGAATCTTGCGGAACAGCCGCGATCCTACTCATGACATCCCTTGTCGGGGACAAAGTCCGCATCGTCCTATTCCCAGGAACAGAGCTTTGAATTACCGACGAGAGGAACGCGATGGAACAGATGTCTAGCTGGCTGGCATCCGAGAAGCGCAGCACTTTGTATCCGGTTGTACACGCGTTAGTCCACAACCGTGGCGAAATCTCTTCCTCTCTCACACGAGACATCATAACGCGACTCCGAAATGCATAGTGTAGCACTGGCAAGGAGCTCATGGCGGTTGTTTTTCTACGATTGCTTGGCACCTAGGTCTGTGGAGTGATCTCGCCGCACCACTCCCCCTGTCATTGATGATATAGCCCTTCAGCTCTATTAGACGTGCTGATCGCAAATCGGTCAGGTGGGTGCCTTGCCGCTTTTCTCTTTCAAGGACTGTACCGAAGATGGATTCTTGGCACCCGTAACGACGGGACAATCTAGCTTTTGATATTTATTCCCAGCTGCCTCAGGCTCTGCTGTTCCAGTAGGAGGAGAATAGAGTGATTCCATCTACAACATCGAGGCGGTGACGACACTGACATCGTTCTCGGATGGTATCATGTCATTTATCGCCACGAGATGGCGAGCGGACTGGATGGTGACCCAGAGGGCCGGAAAGCGGTAGCCTCTCTGAAATCTAGCTTAGATGGCGGTGCAAAACTCGCTTGACAGCAGTAATTGACCGGTGACGAACAGGAAGCTTGGGCCACCTGATCCTACTCACCTCCACAAAGTTGGATAATCACTTCGAAGCGAACCCAGAACAGGAAATGCGACGAGCCGGCTGCATAGCGGGGTCCCTGCGGCCACGCCGCTAAATACCTCCCGATCCGTCCACCGGGTCGTTGCCCTTCAATCTTTTCTTTCAATTACGCTTTGTTTACGATGATTGTACGCGCTCCTCCCAAACTCGCTGCCGAATCCACTACATTGGGTCACGGTGACAACAAAATGTTCATCACAACGATCGACGACGGGACGTCGACGAGTACATTGACGCCAAAGAGACCAGCTGAACCCGCGTGGATGGCTGGGACGCCCTGTGTAATTCGCAAGCCAAAGGGGTCGATCGGAGATGTATGCATTGAAGGAAATACTACCGGGAAACAACAGGTGGTTCTCGAGGCTCCGGAAGGGTCCATATTTACGAAGATAGTGAGTGGAATTTCTCGAAAGACTAGGACAATGTCATGCTGACCCGTGGCTTTCGAGAGCGGTGCTGGGGTAAGCCGATGGGATATTGAGGCCAGTGCGCCTGATGGTATGCTCGGACTTTCGTGACCGATCCACGTCCGCTGACCCAGATCATCCAGGGGATTGTATCCTGGTTCTTCCACCAGGATTTAGTGGCCGCTTTTTCCACGAAGGCAAAGGGTCATACAATGGAGAGGCTCTCAAAGAAGAGGGAGTGCTCTACGTTGGTGCCACTCAGACCGGTCCTCTCAGCTGCGCCGAAGTTTATGGTTCCGCGGAGGTGACGGGTCCGGTAAGAGGATTGAAGCGTCCGCAGTGTACCCGAGACTGATACCGTCATAGAATATAATCGAGCCAAAACCCTCGGCCGGGGACTCTTTATTTCGCGGACCCTCCCGAGGTCCTCTGATGTTAAACTCATCGGCGAGGTCAATGACGACCACTTACGTAACGGTAAACAGCAGATACCGCTGAAAGGGCATGGGTGTGTGTATGTATTTGCTATTATCACCGGTTCGAAGTCAGTGACTTCCTCCAACATTCATTCCCTTCCCCTTGAAAAATTCTTCACGATTACAAGTCCACTTTGAGCGACTATTCCAGATCGAACGGCCGCTCGTGGAGCCGCTATCAGCGAGAACATCTTCTGTCGTCCGACGAGAGCCCAGTCCAGAGTTTCAGTCATGGCGTAGCGTCGCATCTGATTACGCACAAATGAAGAAAAGATATTGCAGAACAGGATGAAACAGGAACAGAACTCGAGAAGATCACCCTGCGCAGCAATCCTTCTAGGCATATGCGAGTCGCTGTGCAGCCCGGATTCCCATCGAGAGACGGGATGCGAATTCGTAGCTAGACTTGTCTCGTGCCTGTGGATGTCTATCTCGTGCACTACGTCTTGATTGGGTTCGAGACGCTCTGGAACGGCGTGGCCCCAAACGGATCCCATTGTCATTCAGACGTGAAACGGACCAGCTTAGCTGGGATATTCCGTCAGAAGTGTGAGCAAGGAAACGAGGTTACTGGCTCAGTGGGTCCCAGCACTGCCAGGCATCATTCGGTGGTGTCACGATCGCTACTGCCGAGGGTGGTACGACAGCTGGTATCGTGGAATGCTTATACTGCTAGCCACCTTGCTCCACGCACTACTGGGTCTGTTAACAATGACATCACCTCGAACCAGGTCTCCAGGGGTCTAGTGAAACGTATCTCCAGGTCGAACCAGTAACCACCAAGCAGCAGACCTCGAAGCCTTCAGTCTGTGTGAGTGCATCCAGGAAAACGCGATAGAGCAACCGGAAAGAGGGCTGTCGACGACGGAGAAGAACGGAGCCTGCTCTGCGCTCTCATTCGTGAGACCTCAAAAGATTATGACACGATCATCGTCGTGAATAGTATGCATTGGCACTCCCTTGATCGAGTTCACCTTGGTATTGAGTTCGTGAACTCGAAAGAGAACTCTTGAAGGATATGTACACCGAAGCGACTGAGTCCAGTAGATCGAGGAGCAAACTACTCCTGACATCTAAAGAGACTCTTTTGTTGTATTGTTCTCATGCATTCATTCATACCTCCGACCTGTCTTCACATCCCAGCTGAGATCTCCGCCTGTGATTTTGCAGGTCTGTGGTCCAAAGATTGGCCCATGATTGTTGAAAATCATGACCTGCTAGATGTTATCAACTTCATGCTCAGCATGTACAATGTTGGTCGTCTTACCCCTCCTTGGGATCGAGATGGATTCCCATTATCAGCCCGTGAAGTCGGTTCTTCGTTCACAGCGGTGGTGGAAACGGCCGTTTCGGAAGCGAGGATGACGGAGCCGTCCTTGACTGATTGGCTGGGGTTTTCCATGGTGAATGGCAGATGGGAATGGGGACTCGCTGGGGTAGGGTTGAATGTTATCACACTCTCTGACGGAGAAAGAGAGGTGGTTTTATATGAACCAGCGCTTCGATCTTGCCGCCACGACCATATGCAAATGTCATTTTCAACAGAGCGACGATCATTTCGAACTGGATCAACCAGTCTAGCCGGCGGAGCGAAGGCGTTGGGAAACTCCAACGAGTAAGACGCCTCGCATTGGCGCCTCGAAAGCGTTGAGCGAAATCGTTCCGAGAGGACATCAAAGCAGCGGGCGGTCGGCTCGACCTGATAGAGTTTGCTCGCCCCTCAATCACTCATGGGTAGCCGCCTTCCACCCTCTGAAGTCGCCCTTCACAACATCCTTCTAATGTTCAACCGTGCTTCCCATGCTTGAACCACCTGCAAGCCCCCGGCGTCTTTTACTCTTAGTCCTGCTCTCACTCGCCTATTGCGACTACATCAGGTTCGAAGGATGCCGTTGTAGGATTGCGTTGGTGTCTGACCCGGAGTCGCTGCCGACGACCGTTCGGCAACTTAATTACATATCCATCAAAGGACCCTGTTGCGGCGAGTGCACAGGTGAGTTGCCATGAGGCCCGTGACGGTGCATCCAATGACCGAGACAGAGGAGTTCCCTGGACGCCATAGATGGTCGTGTGTTCGTGGAGTCGCACGTGCTCCTTTCTCAATATATCGATGCGCCAGCGGATGGCTTCGTTCGATCTGGCCTACTGTTGCGGCTCTGACGTTGATTGTGAGCGCCTACTGGTACCTCACTTCCGCAGGAGCAGTGAAATTTGCCATAGGATCTTCTTGAACGCGAGCGAGATGTAGTTGAGCCGCTCATGAAGAGGAAATCGAAACGATCGTTGTCTACCTCCATCTTCTCAAACTTCCATGAGTACCGTGCGAATTCCAAGATACTCCGTACCCGTGAGCTCGGACATGTCGCTTCGAAGACTGATTCAGACGGTGAAAGGCCATCCAATTCAAGTGATCCCTGGGACCTCCCACGCCACGAATGTCGTCCCGCAAACGAAGGCGCGACGTAGAGACTGGGAGCCTCTCGATGGGGCAAACTCAGAGACGGCATCCCGGTAAGTCCATACCCTATCCTCTCAGCCAACCTCGTCCGCCACGCTTCGTAGTTGTCATGATGCGAGCGCACCAGGTTCAGGCGGTTGAAGAAGTGGTTTTCGATACAAGCAGAATCGAAATGCTCCTGCACATTCTGAGGCGGTCGGCTAGATAGGACGTCCTCGGCAGGTGGAAAACCCCTCTAGTTGTGTTTCAGGCTGTTCTTCTTCTCCTTCTTCTTCCTAGCGGTGTTTGTCTGCGGTTACTCTGTCAAAAACAACTCGTCGAGTAGAGGGTGACACTGGATCATCTATGAGATGTGCACTAGAGAGGTCTTACCTTCGTCGTCTCCTATGATTAACGTAAAGATATTAAGCGAGATGATCCGTTATTGAGTTGAGAAAGCTTATAGATAATCTACTTGAAGGCGATGAAGATACTTCCTCCGCGACTGTTGTTGTGGCTTCTGAGTCGAGGGTCGAATGTCGCGCGTTGCAGGCGGGTTGAAACAACGGGATGCGGCTTTCGAACTCGCATCGCAGCTACCACTACCTCGTAGATTGTGCCTTGGTCTCGATCCAAGCTCTGGCGATCCTCCAAGACGGCGGATCTGCGACAAGTAGCCGCCGGGTCTCGGTCGGGCCAGACATTGTGTCGTAGTAGATAAGATACAGGCGACCCCCCTCGTTTCAACTGGGTTCTCAGATCTGGCAGCTGCTCGTTATGGCAGATCCTGACTTCGTCCATTTTATACTGACGTCTCGACCGGGGTTGTATGCTCAAGTCGCATGCAAGGATGTAGAGTCCTGGCGAACCTGCAAAATGGATGAATATGTCCTCCGAGTCTCGCAACTGTCGAGAATGGCAAGGCTTTGTGCCCTAGCGGCTTCAATCAAGGTGTTGTGATAGATACCTAAGGGGTTGATGCCTAAGGAGTCAGGGGCTGATAGTCACCCTGAGCTCAGTGGTATATGAGTGAGATGTAGTGTAGGTAGTTGTTTCCTCTGTAGTGCAATCCATCTCTGGTCAAGGGCACCGTTGCACCCCTCGCTGGCTTCCTCCGCATCCTGCATCACAACACAAGGTCCTGAAAGAGCGGCGAACGCCCATTCCCGCGCCCCGAACAGACAGGTTCAACTCACGGGTCGTCCTCACCGAGCATTTTCTGATCCTTGAGTATGACATAATTCATGGCTCCTCGACAAGAGCAAACCCAGAGCTCCAAGAAATAGCGGACTCATACCAACAACGCCATCAAATCCATTACAGTACAGTAGAATGACGCTGGCTATCTGGAAGTCGCTGACCTTTCACCACAGCATTGTATTCCGATCGAGAAGAGCCGGCCGGATCCATCCAGCGCACGTCCGCGACAACCGTCCTGCTTAGTCCACCTGGGAGGTTCACGTCTGAGCAACCTGCTCTAGCTTTCGTCTCCACGGGAACGTCAACACAAATGCTTTCCGTCGAAGACCTTTCAGCATGGACATGCTCTTACCCTTCCAAGACCAAAGGATGGCTACGTGCTTCTAGTGATGTTCGCGCAGCCAAAGACCTGAACGCGTCGAACGTAGAGACATTCACCTGACAGGATTCCCTGTGCCCATGAGAAGGGGGCCATGTCGCCAGTGACTGGATTGTCGCGGTGACTTGCATGATCAGAGCAGAGTCCATCAGGGTCCTTGCCTAACGCACGGCTTACACGCAGAGGCTCATCCACGGCGATAGATACATAGTGTGCCGAGTCGCCAGCGAGCCATAGTGACGAGCGAGGAAGGAGGAAACTTGAGGCGACAATGGGATCGTAACGTTCAACTCTTCGATGCAGACTTCACACCCTCAGGAGTCTAGTACCCGGCAGTCTTGGAAGATCGTCTTCGCGATGGTCTCGATAGAGTAACCCTCCTTTGTATAACAATCCGAGACACGGCGCCAGTATTCCCGAGCGGCGGTATGCTCTATAGTGACCACAGTGCTTGCCTCTACAAGATGGACCCAACTGCAGAACTCACTTTCACTGACGTGCAAGTTGTAGTCGAGGGCTTTCCATAGCTGCATCTCGTTCCTGCTGATGATCCACGCTGGCAGATCCAGGATTGGTGCCCATCCACTTGTCAGAGGGGCCCCATCGTACAAATATTTGGCAGCTAGGATAACGGAGGTGGGCATCATTCGATGCCCAAATGATGTCCCGAAAGGGTGTGAGTTGTCCATCGCTATTCCGGTTCCGGCGCGAGGGATGTGGGGGAGAACTCCTCGAGCGTGGAGCTTCAAGACATAGAACAACGCCAGCAGCAAAGTCTGTTTTCCAGCCTGACTCGGAAGCAGTGTCTTGTAAATCACAAGGCGCCTCTGATGTGCCATCTCGCCGGCCAAGGGGTCAGTGGAAAGATTAATTTCTGGATCGAGCCGCAAAGCGTCTAAGAGGTTTGATGCAGTCGCTTCGATATCGCCGTCAGATCTTGTGCTTGCTCAGATGTCAATTCCTTGCTTACCAATTAGTTGGTGGACTTCTCTTTGTGTCATAAATTCCTCGGGAAGGAAAGCTGGCTGGGCGTTTCCGCCGACGCGACCTATTCGAATGGTGGCGGCAGACTTGGCTGCGGAGTACTGCAGTCTGGCTGACATTCGCTAGGAGAACTCCGGCTCGGCCCAGAGCTTCAGTCCAATTGAGGCGACGTAATATCAGATCGGCGGAATAAAAGTCGCGCGACCACAGGCGCCAAAACAAGGCAAGCTGTAAGGTAGAATGAAGGACTGATCGGAGCCGGTTCGTATGAATCGGATGCGTTCCTAAGACCAGTTCTGTTGGCGTCGCTTACGGGTGCCAAGACAGCTGTCAAATGTCTTTCAAGCTGCGCTAGGGCTCGAACGAGGAAACCTAGGCCCGCCGGGGAGCCCTCTCAGGCAGACGCCGAGCCGGAAGGAAACTGCTCAAGTGGGTTTACTCCTTTCATTCCACTCGTCTTCCACATCGTTTCTTGTCTCCTGTCCCCTCGTTCTCTCCATCTTGCATCACAAAGTGGGAGTAGAGCGACCGTCTGTCCCTGACGGCCACTGCGCATCAGTCGATCATCGACACAATATCCCCAACGAAATCTCCACGGCCTCCCTTCTTTCGTCTGAAGTCCTCGTCCTCATCATGAGGCACGACCACCTTGCACATGCTGCACCTGCCTCGCCATTGCGCGTTCGAATCCATCACTGGGTCTACCACTGTCCCGGACGATACGACAGCCATCATTCAAACGTTCAGCTTCGACTCACACCGCTCCCACCTCGTCTGTCTACCTGATGGATAGCCAACCAGTGATAACAGAGACTTCGAGAGCAGTTTGAGGTCTCTACATGGCTTTGTCGGACACTAATGCTCGCGTCGTACGACACATCCGTTACTAGTGTCAATCTCCTTCACGGTGATGGTACACCTTTGTCTTGTGGAGCGAGTTGTGGGAGGGGTGCAATCGAGTCTCTGACCAAAGATGGACTGCGCTGCACAAGAACCAGCTACCATATGCCAATGAGCTCAGCCGGGCCACCCCTGGCGTCGTAACTACCTGATGGCTGAGGAGAAACAATCCGCTAGACTGTCTTGGCTCAGGTTACCCACCGTTGCTCTGCAGAGAGTTGTCCTGTGACTGCAGCTAATAAGATCCTCACCCTTGCCGCTGGTCACGGCTGGTTTGCTTCGTCCAAGAGCGATCGGCCCTCCTGATGTTGGGCGAATAACGCCAAAGTCAAGGCGCGAGCGCCATCGTAGCAGGCTGACGCTGGATAGACGTAGGCCCATCACGCGCTGCCGCGTGCCACCTCGCTTTCGGGTTGACTCACTAGACCGAAGGCGGAAAAACTTTATTTCGACTTCACTCACAGTTCTCCGCCGCCAGAAGAGAAGCCCAGCGCAGTTCTCGGGCCTGAGGCACCGGAGTCCTTCGCAAATCGCGCTTCAAAGCCAAAGTCGCCGGCCACGAAAACGCTCACCCCGTGCGAGAGGAATGTCCTTCCCACGTGCAACAGATGCGTGCTTGCTACGGTCAAGTCGCTGTAGACTATGCCTCGCAATTACGTGTCAACCGCTCCAGCGACTCGCATTCTGTTTTGGTCAGTCAAAATCGCTGAAGTGGGTCCAGGTGGGCTGCACGATGTGATTCTGGCAAGGTAATTCACAAAGGCTTCTCCAACGCTCTGTTGATGAGCACAGCTCGGGCACGTCTTTCGACAATTGTTTCTCAGGGCCACTGGAAGAGAACTCCCATTGCTATTCCTCCATCCTAAGGTTTTGTGACGCAGCTACTCTGTCTATCTGATACAGCTTTGACTATGACGGCGGCCCGTCGATCGACTTATTCCTCTTGCTGGCATACCTCATCACGACGCGCAGACACGGTCGACGAGAGGACTTTGTTATCCTCTTCAATTCCTTGTTGTGCTCCTGCCCATCTGCAGAAGACTTCTATTATCTCCACGCTTGCCCAGCCTAGTCCACAGCGTTGCCAAGCTCATCGATCTACCCTCACGGAAGGCTCGCCGGCACAAGGTGTGCGTCTCATTTCGACTACAAACGCTGCCGTCCACCATGTGCTGAAACTTTTGCGAGGGGAATTCCGCCAGCTCGCTCGTGAGCGTGCCGGGAAAGATCTTTGCCACCTTCCACCTGCGACAAAAGGTAATAGAAAGACGTCTAGACGCGTCAATCAAGGGGATTCTCCCTCATAGGGCCCATGAATACGTTACTCTAGGCAGGTGCCAAAATCAACGTCCTGCAGTCTTCAGTGGGGGGGAACTGACCTATGAAATGGCATGACCCTCCAGCCTGTGGTGCGTGCTACCATTTCAATTGCGTGGCGGCCGAGGCTGGATGTTCGAGGCGAGGAAGGGTTTAACAGCCAAGCTGAGGCTGCCACCCTCGACGGGAAGCCCTTCGCCATTTCACCTTTCGGCTTACGATGGAGGGGCAACTGTGCCTTTCGAGACAGCCTGTGGCCACTCGCTGCAGGCCCGGCGTTCCAAAATTCTGTTGACCCCAGCTCAGTGCTGATAAAAGTGGCTCACGGGCGGCTCCGTGGAGGACTCTGGGACCCTTGCAGGCTAAACGCATTGAGGTCTATAGGGAACTAGCTGACTGGCAATCCAACCGGCGAGCAGCTATATTATCGACTCGTTCAGGTCGAATGACATCACTTAATCCATCGCTTAACCGTTCCCCCTTCGACCGCCGCTCGCCCAGTGGGTTTCACGCTTCTTCCTCCAGCTTTTGCCGAGCCTTTTCCAGCTTTGGCCTGGCCTCTTGCAGGGCCTTTTCCAGCCTTTCCACATCGGGGGGGTCCACTTTAGCAGGCCACAAATTGCTTCGTGCGCGTTAGTCTCGAACAACGCGTAGTTGTTTCGTCGAGGGCAGACATACTCGTCCCTGTCTACGACATATCCGGAAGTTTCAGGGTCCTTGTGTATTTCCACGTGATTAGGAAATCCAATATCTCTCAAAATGGCGTGGATTTCCTGGATCACAGGATCGTCGCTTGGTTCGGAATTCTGCCCAAGCTCAGGCCGTATTTCAATGATGTAACCCGCCATGTCAGGCGCAAGAGGGGGGAAATTTTCGAGATTGGTTTTGAAGAGACGGAGGACAGACGCTGGGAGCCTCGAGACTTATATATGTGGGCCAAGTCATAGCGCTGCCAGAAACTAGCTTCGAGAACGCGCAGACCTCTTTCCGAAGGAGGCCCGAAATTGCGTCCGAGCGATCCTTGCTGTGAGCATCAATGAAAACCATTGGGCGTCGCACTGTAGACCACACAGGCTGACGACGCTGCACCGTCTCCGGTTGACAATATAATGATGCACCTCTAGAACTTCGTCGTCGCGCCGAGAAACCTGATTCAAAAATTTTTCCAACACCTTTCATTTCGTGCAACAACACTTGACGACTTGATGGGTCGTACCTCGTGCAGGACTCTTGAAGACGGTTACTTCACGTAGAATCGAGCAGATGACGTGTTATAGTGTAACCACCGATGCCCAGTGGTCTTAGCAGCCGCTATACCCATTCCGAGGTGTACTATCCTGTTGATCCGATTAAGATGCGCTTCTGAATCCCCCAACCGACGTTCATCTTCGCCGTCGGATGCGGGACCAAAGAAGGCCTTGTCCAAATATTCTGGAGCCCACACTTGTCCCCGGACCTGGTATTCCTCATAGATTGGCTTCTTCTGTGTATCCTTGCGTGGATCGCAGGCATCCAAAGGTCTTTTGTCGATGTGATTGCGTGATTGCAAGATTGAATTCAGAAGCGAACACAGCGCATCCCACTGCATCCATGGCGCGATGTACTCTGGACCAGCTTCCATCCTCGATGCCGAGTAGGCGAAGATGAGGATGACGTGAATGAATGGGAGAATATTCTTGTCAGACGGACGGGCGAGGACAACTTGAAGAGTACATAAGGCGAGCGTGAAAGACTTTTCCTGCGACTCATGCGGAAAGATGGAGGCCGCCGTTGGAGTCGGTCCTTCGTTGGCAGCTGAGACGAAATCAGCAAATTGTTGCTGAAGCAATGGGTTCACATACCTGGTGATGCGACTTCCATAGCTGGCGCTGCCGATGCGTTTTCGTAGATTTCTCTTAGCGGGGACTCCATGCCCCAGCCCAGGACGGCTGTGACAATGCAGATGGCAGTCCAACATCCTTGGCCTCTCCATCTTGGACCCGAATCGGCAATTGCCTGGTCCAAAGTACCCTGGTAGACGCCGCAACGTTCCGAGAACATTTCTAGAGAGCCTGCGAGGAAGATGTTTGCGTGCACCTTTACCAGGCTTGCCTCGTTGCTTAGAGGCTTGTCTGCTTCGGACTTCTTCCATGACATGGGCTGAAGGAGAGATCGAATTGATGACATGCCTAGATAGAATGGCTGGACGGCCTGGAGAGAGCGCCCATAGAGTGACAGCTGCTCGACAGCGTTAGATCTAGCCAGAAGGGCGAGATGATGGTAGAATCGACCTGTGTGGAAGGCTTTGTCGACGCCTTTAAGGTACCAAAGACGGGCCGTATCGGTCCAATTCGCTCGGTCTTGTGGGTCCTCTGAAATCGCCATCCTATACCTGCCAAGGTCCCCTAGGCATTCCGTCCACGTTTCTTTGAGAGCTGGAACCGTCTCCATAAGCAGAGTCATCATCTGGTAGGCAAGGTAGATGAAGACCAGCATCCACTCCATCGAATCAGGCAAATGCCTTCGAAGAAGCTCCAGGAAGTTGATAATGCCGTGCGTCCACAGGCGCGCTGGCATGGAAAATTTCAACGCGAGCCCTCTCAGCTCAACGGATGAGTTCGGATGCTGGGAAGCTTGGAAGAAGTCCAGATGCTCGTTCAGCAAGGCTCTGTGCATTCTGATCAAGACTTGCCATTCATTAGGGCTCGAAACTGCTGGCGATGTCGGCTCTTGGCGGAGCAGCCTGGAGTAATGAGCGACAAGGTCGGCGCATCTTATCTCGATCTTCACAAGACTATCAAAGATTCTCTTGACCTCTGTAACCAGTTGAGGTTGCGTGAATGTTTCGCTGATTGGCTGGAGGACTATGTTCCATCTGGCCAGATGGCGATGGCTTGACTCGGATCCATCCAGGCCGACGACGGAGTGGTCCATATTGGCGGCGGAGACTCAGCTGCGTGATCGAAATATGGCGATGGGCCGCACTTAAACGACAGTCTCTGAAATCAGCTTCTGAAGTCACCTCTCCCTGGCAGGTGGTGGTGACGAGTTGGATTTGGGCGCACGCTGGTATGCTGTGATTTGAAGAAAGTTGAGCTGGCGGCCACCTATGATAGTTCGCGCTCCAAAACGGGTCGATAGAACGAATGCAGCTCTCATGTAAGGCATTTGAGGAGCGACGAACGTACTATATACTGCGCCGCGGATAGGTTGCCTCCCCCTGGAGGTGCATCTCGGGTCAAGCTCGGGGGACGCTTCCACTTCCCGGACCGGGCACAAGTATGTTACTGAAACGTCAGAGCCTTCAATCGTTTCTCCACAATCTGCTTAGAGGACTTTCCAGAGGGCAATTCCCTGTATCGTTCGTCACAGTACGACACGAAACCAGACTGCCGATTATTGTGGCCTCACGCCGTATTCACAATCATGCAACACAGGATAAGTTCATGGAGTCCCACCTACTTCAAGCCTGAAACTCCAAGAGGAGCCGTCTACATGCGCGACCATGGGCTCTTCTCGTAACGGACAGCACTACTAAGACGCATGCGCCGTGGAGGATTTTCCGGCGAGCTTGCGCAGCAACGTCAAGCCCGTGTTCCGATGCAGACGGCCCATTCCACCGCAGACCTCAACTGAGACCTAGCACCTGTGATGGTGATGTTTCGTAGCCTTAGTGTCCATCGCGGCCCCGAGCTTGAATTCGAAGGCGTACAGTGACGCGAGGGACGAGATGAGCGGTTATGGTCGCACAATGGGTCGACAGAGCCCCACGCCATGGCTGCCAACCATTGAGTCACGTGTCATTTCTAGACAGCATTTGGTACAGTCATGACGTTCAAACACAACCAGTTTGATTGCTTCCAATCCAAGGGGTAGGATTATCGATGTCGACGACTGAGGCAGCTTCGATATCAGTCGTGAGCCTAACCGAAGACTGCCATCAAGGAAGCGGGGATGAAACTCTTCGTCTAGGCTGCGACCTTGCTGTTCTCTCCTCAGCGACCATGTGAAACGTCGCATGGTCTAACATATGCTCGTCCTTTTGGCACACGAATCACCGGCATTACACCTCATCCACCTGGGCGCCACATCTCCAGACGAAGGAGTCTAGTCGATGCAACCACGCCTGAGATCCCTCTCGGACCTGCGGGTAGGGCATCGACCAATCGCCGGGAAACGTTCAGGGACGTTCACCTGCTGAGGAAGATCTTGTGATGGTAGGACATCAACACGATGCCCGAGGCAGGACGGACACCGAGGAGGACGGGAAGAGCAATGGCTGTTACGAGGCACCGTTACATCCAGACGCATCCAGCTGCGACTGCATGCTTAGCACTTCATCACCTGACTCCTACCTCCCGCTGTGGTGAGCAGGGGAAGTCGCTCTGGCGTGAACGATCGTTGTTAATTATTGCCATGCGATGCGCATGAAGGCATGACAGCTGCTGCTGAATGATCTCCGCCGAGTGAATCTCTTGAGTGAAAGCACTCCCCGTCTACAGACAGCTGGATTGCATCAAGGTTCTCTCGCTCAACATTCCAGAGTGTTGAGAGGCGAATGCTCTTATGATGTGGTGAGACGGGTGCGAAATAGCGACTCCGATTCTCTTCCGTCTTGCTCCCTTTGGCATGCGCTCCCGTAAGGGCCACACAAACATCTTGACGGTAGTGCATTCCACCAGGAGCGGTGACGGAAACTCAACCCCGACGGCGAGGAACAATTCAACTGTCCGGCTGGTGTAGCCTCTGTTGTAGGACGAGGCCAAAGAAGTTGCTTCACCTTTGGCACGTAAGGCAGTTGCGTACACCGCCATGTGGCTTCTATTCGCCCTAGTCCTGCTACATTTGGACCTAGGTTGGATGCCAAAGAAGGAGGCATCTTTTGCAGCCCTTGACAGTGGCCTGCAAACCTCCCAGGTCACCTTACAACGTCTACATGATCATCAAAACACCGATTTGCGACGAAGGTGCTACCATGCAGCGGTGGCTCGCATTGAGTGCAAACTCGTAGCTACATATATGAAGGTGTTCCTGGGGAGAACGAAATCATATGTTTACAGCGGCGGGGTCTAGACAGCCTCTTTGCCGTTATCTAGGACGAAAAGTGAGTACGGTACCATGTAAACGGTAACAGCTCGCTTCAGGTATGCAAGTAGACTTTAACGATGTACCTTGCAGCTAGATTGTTGTTCTCGTCCGTCAATCCATGCGAATCACTGGGGTCGAGCGCCGATTTCCGACGCATCTTCGCCACTCAGCATGCGAAGACGGAGAGGGATCTTGGCCGCCTTTCCCGCGTGTCGTGCCAGATCTGAGGCTGTTCTGGACGGCGCCAGTCCTTCACTGCCTTCACTTTCCCATTCATCGTTCCCTACTTCAATATATGGCACTCGACGGTGGTGGAGGCATCAGATTCTCATCGGACGCTCCGTGAACGGCCTGCTCAAGCGTTCCGTCTGTTTGACGCGGGAGAGATTACCGCAATCACGACCCGTTCGCATCGAAAAGAGGATGAAATCACTACCTTAAGTAATCCGACTATATTCTTTACAGGGACGTACAAAAGAACGTATTACGGGGTTGGCTATCATGCCAACTCACGATCAGCTCCACCCTCAATACTGTACATTGCACCTGCGCATAACTATCAGGTCTCAACCACAAGCAAACAGCCGATCTGAATCAACCACCTCTTTCTGGTGAGATCGAGCCAAGACAGCCATGTCGACCGCCGACATATAGCTCTTCCCTCCAAGATCTCGGGCAGTCCCACTGCCTCCTCCCGAGACGAGAAGGAGAGGCAAATTCTCTACGGTTACCACCTCGATGACCTTGGCGACGACCTTCCCACTCGCACCTGCCCATTGATTCAAAGCCCTCTTCCAACCCCAGAAGCCTTGGACGCACGCGCCGGGCGAGTCTCTTGATGTGTCCTGTGCGAGCCCTTGAGTCTGGGGGGCGCGCTGGACGACTTGCTCCTATTTCTTGTCGGAGAAAATAATGAATTCCCGGAGTACTATGGCCAGCTGCGCGATTTCTTCATGGATGCCGGACTTCTACATACGACTTTCAATTATGCTTCAACATACAAGCCGTGGAGATGTGATGTCGTCAACTCGAGCAGAAGATGCGCCGCAAGAGCATGAGGTCGCTGCTCCGTGATTGAGCAGGGGATGTGCTGCCTTCGAAGTAACGGCACTACGCCAGGCTAGTATTGTCGTGGAGGCCTGGGCGGTACTCAAGCTAGACTTCTGACGGAACGCGTCAATACGCTCTAGGCGCTACGATCCACCATGACTATCCTCACACATGCCGTTCGTAGACGGGACTCTGCGCAAAAATGCAAGCGGGACTCAATCGAAACTATGGAGGAAGCAATCATTCTGGAAGTGTAGACGGAAGACCTGCGAAAACATTACTCTAACGGGCTCTGCTCGGCTCCTCATCCGTACCACGGATAGCCTCGTCCTCCGAAGCAGTTTTACCCCCTCAAGCTACTGCCGACAAGTGCTCGCGTGCTAGCGCGTGCGGCTAGTCACCTCTTACTCTCGCACGCGGCGTCGCCCGCCCGCTCCGAAATCGACTTGAGTGCCCAACCCATGGGTCTTTCTCCCCCTAACACGCACTGGCTTCCGCTTCAAATGCCCCCTACTGTCTGCCTTGGACATGAGTTGGTACCTATGGAGTCGCGACAATTTCCGCTCTTGGCGCGAAACATATGGTACGAGTGGCCTCCAGTGCAAGCCGCGGAGCCGAAGTTGACATGACCGTCAGGGACCAAGTTCAGATCGATCTCCCCTTACTTCCCTGCTGGTGACCGGGAATTCTGGCAGGCATTGCTGGTCCTGGGCGTATGCTTCGGTTTGGGTCGAGTCCGACTGGGCTACCTCCCAATCGTTCAAGGCAACCTTATCGTAGGAGATTTTGCGAGGCACCCCGTTCAGATGACGGTTCCTAACTGCATCTTCTAGGATTTGCAGAGGACCGCGGCGGAAGTGGACGCGGAGAGCCGCTCCTCAATGGGCCTCCTGGGCCTGTGGATACTCTTGACCGGTTGTGACGACGTCGTCATCCGCCCCGTGCAGAAGTGCGCCCTCACCCTGTTCAAGGAACGAAGTGCATCGCACATTCGTCGCATGCTTCATGCCCGTATCTTGACATTACCGAATCGTCTGGTAAGTGCCCCCCTGGTCCGCGGGCATTCGAGTCCTGAGGAGAGGCAGCACGATGACATCGATGACGCTCAATTGCGGGACGACATCAATGTCGCAGAGGGCGTGGACAACATGGTGAGTCTGCTAATCTTACAAGCGGCGCCGACGGTTGGCGACCTGATCATAGGGCTCTGGATGTCCTTGGACGGTGCCGGCTGGCACTTCCCCACTGTGATGCTAGCGACTGTCGGAGTGTCCTTTCAGGTCCTGCGGATGAGCGAGCAGCATATTTCGTCGATGCGCAATTCCTTCTACGAGGCCGACAGGGCTGCGCGAAGGCAGATTGACCGCACCGTCCAGCACCGGGACGAGTCCGCGTCGTTCAACCGGGAACCTTACGAGCAGGAGCGCTACCAAAGGATGCTTGACCGTCGGTTGTCACGCGCATGGGACGTGGTCTACGGCGTGGCCAAGAGCGACGCTCTGCTCGCTGGGATCTGCCTCGTTGGGGTCACGACGGCAGGTTTCCAGACGATGACTCGCGTGCACCGAGGAGAGGCCAGCGTCGGAAGCCTTGTTACGTCGGTGCTGTTCTGGCAGTCCATGGTGGACAGGGGTACGAGGCTGATGCGTTTGCGCGGACACCTGCTGGAGGCCGTGGATAAGTGGAGACGCATGATGGCGACTTTATTGGAAGAGCAACCAGAGATCCCTAGTGGAGAACTTGTGGCGGATCCCCCTCGCGTCCAGGGGCGGATGGAGCTTCGCTCTGTGAGTGCAGGTCCCCTACGAAACGTGTCCGCGGTCATCGGCCCCCGTCAGTGCGTTGCCATTGTCGGAAAATCAGGAGCAGGCAAGACCACTTTCGGTCGACTCCTCGCCGGGCGGATGCCAGTCGAGGCGGGGAGCATCACTTTGGACGGTCAAGACATCGGCAGCTTTACTCTCCGGAGCTTCCGGGCCTGCGTGAAAATGATGCAGCAGGCCAGCACACTTTTCGACGACACCTTCTTCGGCAACGTCCTGTATGGGGATCTTGGTGCCGGGCCCGCCGAGGTCGAGCATGCCTGCAAAGCGACGAGCATGCACGAGCGCATACTAGCCACGGAATTTGGGTACCAGACACTGATCGGCCCGAGCGGCCACCAGATCTCGGGTGGTGAGAAGCAGCGCGTCGCAATTGCGCGTCACCTTTTGGCAAAAGGCGTCCGCGTCCACATCTTCGACGAGGCGACAAGCGCAGTCGACTCGCACACGGAGAATCATATCCTAACCTCATTGAGAGATTTCAAAAGGGATGCAACCCTCATCATCATTACCCACCGGTTGCCCGTGGCGTCCCGATGTGATAAAATCATCGTGCTTGAAGCTGGTCGGAAAGTGGAGGAGGGCACGCATGAGGAGCTGATGGCAGAACAGGGCGCCTACTTTGCTCTCTACAATGATTGCGTACCCTCGCAACACGGATGAGTATCGCCTCGCGGCTCTGATACGTAGGCACTTGGAACTCCTAGCTGCATACATGGATCGTGACTTTTCAATGCCGTTGCTGTTCCTTCTCCCAACCTCTCTCCGCGCCCGCCCCCCGAGCAATTCCACCACAACTGCTAACAGCAAGTACTAATCAATAACGAGGAGCAACGCTCTACGACGTGGCGGCTGTCGATGCGATCCATGAAGCCCCACCCCCCGCTGCCTCTCGACGTTAGTACGGCTTCGGAGACGTCATTGCGCGTCTATTCTCTTTGAGCTGGGACATACTGTTTCGCCCATGTCTTCCAAGAGAAAAGAGGGTCCTTTTGGCCTGACCCTCAATCTGGCCGGCCTTGGGAAACATCTGTTTGAGTCCAGCGGGCTTCCTTGTCCCTGAACGCATCACACCTTCACCTTCCAGGGGCCGATGAGTAGGCAACATTCACAATGGCTTCGTGCTTGACTCATGCTGATGCGGTGGTGTTCGAGCCCGAGAAGGAAGCGTTGATTTGAGCAGGCTTACCATCCCTCCATGAACCACACGCCAAATGCAAACGCCAAAGCTTCTCCGCGCCTGTTTGGATGATTTCGGCTGTGTCGATACTGGCGGCGGCTCAGAAGTGCGATCGTATATGGGAATGCTTGATGATCCGAATGCCTTCATCTTGATCGTTCTCTGTGTCTTCGAAGCTGGCGCCATGGAATGGAACGGGGACCAGTACTCAGGAGCTTGCGGCGTGGGAGGTTACTAGTGCTTGAGGCTGTGAGTAGACAACAACTACAGCCACGTATAGATCGCGGTCGAGCCTTGCGTAGGGATCGGCGGTGAAGCAAATGTTGAATTACATCGGTCGTCATCAGGCAACTCTAGCGCTCCATGCAGTACGTGCCATCGCAAAGCCTAGCCCTGAATATCTTCTATACCTGACAAAGACTAAGAGTCCATCCAAAGACGTGAGCCTTTCCCAATTACGGCCCGCCTAGCGACCAGGTCTCCGCGCTCTATTGAGAGTATTTCCAGACTACCGTGACACATGGGTCGGCCCGTGGTGAAGGCTTCGAAACGATTGCCGGAGCCGTTCCGATACCGCAGGTGGCTCGAGCACGCGTCTCTCGTCCGGCTGGAGACACTAAGCGAATTCAGTGCCCTTGGCCCGGCTGACCTTCTCGTGGAGGTCTCTGGAGGTCGATCGCTTGAGTCCCTGCATCAGACCAGTGAATCTTGCCCAGACGCGAGCGGTAAGCGACTCGCATTGACATGGCATCAGTGACATAGTTTCTCGGCATGGGGAGGCAATTTGCAGATCTACTGTCAATCCTTTGTGGCGGCCGTCTTTCCACCTCCTATGAGCCTTCCCATCTCTCGTGCGTGTTGCAGGCCACTTCTTCCGCTTGCCATATTCTAAATAGGGGATCCATTCATCCGTCATGGGTCGGCTCGCCCCTTGCTCTTGTGGCTCCGAACTCTTCCCTTGTTCCCGCAATGGCTATCTCCGAGACTTTCTAGTGCCGCGATGAAGCGTTCATCGCTGTGCATTCTTGTGTCAACTGATGTATGGCTATCCACCTTCTTATTCGGTCGCACTTGGAACTATGGCTAGCAGATCTTCCAATGCACTGGTGGAGAGAACGTGGATCGTCAGAAAGCCCCGGAGACCGACGTCGTCGGCCTCGAATATCGCCCAAATGGCATTGAACAACATATACACTCCGCAAGGCGGAACGGGCTCGTGGAATAGGGGAAAGGAGTATGACGCTACGGCCAACGTCCCTAGAGACTACTGCCTCAGCCCCTCTGGGGCAGTCACAAAATGCCTTGCGGCAATTCTCTGCTCACTATTGGCCCGCTGCACAATCAACGTTCACAAAGAGGCGTCCCAGGATACATCAAAAACAGCAAGTATCTGAAAGAGATGTGGATCGAGAAGTAGGCCAAAATATGGAAGCCGGGCTTTTTGATGCTGGGCTCAATTTGCTGGATTCAATGGCGCAGGTGAGCCAGCTCCAGGCTCGCAATCCAAGCAGCAGCAATGCCTGTCATGACAAGCAGGACTTCATCTCTCCCCAAACCGTGCTGGAAAGCAGCTTACCCCGCTCCGCAGCAATATGACTTTGGCCATCTTCGTGCTTGCCTCCTTCCCGCGTGTAACTTTGGCCTGACCGGTGTGCTGGCGTGGTGCGGACGTGTGGGCCTCGGGTGTTGTTTAAGCCTCAGAAGGGGCCAACATGAATGAAAGGAAGCCTTCAGGCGCTGGGTGCTCCGCTAGGGTTGGGCACGGCCAATGTTACTGTGGGTGCGATCTGTTCCGTGCCAACGCCCCGCCGCCCGCGGCTGCGGTCAGCATAGCGTACATGCTTTGACCACAACCCTTCTAGCCCCGGGGGCTAATGATCGGAGAGTACCACATCACTTATCAATGCTTTTTCCCCATTACCCTTCTCACCGTATCCTCGCAATCCGGAATAGCAAAGGTCGGAGTTCTCCCTTTGCCTATTCGCACATGAAGCCCCGTCAGCCGTCAGCCGATGACGATAACAGGCCAATAGGCTTTCTGTTAAAGTGCGGACGTCCCACCCGCCCGTGAGGGTGAAGCAGGTACGTCTTTCACGCGACCGGGGAGGGTCCATCGGACAGTCGGCTTAGGAAAGACTCGCCAATCAAATATTCAAGCCCATCATCATGATCGTCGCGAAAAGTTGCTATGCGTACAACCAGCGGCGGCTTTGCCTGCGCGTTGCGGGTCGGCGGCTTCGAAGAGTCCCAAAAGAAGCGCATGGTGCTTGACGAAGACGACACGTTGATTGTGGAGTTGTTTATCGACTGGCTTCTTCGTGTTTCCTACGTGAGCGCTTTGACCTCCAGCCCCTATTGCGCAAATGTCTACCCTCTGCGCTCTGGCGAGATGGCTGATGTTTACTGTCATAGTCTGAGACACCAACGACCATCCGATACCCTTCTCCCAGATTGGGAAGCTCCATATCCTCAGCGAAGAGCGCGATGTTCCTACTCTGAAGGATACCCGTGTCAATCAATGACATCGCACGTTCCTACAAGCCCTGCGTTCCGAGGGACCTTCTAACGACTCCTTGCATCACGCCGCCGTTCCTTTGCCGCCTTACGAAAAAGGCGTTCGGGTTACTCAATTATCGCAGATTTAAACCGTGGAAAGCGATACACAAGATCCTCGAAAACAGGTGATCGAACATTTCTGCGGGGAATGGCGCCCACCAGGGAGACATACCATGACAACGCGCCAGCCATCGGTCAAAGAAACGAAGGGACAATGAAGAGCCTCCAGAGCGTACATCCTTGCAGATACCATGCGTATGGGAAGAGAATCAGATACGTCCTTGCTAGAGCTACATGGTAGACGTCCGACGGATTGATACTGGACGAGCTTTTGCGCCTTGTCGTCATTACGACTGCTGCTGGGCAGGGCCTCATCGCGCCTGGGCCCTGGTCGATACTGAGAAACAACTATCAGATGGTAGATCAGGTCTTACCGGATCAGACCCGTTGTCACGTTGATGGAAACCGCCGATGGTGGTGCACCTGAATGGAATATCCTTCGTCTTGTCTTTTCGCGTCCCAGTATTGTCAATGGGTTCAGCTTCCCAGATTCTGATCCATGAGCGAGCCATGTCTGTCACTTCTCCGGGGGAGCTGGCTGAGGGGAAATGTAGTCCGCTCCGCAAACATGAATGCACGTCTTGTCTGATCAGACGTTTCTGAGCGCGGGAGAAAGTCTCGTTCCCGCTGTGGTGTCGATGGGCCAGTAGAATGGGCAAGGGGCTAGACGACATCTGTGAGACTAGACGCGGAACGGATTGTATGGGATGCGATGGAAGAGGCCTCGTCACAGCAGACGAAAGCGGACTGGAAACAGAGCATCATGGTGATCCTCGTAGGAACTCAAATTCATGAACGTACCGTGAGGAGGAATTTGGCGGCTACTCTGGCGGGCTCAAGTGCCTGCATCTCGTGGCTCTGAGAATCAGTTCCACGATTGGAGCGTCCCTGGGCGAGCGGCAAACTCCTCATCCAGCGACAGCCAAGCACCTGAGATTGCCTAGCCTTCCCATCAGCCAACAAAAAAGATGGTGGATTGCCTGCGTGCTCACTGAAGCCAAGAAACGAAGACTAAACCCTCACTGGCTCCGCGCGTTCAAGAGGAAAAGAGAGGGTGAAGCCATGCCGAACGGGGGAGCAGACTATGGGAGGTCGCTCGACTGGGCTTAGTGTGCATCTCCAATCAGGCATTTCCACTCCATCCGCTGCTCACCTCCCTTGCTCCACGCTCTCACGCGTACCAACGTTCACGAATTCATAATTGTCTTCTTCAATCTCCCTTACGTTCTCTCGACGCGTCGATCTCGCTCGGCCAACCCTAGGTGTTACCAGTCCCTGCTTGCACACTACACATCTTTTCGAAGCTCGCGCGTCTCTTGCTGACTCTATACCTATGGGCCTCTCAGCCTCCCACGCATCGACCCTCCCACTTACGTCTTTCGTATTTCTAGCTCATTCTCAGCGCTTTGCAATAAGGACTTCCGCATCACTCTTGTCACGAATGCGACGACTGCTGGGCGACGTATTGAGGACGCTGTGGCCGAAGTGACCGTTGATCCAGCGGGCTTTATGACACGAGCAAAATGTGTGCACGGCGTCGCTCGGGGACACGGTTCGGGAGATCAGAGTCGGTCAAGAGCATCGCCATTTCGGGTCGAAGACACTAAATTGGACTACAGACGCTCTCCGTATCTTCCTCGGTGCCCACATAGACATCAAAGCGACGGGCGACCTCTCGTCCCTTCGGCTTCGGACTCTGCTCCTCGAATAATTTAGAGACACCCGTTGTCGGTTTCCATCCTACATGCTTTCCAAGCTTTGTCCTAGCCCCATCACATATCTTCGGACATTGAGGACCTCTCATGACGAGTGCTGATGGCGCTCTTCAGCGACTGGGCAGAAGGGAAGTCGACTGGATCGGGGACGGAAACGGCGCTCCATGCCTCTTACCCGCGGCGACCCTGCAGACCTCCTCGTCAAGAATTGTTATACCCCGTCCTCGATTCTCGCGGTGCGCAGCATTCTAGGTCAGCCTGCGACCCGGCCTCCATCGATTATGCCCTACGGATACTGATGTGCGAGCGAGGGCAGCGGTGTTGCCACGGGATGCTGGTGTTTGACCCGTCTGCGCCAATGAGACGACGCCGTCGCGGCGGTGAAAGAGCCGCAATGCGAACGCAGATTGGCTGGCCTGTGCGGCAGCGGCAGAATGTTATCTCAACCTCACTCGTCCCCTGCTCAGGCCTGCCGCCAGCTGTTAGAGGATAGCATCAGGTGGCCATAAATGGCGCCAGCGGACCAGAGCTCGGCTCTGGAGCGAACGACGCCCGGACTCACGGATGGAAACCCAGTAAGCGGCCAGCGACGGGTGCAAGAAATGCGGCAGAGGCTGCATGTGCATCCGTTGCATCCTACAGGGGAGAGGAAGAGTCTGAAGCGAGCAGAGATGGGTTTCGGCCCGCACCAGGTCAGCTGAATCGACGACACCGCTGCAGCCGCTCCCGTTGGCCCATAGTCGACAATGAACCGCATGCTGCTCTGCGACATGCTTCCGCCGGCGTCGGGAGACCGATATCCCTCGCCACATTCGGCCATTCTATCTCGCAGAACTTCTCCCGCACACACGGCCTCCTCTACGAGGTGGCAACTGAGCGACGCATCTCTCTCCCACGGGAAGCAGGCGCAACGCGACAATTTCAGTCGTGTCGCAGCGCGTGTAACTGGCTCGGTAGGAGTGCTTCCTCACTTCCTCGCAACTCTCGCTCAACCTGCCGCAGACTCCTCCGCACAGACGCAGGATGGACATCTGCGTATCGTTCGGACACAAGCCCTCAATGTTCTCAAATTCGGGGAGACACTGCGGGTTTCTTGTCAGAACTTCGAACAGGACCTCCTATGCCCACGCGCCAATGAAAGATTCAGCACGCTTCCGCACGTGATGCTGATGACAATCTCCAAACGAGAGCGAATCGTCGATCATTCACGGAAGCTGTGGCGGAGAGCGCAACGACCAGCCCGTTTTCCACTCACGGCGACTGAGGGGACCGGCTCCAAGGATCTGGCGTGCTTTGGCCTCATTGCGGAAGATCTGAACCCACCATCCCTACACCTGAATAGCTATGTCGATGTGTGTGTGTCTCGAGGGCAATGACGCGCCGTGCTTCTTCCAGCTCCTTCGACCGTGCAGCTTCCAGCATGTTTTGACAACGCGCTCAGCAAGTAGCGCCTGGGAGCTTGAGGATACTGGAGGTGACGAGTTGCAATGGCAGCACTTGGCATGTCCTCCAGCAGTGGAGATAGCCCTAGCTCATCTGCAGGGATTGTTCCCCCTATGCGAACGCGGCTGAAAGGCCTCTACTCTGGTTCGTTGGAGGCTGTAACATGTTGCGGCGGCTGGTTCTTGATCTCTTCTTGCGCGAGCATCAGGGACTGGTCAACTCAGGCGGGGCTCGGGCTCGATATCCCGTGGGAGGTGACCAGATAGCGCCGACCTCGGCTCCTTCTACCGTGGTCGGGCCGACCTGTGGCCGAATCGATGGAGAGCACATCCGTTCTTTGCTTCTAGCAGGGTGGAGACGAAAACCCGTCGGTATGCCAGGATGGGGCTACAGTCGGCGAGGTTGGAGGCGGGTGTTTCAGCCCGTTAGCGTTCCAAGGGTGTCCGACGACCATCATGAGGGGAAGCACCGCGCCGTGTGATTGGTGCTTTGGAAGTACTTGGGGCGAGGGGACTCACAGAGTTGGCCTTCGCTACATCATTGGTCAAACGACGGCGCGTCGACTGAGAGTTCGAACTTATTAAGCCCTCTCTCTCTGCCCTGCAGGGATGGACATCAGACATGTCTCCACCTATCCCACCTATGATCCCGCTGGAGCCGAGCAGCACGCGCCTCAAGGCATTCTTCACCGACGCCCTGGCCTGTAACGTGTATGACGATGATGTGGACGTGCAGAAGGAGTTGGCCGAGTTGATCTGTAAGTCGGCCCGTTCCCACCGCCCGCGCCGTTCCTGACCCTGCAGCAGTTGCATCATTCGGCGTCGTCGGAAATATACCGCTTGAGGATCTCGATGCATGAGCCGTCTCATACGTGTTGACGAGCGAGCTTCCCAAAGATAAGCTTTTTCGGTTGATCAAGGCTTGACCACAGCAGGAGAAGACAATGGCTGGCGGGTAGGGTGGAAGGGGCAGCGACGCTATGTCACGCCGGTTCAAACTCTGGTTGGCCTCACCTGTCCTTCCAGCCCTATCATACACTACGGGACGACGACTCTCGTGGCCATCGGGTCTGCCAGTCTTGGGCGTTGGTGTTGCGCCTGTAGCCTGGTGCTGCCTGGTGGTACCAGGCAGCACCTTGGTCCGTGCACTCTGTGGTCTGGAGTATATGAAGGAAGGAAGACTAAGTAGTAGTTTCCTCTGTAGTGCAGTCAATCTCTCGTCAAGGGCACCGTTGCACTCCTCGCTGGCTTCTTCCGCATCCTGCATCGCAAAATTATACATGACTGGTTATTACCACGACGAAATGATCTGCAGCTACGCCTCCGGGTCTCTCTCGCAGCAGCGAATCCGCCACGAGCAGGGTGGTCGCGGGCATGAGATGGACCGCAGGAAGACCTAATGCTTTACCCGCCGTGGCATGCCGTGGCCAGATATGATGAAGCTCGGTCTTGTAACGTGTCTGAATGAGTCACTCTGCCTTTCACGTCGTGGTTGGTATCAAGTTGAGACTCGATGGTTCGCCCAAAGCATGTGACCAGAGCCAAGCATACAGGCATTCGGCCGCAACGCCGGGGGGTTTCGGAGACACTGATCTCGACAACACCCTGCGACGCTGACGGCGCCGCATGGAATGGCATCGAACATGACTGAACGTTCAGCGATCGTGCCCCGAACGACTCTGGTGCCGTCGCTATACTTGTGGCAGATCCGTAGCGAGTAGCACTTTCGCGAGATCTTCGCGCAAAGAACGCATGCCGTGTCTTGAAGTGCATGGTCAATGTCAACGTCGCTGACGTCTGCAATGTCGAGGCGATTTGTCAACGGCAGGCAGACCTCATTTGCAATTCCTAGGCAACGACGTCCTGCTCGGATAGCGAGCATAGCAAATTCATCGGTTCGGTCCTTGCTGCTGGCGTCGAGACATTGGCAGAAATCAACTGGTGCGCCGGCCCAGACTCGCATCATCGGACAATTTTTTGCCGCAAGCGCCCTTTGTTTGACCTGCGGGCTTCCACACGACAAACGGCTGGATGTGGATGCTCTATCATAGGGTCATGATTGAGGTAATGCACGTGTACGCTTGGACATATAGCGGGACGAGACAACCCTGCCGCATCATGCTGACACCATGGCACCGTCTTCGGCGACGGAGGCAGCCAGTTGCCGGCGCGACGCGAGACCTGCCGGTACTGATGTCAGGACATAGTCCCACATTCACGTTGAACTCCTGGTGAGGTGGCACAGGAGGGCGAGGTCGGACGTAGGAGTTGTTGGACTCTTCAGTTTCCCGGCTTCAACTCCATTGAAAGCACGAATCGATTTCATGGCGCATTCTGAGAGGTACAAGCAGCGAGCCGCCTTTCTACAGCCCCTGGTGGAGTTTTCTGGAGAGCTTTCGCCAGCCGCGCGACTGATCGCTCATCAACCGACACCACTCACCCGTGCGCGCGCTCGTCAACGCTGCGTCGGGGGACGACGAGAATTTCCCCGGTAAAGAGGCTGGGCCTCCTGATCTGCAGGCAACCATTTCATGTTAGCGCTCCAGCGACGAATAGCCTTTCGATACGTTCTCTCAGAGGATTGGGAGCCGGGAATACCGTCGATGATGCAACATGAAGGAGCAGGTCCAAATCAAGGTCCGCGGGCCGCTCTCTGAGCAGCCTTGAGTGTGACTGGCTATCCCAAGAAGCAAGTCGAGTCTTGTCGAGCGCCGGACGCTCCTTCATCGCTTGAAACAAAGCCGGAAACACCGCAGCACCAGGTGGAGTGAGGAGTCAAGTCAGGACCGGAGCTCGCGAACCAGCATTCGTCGAGGCCGTGTAGGCTTGACCGCTGTCGCCAACCAATCGGCCTTCTCGCACTGGCGCGTCGGAACTGATCCAAGTCTGCACTCTTTCTTGAAGCTGAGCTCTGGCATTTATCGTCTTCCCTCAGACTACAGCATCCATCTTCCACTAGGATCCTTCTTGACTGCGCTTGGAGACTCTCGCCCTGATCGGTCGGTCCCTTGTTCTTCCAACTGCTCTTGGCCCAACACCGTGAACCGTCCCTTTCATCCTCACTGCTCCTCGCCTTTCCATCATGGAGCCCGACTATCGACGAGGTTTTTGGTCCCGAGCTGAAGACCAACAGCTCTTGCGGCTGGTATCCACCTATTTGGCACCCAATTGGCAGTGTATTTCTCAGCATATGAAGTCTCGATCTGCAGAACAATGCAGGGCGCGTTACCGCGAATACCTGGACCCGTCTCTATGTTCGAGGCCGATCACGTCCAAAGAGGGCAATATTATCCTGTGCAAGGTCGATGAGCTAGGTAAGAAATGGGCTGAAATTGCCCGTACTCTCCCTGGCCGGAGCCGCACTGCTATCAGAAGATGGTACGATCGCGAGATGACCGCTCGACAACGACGATTGGACTCATTCCAAGATCTCAATCGTGCTCAGCTAGTATCAGTAGGAGACACTCAGCTACATTCCTCGGCACACCAGCAGCAGTTGCTTCAGCAGATGCCGCCCTACAGCAATCACCAACCTTCTCGGCCTGTACAGACCGAACACCGCGAGGGCGTCAATACGTCAAGACCGTCAGCCCTCATACACTCCCACTTCTTCACCGGTTCGGGAGGCGGTGCCTCGTCATCTCTTGTCCCCAATCACACCAATCCCTCTGATCCAGCGTCACTATCTTTCACATCGTGGCCACTCTCAACAAACCCCGATTACCTGTACGCGGCGTCGGCGAATATTCGCTATCCGTCAATGCCTCTAGCCCATGAGCCCCCGCTACCGGAGATGTGCCCAGTCGTTGGTCCTTACTACAGTGTTCTTCATTCGTGCGATTGCTCAAATCCCGCACTCCCATATACCGGGTTCCCTCAAGAAGGTGTTTCAACTTCATCGACTTTTCCTTGGCAGACAGGACAGAGCAGCAAGGCATTGTATGACCATGGCAGTGGAGCATTTTGAAATTCGATCGTCCTGATTCGGACCTAGGTCGCGTGAATCAGTGATTCGAAGCACGTGCCACGGAGACCTGTCTTCCGATGCCACTGGTCTTGATCTGCTCTTGCACACGAACAGTTCGACTGCCATATGCCGAGGCGCAGGTCACAAATCGTCTATGCTGTGTCTACCCCTTGAGATTCTTGATGAATTAGCGGGAGGTCTGAGCTGGACACTTTCAACACCCTTTGCGGACAGCCAGGGTGTGCCTCCCCGCGTGTCCTTCTTGTGACACTCACGCTCGTCCACGGCAACTCCGATAGTCAACCTCCAGCGTCAATTTCAGGTTGACCAGACAACCGTCCTGGTGGAAGCGAAACGTCCGTCGACGAGTGTGTCGTCGCCGTCAAATCGTTGTTCATGCTGCGACCCTCGTCCTGTTGGACACTTCTCTGCCCAAGTCACCACGGTGCGTTGTTGCTAGCTGAAAGCGACTTGAATCATCAGCGCCTCGTCTCCGTCGGGTTGAGCGGACCATCATGTTGGTGTCACCAAGCCGAATCACACGTCAAGAACGAAGGAGCAAGGACAAAGCACACCGGCGGAGCGTTGGAATGACAGGGCGAGGTCTACGAAATAACATCAAATCCGTCTGATACTTCCCTTCCGCACCCATGAAGCTGATGAGCAGTAGCCCAGATACAATGTCATGCACGTCTCATGCCTGCTATTGCGCCGACAGCCGTACTAGGATTTGGCGCACTGTAACATGATTTCCGCAACCTCGAAACTCTTTGGAGTTGAGAAGCATTGAGGGCCTCAACCGCAACTTTCCATTGTTCTCACATTCCCCGCGAGCATCCTTCACGCAACGACTCGTGGTCGAGCTTGCTCTCAACAATTGTCCTCCTCCACTAGGCTCAGGATTGTGTGGGGCATGCGCCAGCAGAGGGACATACGGCAAAGACAAGGTCGATTCGATTGACGGGCGAGGCGAAACCAAATGCAAGGCTACATCTCGCGACGGCAATAGGAACAAATGGGTCTCTCTTCAAGCGTCTTTCGACATGACTGCTGCGAGATGTCTTGCTGCAGTGTCTACTAGGAGCGGTGAGCGAAACGAACAGAGATCATCTTCTCGAGGCTGGGGTCCCGGTCTCAGATGCGCCCTCTCCGGCCGGGCTTGCGGCCGCATCGCTGACGCTCTTCAATGAAGCCTCTCGACTTACGGTTGATGCATGATAGCCGCGTGCTTCGCGCACCCTAGGGTAATCAACCATACAAATCTACCTGCCGCTTCTGCAACTGTGCATATTGTTTCATCCTCCGTCCCGCGACACGTCCTTCCATGTGGGTGCTTACATGATGGCAGCCATACACCGCCATCCAGTGTCAGCACTTCGTCAACGCTGGCTTCTCGCATTCATTGCGAAAAGTACAGAACTTGCTCCGGAAAATGACAATTTTGACCGAGATCTACGCGGAAAGATTTTCGCTACGGTCGACAGGATCTTCTTGCTATAGCCAAAAGAACAAGATTGGTTCGGATCTGTTCTTTTGCAGCAGAGGGTGCGCCTCGGAGCAAATATGGATGCCTCCAGGGCAACCTCCCTGCTGTTGATCCGAGGGAAGTCGATACCCATGGACATTACGATGGGATGCTATGTGTGTTCTGGAGCTTGAATGGCTGGAACTTGCCTGAGTATCGTCCTCTGGTCATGCTCGGATGACCCCTGGGAGAGATCAGCCGGTGTTCTGGCTGAAGCATCTTGTCTCAACCCCTTGGCAGCTTCCACGGAGAACATAAGAGGATGTCTTCTTAATCTTCAAACGTCGTGCGACTGGTAATGTCTTTCTCGGCGGCGCGGCCGTATCAGTCTTCACAATACGGCGTTGTGAGCCCGTTATTCTCGTATGGGGATATTCCCGCAATCAAACGCTCCTGTGCACTGTAGGAGCGCTCTTGTTATTGGCGACTCCGCATCCTCTAGCCTATCGCTTGAACGATTGGCGAGCGAGATCTCTTCCCGGAGACTCTTGTGCGGCTAGTCCGAAAGCGTTGAAGTTCGTGTTTTGACACGTGACCTGTAGTGGGCTTGACAGCACGTTTTGTTCTATTGTTTTCAGGGAGACGCCCATCCCCTTACACAAACACACACACACACACACACATATATTTTACATTGAATCAAGAATTCTATTGTAGCCCGACACGGGAAAACCCAAACAGTTCAGCCGTCACAACGTTCACCATAAGAGGCGCTCGCGCTACCCCAACCCAACCTCTAAGGAGTGACGGTATCTCCCCCACTATTTTCGGAACGAGATGAGGTTGGCTAAGAGCGAATCGCCAGGCTTTATCGGCAGGGAAGTGAAACGATAAGCGCCTTAGGAAATCCGTTGAGATGGGATGGCGGACATATAAAGAAATGGCCGCATTCCCCCCCTCCCAACTGCCACTATCTCCCTCGTTCATCTCCCACCCGCGTTGCCATGATGTCAAGCAATCCCCTCCTCCCCACCGCCCTCCGGAAGGGCCTTGAGCGGATGTCCGTCGCCCTCGCCGACTCCATCGTGTCGGTGGCGGCCTTTTCCACCGCACCCGGTGGAAGGGTGCACGCGTCCGAGGAGGAGCCTCGCGTCTTCGAGGCCGGTGCTCTCATCGGGCCATTCCTCCTCTACCTTCTCAACATCCTCACCGACCCGACCGTCTCACCGTATGAGAGATTGCACCATGCATGGTCGAAGCGGGTGGCGGCGTTACTGCCTCATGTCATCGATGACGGCGGGGAGGGCCCGACCGTATGGGACTTGTGCTGTCACCGCAATGGCTACCCCGACAACCCCTTTTGTTTGAAGACTGTGTAGGCAACTCCCACTGCCCTCAATCTCACCTCTGGCAGCAAGCTGAGGCTGCTCGACGCATCTGGAAGGCCCCCTTGGTACGGGACTCCAGAACGAATCTCCTTGTCCTCATCTATATCATCGAACAAGCCAGTGGCATCGAGCTGCCTGCACTGATGAAGACCTACGTCGTAGAGCCATTGCGACTGAAGCATACCTACACGTCTTTCGCGGAGATCCCTGACCGGTATCGTTGTCGGTCACAACACGTCTCTCATACCGGCGAGTTTGTGGATGTGCCCGAGGTAGTGCACAAGGAAGATTCTGCGACGGCTCTCTTGTCCCGATTCTACACCACGGCTTCAGATGTCGCTACAGTCTATCAGGCTGTGATTCGACGCCCCGAAGATACGCGGCCGCATAGAAGGTGGCGTGGACGGACAACGTCGTCGGGGTGGCGCACTGGACTCTCCCTGATCAAGGAGAAGGGGTACGTAGTACCTCGGAACGGGTTCCTACTCTGGACTGATGCGAACTTGCTGCTCCGTGAGCACAACTCCCATCGTCGCCTGGTCTGCTCAACGTCCGGTCGATCGGGCAGTATAGTCTTCGACCTGGACACAGGGATGGGAGCCGTGGGCTTCGTCAATCTCAGCCAGTATCAACCTGCGTTGATGGTGGGTAACCTTGTCATGCAGTGGCAGAAGCTGTGCCCATCTCCCGACGACGTTCGCTGGGAAGAGGCAGAAGTCAGGGCTCACAACCGGGTGGAGGAAATGCGGACTTGGGCCCGACAGACTACTCAAGACTGGGCCCTCCCAGAGGCGGCACGGGTTGGGACGTACAAGGCGACCGACTCGTCGTTGCGGGTACGTGTTGCGATCCTCCGTGGAGCAGGCGGGCCTGTTCTCACCTTTCCGGACGCCGCTGTCGTGGTCAGATGTCCCTTGACGACGTTGGAAGGTGCCAACGGGGCTAGAGTTCAAGGTAGTGTCGCTGCTGGAGGCTCGGACCCTTCATATAAGATCCATGAGCAGTACTATTCCGTCGAGATCAAGAATGACCTTCTCATGATGTACAAGACACGTTCGACCGCGCCGAGGGCGGAATTACTCGCCGTTCTCCGGGCTGAATGAGAACGGAATGGGTTTTGCGGGTTTGACCGACGAGGTATGCTGGTACTCGCCTACTGCCAAGCGTTGTTGCCATCGTTTCGAAATGTCACGATGCACCGGACGTGGGCCCCCTGCTCGGGGATTTTGGCAAAGGTTCAAGCTTGAATCTATCTCCCCTCGCAATTTTTCCCTCATGGTGTGCCAAGATCTGTCCTCGTTTTCTCGTGACAGGGTACGCCCCGACTGCTCGGCGGAGGTTTCTAATTACCGGATGGAGGCCCGAGTCTCTTCGATGATCCATACTCGAGGGTTTGGATAGAAAGTCCAAGCCCGCGAACTTCCAAGGCCGTTGAGTTCGCCGCAGCTGATTCTCTGACCACACGAGGATCTATGATTCGTCATTCGAGAAGCATTGCGATGACTCCACGACGTGACTCTTCAAGCTTGGAGGGTCCGGTTGCAAAGGAAAATCCGACGTTGATCCAAAAGACCGTTCTGGTTCCATGTGGGACATTGTATTGGTCAAATGAGCCTACCTGTTGATGTTGCCTCGGAGACGTTGACGGGACTACTCGCACTTGGTCCCCGCGTACATCGCTACTGAGGAGCCCCCTCTCCCGCTCCATGTTCAGTCTGCCGAGGTGAGTCATCTACGCTACATTGAACGACGGTCCTCCAAGCAGGAAGATTCACTCGCCCTCCCAAGCGAGGTTGTGACCAGATCGAGGGCTTCAATCCATCCATAGCCGCGGATCATCATGAGGCAGCATCACTATTCAGGTCACAGCCGGTAACCGTATTCACCACGTCCCTCGTGTACAGCAGTGCCCGGGAAACGAATATAGATGGCCATCATGCCTCCGGACAACCGACAGCATCTTCAAGGCTTGCACCTGATGGTGGAGCTCCGGGACTCCTCAGATGCGTCGCCGCGCGCCTAACCTGCGCGATGAAGACAGACGGGACCTTGCCTCGAAATCCATCTTGCAAGTTTCTTGACTTACCCTTGCTCGTGACCTGTTCGGAAGAATCATTTACATTGATCGACGACCCCGCTGATTCCGCTAGAACAGCTCGTTCGTGATGAGTCCTTGGGTCTCGATGGTATCGCGGTGCAACGGCAACCAGGATCGGACGTCTGTCTCCACGCGAGACATTGGATATCACCCGGGATTAGTGGCACTTGAGTGCTGAGCCCGCATTGCTTCTATTCAAGTCTCCTACTGGCTCTGCGATCGTTACCTATCATCGCGTTGCGGATAAGATATGATCATGGTAGGAATTCCTTTGTCTTCTTCGTGCCCAGTACCAGCGCAAGCGTCCAATGGCCGTCTTCAGACCGTACCAACTGGCTGGAGATTTCCTCTGGGACGAATCAGCAGCCGTGGCTCCATGCATCCGCCTGGGCCGCCCGGAGCGAGGATAGCTCGCCCCGGTGCCACCGCCGCATCTCCATTATAGCTCGGGGCGAGGCACTCCTCCACTGAATGGCCATCGAGTGGACCCGGATACATGGCCCTTACATAAAGGGCGTCGTGATCATTCCACGTTTCTGCATCCGGGCTCAATCCCACCGTGAATTCCGTGAAACCCTCTCCGAATGGTCCACCCTTGGAGCAGTGAGCTGCTGTGGGGGCTCACGTCGTATCCACCAAGTGAATGCATCCAGGCCTACCCCTATTTGTGGGCGATTGATTTTGTCAATATTCACATACCCACCTCACAGCAAACGACTTCAGAGATCCTAGAGTCAACGCGGGCTCGGCAGCCCAGGCACCCTCCCCTTTCAAAAGAAAAGAAGCAAGAGATCTTCGATTATCACCTTCAAAATCCTGGGCAGACTCAGTGCGAGATAGGCGGTACGTCTTCTACGGCTGGTTTGCGACTGTATAAAAACACTCACTGATCAGCCCTCGTAGAAAGGTTCGGCATAGAACGAAGGTAAGTACCCAGGATGTGCTGCTCCACGATAACAATCTCGTGAAGAATACTGTCATTACGCATGTTCCTGACGTCCTGCATAGCACTGTCTCGAGGATTCTTAAACAGATACGCCTCGCGGTAGAACGGGGCGATTACGCGCCTGGTCATTCTCATCAGTCGAGAGTCTCTGTGCCTTGCGCAGACCGGACCATGATAGGCGAAGCACTAGAGACCATGGCAAGATGGGAGTCAAAGAACCCGAACTCAGAGCCAAGGCGCGACGGATCGCAAGTACTACCGCCATCCTGTGAGGAGGACGAATGGAATCGAGGTTTCCCCCAATATCCAGGGTACGGAAATTGATCTCTTCTCTCCGTTCGTTCGAGTTCATGATATCTAAGACGGTCAGGGAGAATGAAACTGCCAAGCAGAACGCGGCTGTATCACCCTGGGTCTTTGTTGTGATGCAGGATGTGGAAGAAGCCAGCGAGGAGTGCAACGGTGCCCTTGACGAGAGTTGGATTGCACCACAGAGGAATTCTACATCTCATTCATATACCACTGAGCTCAGGGTGACTATCAGCCCCTGACTCCTTAGGCATCAGCCCCTTGGGTATCTATCACAACAGGTTTTGCATACGACGATCCTCCTCTTGATGGCCACGCTATCGATGGCGTCGAGAATACCCACCCCATTCTTTACCTCTGGCAGATTGCTCTGTGCCCTCTCCAACCGCCGCCATATCCCATGGAGAGTGAATTGCATCGCCAAGCTGAACCCGCCGTGATAGATTTACACGCTGGTTTCGAAATCTTCGCCATAACTACCTTCACTTTCGGAGACGTCGACGTGAGCATCGAACATGTGCCACCATGGCCACGCAGTGATCGTTTAGGATGAATGTGTGACGCGAGAAGTAGCCATTTGCCGTCGGAACGTTTCCCCGAACAATCTGGTCCTGATCGCGGGAGCCAGAACGAGCTTCATCACATTGTCAGCCCGCAGAGCTAAAGTCTCCCGGACGGACGCGCATAGGCAGTTATCTAAATATTCGGTTGTAGCTCACTAGCATCGCAAGGGTCGTCGCGTCTGTGCATCTTTCAAGCCAACCAATCTCACGAGCGACGTGGCGTCGCGGCGTGGCTCTTCATGGAATGCTATTACGCACAAGATCATTCCACGCCCCAATTCAAGTCTGTCACCGCCAACCCATGTATGGATATAGTTCCCCAGCAGGCCGCAGGTGGCCCCCTGCATAGATCCTCACTCCACTGGCTTTCCCCGTCGTGAGGTATTGCACCTTCGCCCCTGCTCTGCGAACTGGGGTGCGCAAGCATCTAAGCGATGATTGATCATGACAGGCAGAACCAGCCGATACGAAGGCGAGCTAGCCCTCTCTTCTGTGGCGGCTTGATGCTGCAGAAGGTAGGCCCTGAAAATTCCCCCAGTGTCATATACGACGTAAAGAACACGGCGATGGTGATCGTTGGTTTCTATAGGATGAAGATGTCCGGGACGCAGCGTTTGAGTCGCCGCCCCACGGAGCTAATCCCTGATAATGGTCTTCTTGCCCTCAATCAGCTTCCAAATAGGACAGGCGAGGAGTTCGGAGAAAGAGTCGGGACAGAGAAGTCCATCCTGAGAAACACCAAGGTTCCGTCACTATGTAGCAGTAAAATCGCCTATGAGTCAAAACGACATTGCGAACCAGCGACAGCACACCATCCGAGTTCATGACGAGAGAGGGAGTCCTTAGGTTTGCCCATCCCTGGCTCGGCAACTGCTGGCACCTCCCTCAGTTGCTCCCGATCTTCTTCCGTGAAATAGCGATCCTTATGATGTTTCAGAAAGACCCTCAGACACTGGTGCCCTACAATGGCAACAAACTAGTCGTGGGTCAGTCATGACTCAGAGCATCGACGAAGTCACTTACTATTTGTCCTCGGAACATGTCCGCGTAGGCGGACCCGAGAACGTTCCATCTTCGCTGGTACTTGACCTTAAGTGGTCCTGACCCTTCCCATCCAATCTTCCTTGCAGCCGCCTTGTCCAGGAAGACATGTTGACGGTGTTCAGGCATCGATGTGCCGCAAGCCAGGAGCACGAAAACGTCTTCCAGCTTGTCACAAGCTCGTTTCACCAGCTCTAACCGCCGCCCGTCCGCAAACTCTAGATCGCTCTCGCAGAACTCATACAGATCTCCACCGTCATCTGCAACATAATTTTCACCACCCAGGGGTAAAAAAAGGCATCTCTCCTGGGCTGTGTCTTCAAATGACGGGGTGAGCACCTCCCGTAATTTTTCGGTCGCTTCCCGCATATCGGAGAACTGGACACGGGCACCGTCATATAGAGGAGACACAGACATTACTGGGAAGGCCATAACACCCTGTGCGGGAATGCGACCCCTCTTCCGAGAATTGTCAGACGGAGAGGTCGTCAGCGGACCTACAATAAGATCGACATCCTTCGCGTCCCTGGTGTAAATGAGTCTCTGGATACAATCGTTTCGATTATATCAGGTCATACCAGACAAAGAAATGGAGATTTGGGCCCAGCTGGATCTTCCACCGCTCCTTGTGCATGGCCAGAATCATCTCCCCATTGGTGTGGTGCGACGGGAGAATCACTAGCCCCCAGGCGATGGCAGAGTCAGCCACGGCGGCTCTTTGGTGGGGACTGGTATGATCGACCGCTGGTGAGCATGACCCCAGAATATCTTGCGTTTCTTCGATGTGATCCTCACACACGCAACGTAGAAGAGGATCTCCTAAAACAAATTTGCAGCCATAGCCATATACTTCATTGAGGTACTCTTGCACACTGTTTTCGCAGAAGCGAATGAACTTCCTATTATGTACTTGAAATGAATGAGTATCGTCGTCGGCCGTGTGTTGGGGGAAGCGAAAAATCGCTAACTGAGTGCCATAGTGGGGGAGATGAAAATCAGACACGATTCCACGAGCAGCTCGACGCCAATCCATGGAGAAGATTACTCACGTTCCATACGCAGAGAGCGGCAGGCTACATACACCTCTATATATGTGTGTGTGACGTCGTGGAGCAAACCCAAAGCACTTGAGTCAGGGCCCGAGCCAAACCGCAGGCGCCATCCTACACCCGATTTCAAGCACGGTCGGGGCCTGTCAAATTCTGTCCTCGCCCTCTCCTACGCAACATCAACGATCAGATCAGCCAGAACTCCAGGCTTCGAGAGCAGTTCCGACGCTCCAGGCGTTAGTGACACTTCTACGGTAGGGGCGGACAACCCGCACACGATGTGCAAAAGAGCTGCATCTTCGGGCGGAAGGCGGCTGCGCAGCAAAAGGGCAAAGGATACAAGCGACATATCTAATGCTGGCACGACTTTAAAACCAGATGTGACTGAATGGCTCGGCACGTGCATTCTACCTGAGGAGGCCGAGGGGACTCTGCTTTCGGCACCTGTCAAAAGCAGTGTCGGAGAGGCACCTTCGATGTCCGACTCCTCAGGTCGCAGCGACACGGCATCCACCTCTGTCTATGTAGAGGACCCCTCGTCGGAGAAAGAGCATTTGGCTGATGAGTTTGCGGCGAAGTTACTTGCCCGGGGTGTTGACCACAGGGAAGACCCGGCGTGGCCTGACGACCCTCAGCTAACGATCCAAGAGATGATACAGCGCCTCCGAGAGCGCTCTGCGCTGCAAGTTCCCTCGCAGCGAGAACATCATACGCAGCGATATTTCGCCAATTCGAGGAGCATTGTGATGCGGCTTCTCGTCAGGATTCCGACAATATTCGGGGTGTAGTTCAGCACCTCATGCAAAGGCTGCAACAAGAAGCTCAGAAGCACAGGCTTCCATCGATGACTTCTCACGACTTCCAATGGGATAAAATTGCGCACGTGGGAGCAACCACGGAATTTTTCCGGCGGACCATGATGATGAATTTCGCTGGCCGTGGGATGCTGCCCGACGACTTCACCATGAACGCTAACGCTAGATGGGAGGTACAGCCTGAATCGCAGCTTCCGGTCCGAGGACAGCAGCCTCTGGCTGATCTACCGGTTGTGCGACCTGACTTGTCCATCTCGTTCAAGGAGACGGCCATGCGGCCCGGTCACACAGGCGTGGCTATGATGCCGTCGGACCTGGTGCCCTTCGTGTATCCTGAAGGCCCGACTACCCGCCGCTGTTTCCCATTCCTGTTCGTCCAATGCGAAGATGCGTACGACGTGGATGCGGATATGCGCAACGTGCACCACGCCAGCCAAGCACTCTACAACATTTGGCAATGTCTCGCTCGCACAGGGGCCGCCGCCCAATTCGGAGAAGTCCGCGTCTTCAGCATCGTCCTGGGACCCAAAATGGTGTATGCACGAGCGCATCGAGCCAAAGATTTGGACTCTGGCGCCCCCAAGTACTTTTTCACCGAGTTTGCCACATATACGATGTATGACCAAGATGACCTGTGCCGGATCGTGACGCACCTTGTCAATGACTACGCACAGAGCAACCTCCTCCCGTTGTTACGCACTGCTTATCAGCATCTCGAGGCTGGGCTGCCTGCGGACTCATATATGGTCGATCCGTAGACGAGCTTGCGTCTGCAGCCAGCGAGAGTCTTTGCTCGTCAAGCGAGAAATCATGGATCGCTAGGTGAGCCTGTTCGATACCTCCTCTCAGCGTCCCGCACTATGGCCCTCTGCAAAACGGGATCAATCATCTTCCAGACGGGCGCTTATGGCATCCCGCAATCCATGCGTCATCCTCAGAGCCCTCTTGGAAGTCTCAAGGATGATCCTATACTACGCACTTGAGATCCATGGAACCCAAGGCATGTTTAACATATCTGGGGTATTCTGTGGCACTAGGATATAAACCCATTGATTTGGGCAGCCAGCGCATGCACCGGAGCATTGGTTCCGTCCAGAGGTGTGAATGAGGGTGTACACGCCCCCTACCGTGCTTATCCCAGGTCTTCATTCTATGATCGATAAAACACGTTTGCTGACAGCTAGGAGCTTAGGCAACTGCTGCATATAACAACGAGACATGCAACCACAATCAACTGGAAAACCATATCGAAGGGAGAAATCCACCGTAGCGTCAGAACAAGAGCGTCGAGGCTGTTTGCTGAGGGGTGACGCTGGCTTACGCGCGCCCCGACGGAGTCCTGATACATGCAATGCGTACGTGCGCCCTTGCAGCAGGGGCGTGACCGCGGCTTGAAGTGCAGCGAGACGACGCGGCGCAGTCCAATCCTAGAATGAGGCTTCAGTATCGCGTCATCGCGTTCCGGGGATAGTAGACTGTCACGTGTCGTACGTTACCACTCTTCCCATGCTCCACGCTTCATGCTCATCAGCTATGACCTACTCAGGCCATGACAACGGGCTTGGCATCCCTTGGTTCGTCTCTCTTCGATGAGGATCAGAGCCACGGGCGTATATTGGCGAAGATGCATGATGGGAAGACATGACTTGGGAAAGGATTCTGCTCACGCGGTTCGTAAGTTGCTTGGATTCATAAGATGCGCACCACACGCTGATATCCTGGCAATCAGTTATTTTCCCATCAAAGACGCGTCTTCCGAGCGATTCACACAGCAAACAATCAATGTAGCATTTCCTAACCTAAATGACGTCCTTTTGAAGCCCTAGGGGCTAGCCTCTCTGGGGCAGAGACCTTGACTGCGTCCGGCTCTCCGCGATGAGCGTTTAGCCACCTTGTCACGCTGTCTTGGAGTCAAGAATTGAGAGATGTGAATCATGGTGGTTTTCTCAATAGTGCAGTCTCCGGTCAACGGTACCGCTGCACTCCCCGCCGGCTTCCCCTCGCAGCCTACATCACAATTTTGTGAGAGCGACAAAGCGCACACCCGCCCGTTTGTGGAATGTCTGAGCCCCAACCTGAAGTCATTGCATGTGCCGCTTACCTTGCCCTACCCTCAACTCGGTGAATCGAAAGGTGCTCAACCGCTGCGGTAGTTTTGCCGTTCCCTCTTATCACCCTTAGCCGTATCCCTGCCATTCAGATCCTCCCGAGGGAGCCCCCCCTTCATCTTGGTTCGCGTTCAATTCCATCAGGCCTTAACAGATACAAACACTTGGCCCTTGTAGCATAGCAAAAGCACCGATCGCTGTGCGAATGGACATTTCGAGACTGATGGGCTCGAGCCTCGCCAGTGCACTTTTCAGGTCGGCATCAAGATAGTCGGGCTGGTACCTAGCTCAGGGAAGCCGGATCGCGCCACCACCGACCTGATCCAGTACCGATGTGATTCTTTTCACGTGAGAGCCCAATATCTTGCCGGTAGCTCATCTTCTCAGGCTTGCTCGCCGGTAACGCTCCGCGACAGTCGAATGATGTCACGCTTGACGATGGTAGCGGCGATCTCACTTGGACCTTCGCTCATTGCCGTAAGAACGGATTACCCATTTGCAACAACACTGGCAATCCCAGGCCGTCATCTCCACCCCGGCCTTTATCCTAGTCATCGAGCACAGGGGAGAGCGATCACGTCTCCGGGCCGATCTGGATCTTCGTCTTCCTCGTTCTGAATAGCTCGACATTTCCCTGGGGAGGGGAGGATGGATGGTCACCCGGCTGCTCTCATCGAACACACATGACCGACCTGCGAGATTAAGGGGTATAGACCAGGGAAACATGGTCTGAAGCAACGCCGCCCACCGAACGCATTCGCCCGTTGAACTCAGTTTTCGCTTGACACAGCCTCCATGATAAGTGAGACGAGCCTTATATTAGAACATCGCCTGTCTTGAGGCTATTCCAGGGTCCAGGGTCCGCGATGCTATCTTCTCTCGTAGTCTTGCTTCGAGGGGAGAATGGGGCCATTGCATATCTTTGCTTGGCTCAATTGTGCGACACCTTGTTCTTCTAAGTGTGTCTCTTGTGCATAAACGATGAACATCCTCGATCGTAATCCTTTGTTGGACTAGCCATTTCTCCTTGCGAGACTATCTGCCCGCAGAAATTGATTGCTTCTTAAACAATATTGCACTTGAGTGGCTTCGTAAAAAGCTGAACCTCTTGTAGTCTCACAAGTACGTACCGTAGGCTCTCAAGATGCTCGTCTCGTGAGTTGTTGAAGAAGACAATGCCGTCAATGCGAACGACCACGTCTTGGGACAAGTGGTCGCGCAGTATGTCGGTTTGAGGCGTGGAGGATACATGTGCCAAACCAAAAAGCGCAATGAGGTATCAAAGCTCGCCTCTTCGAGTATTGAAATCTGTTTTCTGTATGATCGTGAACTTTATCGGGACTTGCTAAAATTCAGAGAGCGAATCGATTTTTCCGAAGAGCCAAGTGTACTAAGATTTCGACAGTTGGTTCACACGTGCTTAGTCCCGTGGCCACGGGAGCGAAAAGAAGCGGAGATCCTCGAGGGCTTGGAGATTCTTGGATCAGCCCCCTGTCGAGTAGTTCCATGCTCAAGCAGTCAAATGGGGGAAGTTTAGCTTGGCTGAGAGCCTCCATCCATGCCCCCCCCCACTATCAAGTGAACGTAGCAGTCTTAGCAAGGTGGACCGCTCCGGGTGCGACTTCAAGCTCATCGAAAAATGCAACGTGACCATCTGGTCATCAGTTAAGTCGCGGGCCTCAAGAGGCATCAGAAGATGGAGAGAGGGCAGAGATCAGAACACTGAACCATCCTTCCAAGTAAGTAAAGCGTGTCATGCATCAAAGCGAGATGAGTCGGACCAGTGATCAGTGACAAGTCTCCAAATGGGGGCGAAAGGGCGGATCGTACCGTTGGGGGAAGTAGGTCGCCGCGTCCGCTATCCGACCCGTGTATTTACGCGGCCTGCAGGAGCTCGGTGGATCAGTACAGGTCGAGCCTCTCTGGATACATTTCGGGCTGACTGGATTCCATTGATCGAGATGGTCGTATTGATTGAGGCACTTCATCATACACCGTGAGGGTTCATTGAAGGGTCCCGAAGCAGCGCCCTTTCCACCACCAGTGAGATGTCGCGCCGTAGGTTCAAAGCCATCGTCGCACTCGGGATGGTCGATCTTCCTCAATCCGCTGCTCCCCGGTCCCAACACCCTAGCCCATGGTGGGAATTTACCAGGAATGCCCTGGTCTTGAGTTGCCCAGCGCCAGGTTGAGCAATGCCTGAAACATTCCAAGCTTCGCCTATGATTGACTTGGCACGCGCATTGGTCCAAGATCTACCTATTCCCACGACTAGAGAGCGCGGCGGTGGCTCCCCGGTTTGTTAGGGGACGGGTCTGTATGCACGGCTTGCCTTAGCGTTTCTTCTCGCGAGCGCTAACCCTCCAATGTCCCCCGGGCCTTGTCCTCCACCCCGACTACATTTATAAATCGTCGCGTGCTATCCCGCGTCGCCTGTCTTCTTTCGTGTAACTTCCTCTTCCTCTTTAATTCCGGCTAAGCCACGTAGTCGCACCTGCAGTTGCAGTCGCACACAGAACAAAAGGAATAAGGATCTCGCGTGCTGACTGAGCCTCTTTACTTCCACCTCCATCTCAGTCCTTTCTTCGCCGGCTTCTTTTCTTTTTCCTCCTCTCCTGCTGTTCCTTATTACCTACCTGCACCTTCGCTTGCAACATGAGTGTCACCAGCAAATACTTCGGCCTTCGTGGCTCTAAGCTCTCCATTGCCATCGGCATGATTGCTGGTCTTGATTTCCTGTAAGTCATGTCCGGCCCGACAACGCTTCGCGACTCAAATCCGCCTCTGATCATTGCTTTCTCCCCAAACAGCCTCTTCGGCTACGATCAGGGTGTCACTGGCGGTCTGCTGGAATACGCATCCTTCCGCAAGTACATGGGCCAGATCGATCCCTACCAGTTCCAATGTCCCGGTACCACCAACTTCAACTGCCCCCAGGGCGACGAGTCCAAATACCAGCAGTACTCCACCTACCAGGGTATCGCAGTCGCTGGCTACAACCTGGGTTGTTTCTTGGGCGCTGTCGCTACCATTTGGATCGGTAACTGGCTCGGCCGTAAGAAGACCATTTTCGTCGGTTCCTCTATCATGATCGTTGGTGCTCTTCTCCAGACTACTGCTTACTCTTCCGCCCACTTCATCGTCGGCCGTATCGTCACTGGTATCGGCAATGGTCTCAACACATCCACGGTGCCCACATGGCAGTCCGAAACTGCCAAGTCTCACCGTCGTGGTCCCCTCGTCATGATCGAAGGCAGTCTGATCACCATGGGTATCATGACGTCGTACTGGATCGATTATGGCACGGGCTTCATCGAGGCCAGCGAGTTCGCCTGGCGCTTCCCCCTCGCGTTCCAGATCCTCTTCGCCCTCATTATCTTGGCTACCATCTGGAACCTGCCCGAGTCTCCTCGTTGGCTGGTGCTCAAGGGCCGCGACGACGAGGCTTTAGAGATTCTGGAGATTCTCAACGATCTTCCTCGCCAGGACACGTACATTCAGTCCGAATTTCAGGCCGTCAAGGATACTGTGTTGGAAATGTCCAAGGGTAGCTTCCGCGACCTCTTCCGCATGGGCGACCTCCGCAACCTCCACCGTGTCGTTCTGGCCTATGTCAACCAGATGTTCCAGCAGATTTCGGGCATCAACCTGATCACTTACTACGCCCCCAACATCTACCGCTCCATTGGTCTGACTGGTCACCTGCCCCAGCTCATCGCTGCCGCCAACGGCACCGAGTACTTCCTTGCGTCACTCTTGCCGATTTTCACCATCGAGAAGTTCGGTCGCCGTCCCTACATGCTGGTGGGCGCCGCAGGCATGTCGCTTTCCATGGTGGCTTTGACCGTGTCCAACTACTACAACGAGCAGATGCAGATAGGCTCAGCCGCGCAGCAGGGCGGTGGTGTCGCCGCTGCCGTCTTCTTGTTCGTTTTCAATACCTTCTTCGCCTGGGGATGGCTCGGAATGACGTGGCTATATCCGGCAGAGATTGTGCCTCTGCGGATTCGCGCGCCTGCCAATGCGTTATCTACTTCGGCCAACTGGATCTTCAACTTCATGGTGGTCATGATTACACCTCCCGCATTCGCCAACATCCAGTACCGCACCTACATCATCTTTGCTGTCATGTAAGTCCCTGATTTTCTTTAGATTGGCTCGCTCCGCGCTACAAAGGCTGATGATCGTCTGCAGCAACGCTTGCATCTTTCCCGTCGTCTACTTTTTCTTCCCCGAGACCCGCTACCGGTCTCTGGAGGAGATGGATGCTATTTTCGCGAAGTCTGGTTGGCTCTCGGTCGTCGACATTGCTGCCAGGGAGCCTCACCGATATGACAAGAATGGGGACTTACTCATCTCGTACTTGGACACTGCAGAGCACGCCCGCCGCGAGTCTGTTGTGACGGACAGCAGGAAGCACAGCGTTGTGCAGGCAAATAAGAACGAGAAGCACGATGCCTCATCGTGAACACAAAGGATATTGCACGTGAGAAGGTGGGCGCCCTCAAGCTTCTTTGCTAGAAGAAGATGGGTAGGCTAGTGTTTGGATGCTAGTTGAGCGAATTCATTGTGATCTTGTTTTAGGGAACTCTGTTGCACCGTCTGGGAAACCCTCTGGCGTCCCAGTTCTTCCCGAAGTAGGCAGAGTCTCACACGCCCGCCCGGAAGGCGGCGGCTGTGCCGTGACCGACGTGATACCTTCCCAAGCTTGCATGTGCACGAGATCCACCTCTTCGGACGTTGGCGTGGCCTCCGTGAGACTTTGCATGGCGACGCATCTTTCGGCCGGCGAACTCGCTGCTGACCCCCGAACATCTCTCGTACCCATCACGCCTTGGTCGTGAGTTCTTGTGGCTTCGTCTCTGACTAAGCCACTGTGACGCGCTCAAGCGTGCAGCGACCAAGATGAACATGGTGCTCTGCGCCTAAGCGCGGTTTCGAATTTCAAACAATCCCTTCTAACCGCAGTCACACGTACTCATACTCATCGCTTATAAGGCGAGAAGATTGCGTAAGCCGGAAAGAGTAGAGGCTGCGGGTATCAGTGAGCTTACCAGCCGTGAACGAGACTTCCTCGCGTGACATTCCATAGCGAGTTGCTAGAGGAGACGAATTAATACTGTGTAAGGCACAGCGAACCGCTCGAAGTCGTTGGTACAGGCGTAAGTGCACTGATCAAACGTAGTACAGATCGGATTCGACTTCACCACAGGTTGACAGCCATCGATGAAGGCATTGCCTATTGCTATCCTCGTGTGCTTTGTGTTGCCTTCATACTCGTTGCTCGGCCGCGTCGGGTATGCCTGGCAGTTACGATCTTGCCCAGGTCTCATTGGCCTGGCGACACGCTGGCAGCGGTCATGAGTGGCCCTTCGTCTCTCAGCTCGTGACCGAAATAGTGTGACAGCCAGGGGTACTCCTCAACTTCGGGCCCTGGTGGTAGACGAAGCTGCATAGGATCTATTTGCCCCTGGTGTGTTCCAATCAAGTGACTGGTCATGGGACTTGGATGCTCACCGGGACCGCAAGCAGCAGCCATTCTGGGCGGCAGCGACATACATTTCAACAGACTCGCGACATTGCCGTACGTCCATTATGCATACACGAGGACGCAGGACAGCCGTGTATAATAGTCGTGCTGGTAACCACTCCAATACCACAGGCGCTCCAGGATGAAAATCTGAGCATTTCTCCTGTCGGTCCGAAGGCACCTTTACCGTTGGGCGTAAGGTGCTCCTCAGTGTCAACAAGCTCGTATATACACGCCGTCGAGAATGGGGAAGTGGTGCGCTCTGGGGTAGAAGCTGAGTCGTGAGACTATTAGACCGCCGCTCGTTAATCTTCCCCGTGAAGCTTGTTTGTCCAGGGATATCAGGGAAGGACTCCTCCCCGTGAGCGGCGAGAAAGGCGGCACCTCGGTCTGGACTTTCGATAGAAGGTGTCAATGGCTTCTTGACCCTGGACCCTCGAAGAAGTGTCCAGAATGGTAGATGGAAAACCTGCCGCGACTTCATTGCCACCGGTGTAGTGGCCTTCTGTATAGAGCTAGCGGGTGAGTGCGTATCAATATCTCGGTACTGCCATATACCCATTCGAGCCGGCGCCAATGAGTGCTCGCGTGCTAGCGCTTTTGGATCAAAGCACATTTATTCTTGCTGCTATTTGCCCTGAGCATCGGTTGGCGCCTGTGGAATCGCAATGATCTTCGCTCTCCGCGCGAGACCTGTTCTACGAATTGCCTTGCACGCAAGTCGGGGAGCTGAAGCTAACATGACCGTCATGGACTCACTCAGGTCCATCTCCCTGCTGCTGACATCGAATTTGGGTATGCAATAGTTGTCTTGAGCATACGCTACGGCTTGGTGTTGTGATAAATACCTAAGGGACTGATGCCTAAGGAGTCAGGGGCTCACAGCCACCCTGAGCTCAGTGGCATATGAGTGAGATGTAGAGTAGCTAGTTGTTGCCTCTGTAGTGCAATCCATCTCTCGTCAAGGGCACCGTTGCACTCCTCGCTGGCTCCCTCCGCATCCTGCATCACAACACTTGTGACGAGTCCGAATAGATTACCTCCCAATCTTTCAAGGCAACCTTGTGAGGCCATGCCCCTCAGATGAACCTTTGTCATTGCAGATCCCCGGTCATGCAGATGACCATAGCCGAAGCAGACGGGCCGAGGCGCATTCTCATGGGCCTTCCTGTCCTGTGGATGCTCTCGACAGGTTGTGACGAGGTCTTTGTCCGTCCCGTGCAGAGGTACGCTCTCACCATTGTCAAGCCTTCTCATCATGCGGCCTTGCCTGAGGAGGGAGCTCGAATCGTTCTCCCGAGACGACATGCAGCGCTCGTCCACACAACCACTCGCCCTGTGCTCTCACCGACGCACTCAACAACTGTCTCCGAAGATGTACGAACTCCATGCCTTCCTTTGACTAGAAGTAGACAGCGCGTGAGAGCGGCACACACGCTTCAATGCCATTCACCTCTGAGGGACCGCTGGTGCCCATCGTAGAAGAGAAAACGCCTTGCCTCGCGCAAAGCTGTTTGTGCCAACGGCCAACCCCTTCGTTCCAACCTCTACCACCCGGAAGCCTGTCTCCCTGTGCGAGAACTCATAGACGAAACTCGAGCGCTCGTCTTGGATATTCATATGAGTCTGATAGCCTCCTTGCATGGCGGCGCAATGATACCAAACGAAGATGACCGGACTACCCCTCGATCTGGTAATCCGAGGACGACTGCGGTGCCCGCAACCGTCCTTCAAACTGCTACCGACAAGTTGAATCACCCTCGCTCTAACATATGAGCTCTCCTCAGGCGTTTGAATTCAGTGGTCATCCTGACTGAGGCTTCCGGCCCATCGCGGGAGGGAGACGGCATTGTCTGGAAAGATGCTCGACTTCGAGCGAAGGGCCTGAACCTTCTATTGACCATGTCGTTCGACGGGCTCTGAGCCTCCGTCTCTTTCAGACCCGACAGTGGCATATGCAGGCGAGGAGAGTCAGCATTGATGACGTTACAACATGAGAAGCAGAGAGAACAGAGTCGAAGCGAGCGCACGTCAACTGCAATGTCCAAGTCGCTCCAGTGTCCGCCCACATCACTCCCAGCTGCGCAGTCGAGCCAAGGCCGACATCGCGCTTCCTACAAAGGCGTAGAGAAGCCTCCAACCTGGGGATACGTTGACGCGGGAATGTCTTCGGCGGAGCTCTGAAGATGTCCGAGGCAACGTCTGCTTCTTTCAGCAAACGCGGGCATCAGGATGTCAACGGGACTCTGCCTAGAACTGCCAAGGGAGATCTTGCCTCACACGTCGGGGGTCACCACGGAGAGTCATCACAACAGATGGGACTGATCTGAAGACTATGGGGCGGAAAAGACAGGGTCGCGGCCGACATGTGTAGGAGCATGGGGCGTTGCGGATGCCGTGGGCGCTCCGAGATGTGCTGGGACGTGAGCAAGGATGAGCAAGGAGCGCCCTCCAGCATCAGTGAACGTAAGGCTTCAGGCACCGACTGTCCAGCTACGGATCGATACGACCAAGGTGACGTGACTTTTAGGTCCTTACGGAAACCCGATCTACAATCCTTCTCCGTAGCAAATCCGTATTGAACTCAAGGGCGGTCACAAGCTGAGCTCCTCGCTTTCGGGGGTTGGAGGTGATCCAATGCGTTACGCGCGAGAGCCCTGCCGCCTGCAGCCACAGTCGGCCTAGCGTTTCCTTCTACGTCTGGGAGCCAATCATTAGAGACTGCCAGATCCCTTATTCACATTCCTTCCCCACCCCGAAAAACTGTCGCCTTGCTCTTCTGACTCTATCCACGAAAGCCGTGATATCGAAGGCCGAAGCCCCCCCCTCGCCTATTCGCACAACATGCCGCATCAGCCATCAGCCGGTGACGATACGCTTCAAGTGAGGTACACGCCTTTTACGAATGAGTAAGTGGTCTCTTTGACACCTCTCTGTTGTCAGAATGGCAGGCCATCTACTCGCTCGTGTGGGCAAAGGAGGCACGTCTTTCACGCAACCGGGGAAGGTCCATCGCACAATCAGCTAAAGAACAATCCACAAGTCAGATACTCAGTCCCATCATCACGATAGTAGCTGGTCGCGGAGATAGCCAGAAGACTTTCTATGCGCACGAGGACCGGCTCATCACTACGAGCGGCTGCTTTGCCCGCGCGTTGCGGACCGACGGCTTCAAAGAGTCTCGAGAGAAACACATTGCGCTTGACTAAGACGACCCGCTCGTTGTGGAGCTGTTCGTCAATTGGCTTCTCACCCGTTCTTTGCGTGAGTACTTTCTTCTCCAGCTTCTCTTGTGCAAGTCCCTATCCTTCGCGCTCTGGCGAGATAGCTGATCTACACAGCCATAGTCTATGACACCAACGACCGCCCGATTACTTTCTCCCAGATTGAAAAGCTTTATGTTTTCGGCGAAGAGCGCGATATCCCTACCCTCAAAGATACCTGTGTCGATCAATGGCATCGAAGGTTCCTCCAAACCCTGCGTTTAGAAGGATCCTCTGACAACTCTTGGAATGCATCATACGTCGAAGAAAGATGCATCAATCCGCCGTTACTTTGCCGCCTCATGGGGAAGGCCTTTGGATCACTCGATTATGGCTGTTTTGAGCCGTGGGCAGAGGTACGAAAGATCGTCGACAAAGGTGGTCAAACATTTTTGGGGAAATGCTGCTCGCCAGGGAGAAATACCATGACAAACCGCCAGTCATTGATCAAAGAAACGAAAGGGCGAGAAAGGGCCTTCAGAGCATGCATCTTTGCGAATACCATGAGCATGGAAAGAGCGTCAGATGCGTTCTTGCTTGAGCTTCATGGTAGACATCCGACGGATTGATATTGGGCGAGATTATGCGCCTGGTCATTGTCACGACTTCCATTAGGCAAGGCCTCATCGTACCTGGACTACGGTGTGCTAATTGACCCTGATCGATTCCGAGAAATAGCTGCCAGGCGGTAGATCAGGTTATACCAGGTCAGACCGGTTGCGAAGTCGATGAAGACCGCCGGTGATAGTGCACCTGAACGGAATATCCTCTATTTTGCCTCTTTCCATCCAGGTATTGCCAATTGGTCCTGCTTCCTAGATTCTAATCCATGCGCGACCCCTTCTCTCGCTTCTCAGGGGAGCTGACTGAGGGGATATGTAGCCTGCTCTGCCAAAATTGATACACGTTCTGTGTAGCTAGACGTTGCTGATCGGGAGAGAAGATCGCATTTTCACTGTGATGTTGATAGATCCGAAGAATGGGCAAGGGGTAGACGGCAAGTGTTAAGGTAGACGCGGAACGGTTTGTAGGGGATGCCATGGAAGAGGTCTCGTCACAGCAGACGAGAGCGGACTGAGAGCAGATCATCACGGTGACCCTCGCAGGAAGTTAGCAACCTTGTGTCGAGGGAGACTTTCAAACGCACAAACGTACCGTGAGCGACAATTTGGTGGCTGCTCTGACGGGCTCAAGTGCCTGCATCTCGTCGCTCTAAGATCATTCCGCGAGCGGAGCAGCAGACTCGTCGTCCAGCAACAGCCAAACGCCTCTGGATTGCCGGGCCTTCCACCACCCAGCGCAAACCATAGTGGATTGCCCCCTGTACTCACTGAATTTGAGGAATGAAGGCTGAACCCTCGCTAGCTCCGCGCGTTCAAGACGAACAGAGAGGGTGAATCCACGCCAAACAGGGCGCAGAAGATGGGACGTCGCTCGACTGGGCTTAGTGTGCATCTCCAATCAGGCATTTCCACTCCATCCGCTGCTCACCTCCCGTGTTCCACGTCTCACGCGTACCAACGTTCACGAATTCGTAACTGTCTTCTTCAATCTCCCTTATGTTCACACGACGCGTCGATCTCGCTCGGCCAACGCTAGGTGTTGCCGGTCCCTGCTCGCACACTACACATCCTTTCGAAGCTCGCGCGTCTCTTGCTGACTCCATACCTATGGGCCTCTCAGACTTCCACGCATGGACCCTCCCACTTACGTCCTTCGCATATCTAATCCGTTCTCAGCGCCCTGCAATGGGGACTTCAGTATCACTCTTGTCACGAATGCGACGACTGCTGGACGACGTATGGAGGACGCTGTAGCCGGGGCGACCGTTGATACAGCGAGCCCTATGATACGAGCAAAATGGGTGCACGACGTTGCTTTGGGGAAGGATTCGGGAAAGCAAAGTCAGCCTAGAGGGTCGCGATTCCCGGTCGCAGACACCCAGTTGGACTACAATCACCCTTGATATCTTTCTCAATGCTCACACGGACATCAGAACGACTGGCGACCTCTCTCGCTCCTTCGGCTTCGAACGCTGCTCCCCGGATGATTGAGAGCGATCCGTCATCCGTTCCCACCCTCCACGCTCCCCAAGAATTCTTTTCAGCCACATCACAAGTCATTGGACATCGAGCAGCTCTCGACGCCTGGTAATATCGCTAGTGAACTACTAGGCAGGAGCAAAGTCGCCCGAATCGAAAGGGAAACAATGCTTCATACCTTTCACCCGTGAGATCTCCCCGTCAACAGTTGCTGTGCCCCGTTCTCGATCCTCGCGGTACGCAGCGCCTTTGGTCAGCCTGTGACCTGGCTTCCATCGATCATGCCTTATGAATACGGATATGTGGGCGAGGAAGACGGCGTCCCCACGAGATGCTGTTGTTGGAGCCGTCTGCACCAATGAGACGACGCCATCGCGGCCGTACCAGGAGCCGCACTGCGCCCTCAGATTGGCTGGCCTATGCGGCTGCGGCAGAACGTTATTTTGACCTCACTCGTCCCTCGATTAGGGCACTGCGATTCTGGACGCGAGGCCACGAAACAGTCTCGCCCGCTGCCATAGGGCAGCATCAGATGGCCACAAACGGCGCTAGCGGACCGGGGCTCGACTCTGGACCCAACGACGCGCGGACCCACGGATGGCAATCGAGGAACAGGTGTTGGATGTGCACATTAACCGCTGAATGAGGCAGCAAGCGGCTGGCGACGGGGGCAAGAAATGTTGTGTTGTGATGCAGGATGCGGAGGAAGCCAGCGAGGAGTGCAACGGTGCCCTTGACGAGAGATGGATTGCACTACAGAGGAAACAACTAGCTACTCTACATCTCACTCATATACCACTGAGCTCAGGGTGACTATCAGCCCCTGACTCCTTAGGCATCAACCCCTTAGGTATCTATCACAACATGTTGCACAGGCTGCATGTGCATCCCCTACATCCTACTGGGGACAGGGAGCGTTTGCAGCGAGCAGAGATGGTATCCGGCCCGAATCACTTCATTCAAAGATCGTGTTAGCTGCAGCTAAGTAGTCCGGTCCCATGGCGCTTAATCCAACCTCCTCCGATACGTAAGCTTGCAAGCTCTTACGATTTCTTGGGAGAAGACAACTCCGTGCGCTAAAAAGGGGCAAGGTCGGGGTATCGAGGGCATCCAATGACCGATGGCGATCTTTACTAGGGAATTTAAGATAGAGACATATTGGTATAGGGGAGTGTATACCCAGAGGTGTTCTGCATCATCGGAGTGGAAGGCATGATCGTGCTCATTGGCGCCACACCGCCGAGGCGAGTGCAACCCTTCATCAAGACGTCTCACCCGCTGTGACTCAACGGCTCAGGTGCTTGCAACGCCCTTGTACCCCCCGTAACACAGGCAGCTCCTGTACGAGGGCATCTCGCTTCGGCAAATGCAGCCACCGCGCAGCTGCATGGTGCAACGCGCTAGAGCACGCCCTGAGATCTATATCTGGCTGGCTGATATCTACAAGTCTTCTTTGACCCTACTCTTCGTTCGACATAGCCGACCTTCTTTTGTCTGGTGCCAGTCCTCACTTCCGACCGCTGTAATGGCGTAGAATATGTCATTTGGATCATACTTCGCTTTAATATCCCGGAGACGGCCGTAATTGGAGCCATAAAACGTCCCCTGAAAGTCTGGTTGGAAAGCATCAGCCTCATTAAGGTAGGCACCACCTCCTGGAGTTAAGCGCTCGAGCTCCGGTAAGATCTCCTTCGTCATCATGTCCTGATTGGCGATGTTCTGGTCCCAGTCGTCTTCACTCCAGAAGCTGTACACATATTAGCTCGGTATCTTTGTTAGAGTCCAGTGGATCACTTACGTTCCAACGACTGTATTTACTAGGGACTCACGCCATGCCGGCAGCACAGCGTTATCGATGCTGCTCCTCTTTTTGGGGTTGGCACCTATACCAACGACCAGTGCACCCTTACTGACGATAGTCTTGTATGCTTGTATCACGGATGTCACGTTCTCGGTGATAAGAGTGCGAGGTAGGAGGCGCGATCCCATTTGTGCGTTCGAGACATTATTTGAAGCAAATAATTCTTTCCACGCATCCCAATACTTGGGTTCCGATGTAGATTTGTATGCTGATATCTCGTCAGTAATGAAAGTTTGATCGGCGAAGCGCAGAGAGATACTCACAATATTGGATCCCCTCCTTGTCCAAGTGCTGACGAACGGGCTCCATGAGACGATCCGCATCTTTTTGGTTCAGGCCAGGCGCGATGGTCGGGTTTGCCATGAAGATGTTGCCCATTATCATGAAATACGCCACAGCGCCGCTATCAGCGACATTTGGCATCTGCTTGAGATACGTCTTGACAACAGCCCAGAACGAATCAGTCGAGTCGGACATGAAGCTCAGCGTGCTCCCCGATGTGGGGGTATCAGGGTGCGCTTTCAGTGTCGCAGAGAGTACGACGCCATATGTTCCTCCACCGCCTCCGGACAGCGCCCAGTAGAGATCCGAATTGCGTTCCGGCGTTGCAACCAAGACTTTGCCTGTCGCAGTCACGACTTTCCACTCAAGGACCTGATCTGCGGCCATGCCATGTGTAGACGTGAGAGGAGAATGACCACCGCCCTGAGTGAAACCGCCTGCAACGGCGATGGTGCCGCAGTTGCCGCCGACGACGATCAAACCTCGCTCGCGCGCGGCTTCGTTAATTTCCTGATTGTAGACTCCTGCGCCGATAGTGACGGCGCTACCGGTGTAGCTCTTTGATGTATAGTCACGAAAAGCAATGTCGCGCATATAATGCGTCCATACAGCAAGTGCACCTGGGCCGCTTGACTTTCCTAGATAATCGTGGCCTGTATTCCGAATTGTGAGGCGGAGATTGTGCTTTTGAGCGAAGGCTAGGGTGGATTGTACGTGTGACGCATCGGTAGCGTTTACTACAAAGCGTATAAGTGGTGCGGTTGAGCATCCGGCTCCTGGTTTTGACCAAGGAGAACAGCTGTTGTTGGCGAAGAACGGAGCCATGATGGAAGAGGGAGAGTCTAAATGGGTCTCTGGCAGGTACCAGTGGTCTTTGAGCCAGTCACACTGGGCCTGATCGTAGGGGTCATGGCAGGGACTGGCGATGGGTACAGCAGATATCAAGCGGCCATCTACAGATGTGTTCAGAGAGGACCAGTCCGCTAAACATGGCTCGTCAGGAAAGCAATAACAGTCTGTCTTGAAAGGAAATAGAGAAGTCATGCCGAATCGTGCAAGCATTGAGAGGACCTCCATATGCAGCGAATATCGATAATGAAGTGTCAACGTGCAGAAAGCGTCCTGTAGGTTTGAAGGCGGTAATTCTACCTCGAAAGGCTGCAGTCGCTCGTGAACAGTTCAAGGCACGGACACTGATAAGGACTGCTGTAAGTCAATGTGGCAAAGGGGTCTGATTAGCAGATCGTTTCATCCTGCGAAGGCCAGTCCGTTGGGCTGATTCAGGCCCTGCATGAGGATCCAGAACGGGGATGGCGTTGACGTTGCAAGACGGCCGCACTGAGGTGCGGGTGTCTCAGACACAATCTGAAGTTTGTGTCCCAATGAGGCGCAGTAGGTACCTAGCGGACGTCGACCAAAAGGGGTAAAGTCTGGCCCCAGAGCACGGGACAACTATCTTGCCTGCTCTTCCGGTCAGAAAATACCTCATACTGAATGCGACGATCATAGGAAAGCTAGACATTTTACCTAGCCAAACGCTTTACTGCAAGTATACCCGCTCGGAGTGCGCCCGCATATCTGCCGATTTTTCCTTTTTCGGTATAACCGCTCAGTGATCGGCAGGAACTCATGTTCCACCCCTTGTGGGATGTCGCACCGTGTGCAACGGTGGAACGCGGGCACTGGCGCTTGCGTGTCCGCTGAGCCCGGGCGTGTTCAAACCCAGACACCCCTGGGCGGGTACGGAGGTGTGTACACAACTACTATTATCTTTACAGTCACCAACAGAACCCTTCGCCTCGTGAGCTGGCGGTCATGGTTACTTGTAGAGGACGACATTCATCATGCAGGTCCTTTGGAGCCCTTTTGTCGATGAGCAAGCTCTGGAGTCCTGGCCGGACCGGTCCGAGCGTCAAATATCTGACATGCAGCGGCGAGACAAAAGAACAATTGTGTCCTATCATAGGTAGGCTACCAAGCGAGACTCGCGCATGAGACCTCGCCACTTTTTGCATCCTACCTCGGGACAGACATTGCTGACGGCCCCAGACGAAATGGTTCGAATGCGGATTGGGCACTTTTAGCGCCCGCGGAGCTTGCGTTAGCATATGACTGAGTCCACGTTCGTCCTAGTATCTTGCGGCTGATCGCGCAGGCATTCGTGGGAGACGTCGAATAAATGGGCTTCTACGTCCAGACCTCAGCATTGCGCTACATCACTGGATTTGAATCAGGACTGTTCATCCCAACTTAGGCCTCCCAGTGCAGGCACACTCTTAAGACAACAATCCATGTCGCCCGAGCGTCTACTTATTGGCGGTGTGTTTATTACTCTTGCCATGGCCATCGCGTTTTGCCGTAAGTTATGGATGCCCGACAAGGTCCAGCAAAACATCGCAGCAGCACACGATCCAAATGGACGGACTCGTGAAGCTATCAATGAACTCATGTCTCTACTTCCCGACCATGTGTTTCTCCGGGGACACGCAAACCTGCACGCATCAATCCGTTCATACTGGTCAACGCAGGGACAGGAGCTTGTTCCGGCTTGCGTTGTTCAACCTACCACTACAGAGCAAGTTGCCGAAACCATGAAGATAATCTCGAGACATGTCTCAAAAGTCGTCGGAGACAGCAAAGAACCCCTTCACTTCGCCATCCGTAGCGGCGGGCACAATCCGACAAAAGGCTATGCAAGTGTCCACAATGGCATTGTTGTCGATCTAAAGTACCTCAAGTCCGTCGAACTCTCAGAAGACCAGCGTCAAATCAACATCGGCCCCGCTGCTCGATGGATTGACGTATATGGGAAACTGGATCCCCTCGGGCTTTCTGTCGCCGGTGGTCGTGCTTCAACAGTCGGTGTCGGTGGTCTTCTTCTGGGAGGTGGTCTATCATTCCACTCACCACAAGTCGGATTTGCCTGCGACAATGTCACAAGTTTTCAAGTCGTTCTCGCAAACGGGCGAGTCGTTACCGCGGATGAGCATAACAACGCAGATCTGGCTATAGCACTCAGAGGCGGCGGTAATAATTTTGGTATCGTTACACGCTTTACAATGAGTGTGTTTGAACAACCAAAGATCTTTGCCGGATACTATTTCTTTTGGGCAAAGGAGAAGGATCGCTTGCTCCAGGCCTTCTATGACTTCTGCAATCCGGACACGTACGATACGAAGTCAAACTGCTTGATGTCCTTTGGTTACGCCATGGGGAAAGTCTTTCACGTTGGCACCTTACAATATCTCCGACCGGAAAAGAAGCCTGCAGCTTTACATGGGTTTACTTCTTTAAAGCACTTCTGGACAACTGCAAAAATATGTACCATGTCAGACGCTACAAGCCAAGTCAACAGCTTTACGCCAGGAGATCAACGATGGCTATGGCACACCACGACGTTCGAAAACGATATCAAGATGCTCCATTTCTGCTATGACAATTACAGAGACACCCTCAGCGGTGTAAACGGCGTTAAGGGCATAGGCTGGTCGCTTGTGTTTCAGCCGCTGACACCATTTGCAACGGCAAGGAGCCATCTGAATGCTATGGGCGTCCGCAGCGACAAGACTCTAGTGATCGTCCAAGTTTCCGTGTCTTGGAAACGCGCGGAAGATGACACCGCTGTGATAAAGACTGCTGAGGAGCTGATTGGTCGAATTGAGCACGAAGCAAAGAAGCGTAATGTTTACAACCCCTATAAATATGTCAATTACTCGAGTGCCTCGCAGAATCCTTACGACGGCTATGGCCAGGACAAACGCCGCCTGCTCAAGGAGGCCAGTATCAAGTATGACCCAGACCAGGTCTTTCAAACAGGTATCGTCGGCTGTTTCAAGTTATAAAAGACAGGCAAGAATGTATGAGTGATGGCGTTGTTGGTAGTCAAGGATAGCTTAAGTAAGGACTGTTGCAGGTCAATGAGATACTAGCACCTACTTCTGATTCATGATTTAATCTATCAGATGACTACATGAATAGCCTATGACTAGGCTCATCGACGCATCGCGGCGCAGTGATGCTACACATTACTACAGTACGTCTTATTGTCTTTTCTGTCTCATCAAAAAGCGCTGCCGTGTGGCTGCCTCTCCTGAATGCCCTCCATCGCCAGAACCCTTGCTGCTGGATACCAGGTACGCCAGAGCAACACGTCACGAAGCCCTGTGTGAACGTCGAACTGCGACCAGCGTGCGACAACTCCAGTTAGCAAATGAACTCATGATCACCCTAGTGTCCGTAGGTAAGATGGAGACAGATGGCTGAGACCCTAGTCGATATTTGCAGTAGGGCCTCTCCTTATTGCATTAGGCTAGAATATCTTCGTTCTACACTCATCTTTGGGAGTCTTTCCTACCTCCATCCCAGCTTATCTTGAGCAACGTCAAGCATGTTACGAGGAATCTGAACGGCTGACACTGTCAGTTGAAGCTGGGATTCTTAAATCGTCAGCGTTTGGCTCAGGACGATCGTTGTGAGCCCAGTCAGCAGGAGGTTTGGAGAGCTAACGCAGATGGCCTCTGCATTGCCAGGTCCGATCTATATGACATGAGAGAACAGCGGGCGCACGCTAGAATTAGTAAGGATGCCCATAGGACGCGGCGTCGTGGCCAACATTGCGCCCCCAAGATCAAGGTACTGTCCGCATCTACGGCAATATACACATGGGGTCCGTGACGCTTCAATGAGCCTAGTTCCCTTTACCTTCCCAGTCTCTATACTCGAGCTCTGCTTCTCACGACCCCGGCCAGTCGCAATGGACAAGCCAGCAAACACCAATGTTAGGGCATGGACACTGTTTGGGTAATATACCCTCCTTGCTATCTCGACGATATTCCTCGCTTTGAGATAGTTCATCCGTCTACGCGTGACAGAGAAGTCACCGTGGAGTTGAGATGACCCCTGCATCATCGCCGCGTGGGTAAGCTGCTCGCAGTCCGCATTTACCGAACAGTCACCAATCTTATTGAAAGCGGCAGGTCGTCCTTGTCATAGGCGCTGGTCTGGTCCAAGAGTCCGTCAATCTGGGTATCGGTCGTCATGCGGTATACCTTCCCAACCCACAAAACACCTTGTACGCGTTTGCATACAACCTCTCCTATCAGATGGACAACGTTTTCGTCGCCTTACTCACCAAAATCTCAATCTGTCTCTTCATTCTTCGACTTAAATCAACAAGAGTCCTACGATGGATCTTTGCAATTTCCATGATACTGATGACACTGGCGTCGATTGCATTGATTGTGCTGCTGTCGGTCTCCTGTGTCCCCTTGCGAAAGTTGTGGTATCAGACTCCTGGCACATGGCCTCTCCCTGGCTGGCGTTTACAATGTTGCCTATGTGTACTAGGCCTTCACAGTCGCAACCGACATTGCCCTAACGTTATCACCGATCATAATACTATGGCACCTCCAGATGGTTCGACAAAAGTACTGCTTGGATTCCTGATGAGCGCAGGTCTTGTGGCCACAACATGCAACGCAATGCGAGGTTATCATCAACAGGCCTAGATTCAGCCGGACTTCACATGTAAGTCCTAAGGCAGAGGCGTGGGCAGTGATGTCTACTAACATGTCAACAGGGAACATCGTACCAGTTACCGTGATCGTTACGATGGAACTGAGCTCAGGACTAATTGCCGCGGGCATTCCACCATGCATGCCACTTGTTGGATACGTGAGGAGGTGTAAAAGCCAAAAGCTCTCTGGTCGATCTTCTAGTAGATGCGCGGCTGTATACCTAGAGTTGAGAGTGAAGTAAAATGACGAATACATTTTCAATTGTCAATCCAGTGCTTGGAAGTTCTCACTGTGCAGTGGATCGTCATCTATGAAGCTCCTAAGCCTCCAGTTGTTCTGGGACGCAACTCGCCCTTGATAATCTGGGACGCCCTCTCGGCAGCCCATTCTGTTACCGAACGATCGTCAGATGTCTGGCCAGCACTGAGAGGGGGTACAATAGAACTTCCCCCGGTCAATCTAGCCATGGTAGCTTCACGAGCTGGGCGAACAAGATAGGCTAGACTCTGTCGTGGATAGTTGGCCTGTTCGCCGGGGGGCGCAACGACCCGATGCAAGGAACTTCTTAGAAGACCTCCTGTCCACTCGACGATGGTATCGCCGAGGTTGACAATAACAAAACCAGCCTCCGGTTTGATGAAGCGCCAGTTTTCAAAAGAGTTCTCCACGTTTGCGGGAAGGATCTGCAAGCCGCCAACCACGTTGAAGAGGAACGTGATCAGGCCAATGTCTGTATGTCCTCCCAAGGCAATGCCCTTTCCTTCTGATTTGAGAGTTCCTGTCGATGGGTTACTCAGTAGCAGCCTCAGAGATGTAGCTGATGGCTTGTTCAACGCGCATCGACCGGCGAGTGTGCCAGTTGGCAGACCAAGGGCATTATCGAGTGCATTCATGATCTCTGCAACGCAGCGGCCAGATTGAGCAAAGAAATCATGCATCTGTTCCTTTCTAGTCTCTAGTGGTTGAGGAAATCTCCGATCACAGGATGAGTCAAGGACATCATCTTGGTTAATTGTAAACATCTGCATGGCGTCGAGCTTGCCGTCGTCCGTCTTCAAGTCGCCGGCAGCCTTGTATCTAGTGGCGAGTAAACGCACTGTCGAAGCTCACCAGGATTCTTGGGACTTACCCGGAGAGATCCTTCGGCGGCTTGTAGGCAAAGCTGGCCAACTCTGAGCGACCAAGTGCAAAGGTCTCTGTATTTGCCTCGTAGACTTGCATTGCTGCGGCGATCAATGCCTCGCCGAGCTTGGACCCGTGTAGACTCAATTTGAAGAAGCCGTCCCTACAACAGGCAGAATAAAGTCGCTTAATTTCAGGCTCTTCGTGCTTCTCTAAGCCGAGAAGTGAGATGTTGGACAGGTTTGCCTGTGAGGCATCAACAGGAAAGGCGGGAGCCTTGGAGAAGAAGTCTGACGTGGGCATATCTGCGAGCTGTGGGAATATGGAGGTTAGAGAACAGTAGTGGCCATCCGAAACTGCGAACAGAGGATGCAGAGGTGCGAGCACCAGAAACCCTATGAGCGATGGCCCAAGTCGCTGACCACAATATCACACTCCCGAGAGCGTCGGTAAATCCAGTACCCAATCAAGGTCGGGGCTCCTACTGGCCAGAGACATGCTAGTATGCGAGGCTCGGTCCAAACGAGTCAAAGTACGATCCAGTGTCCTGCACCAATGATGTCGGATAGCTATCGTACTAATATGTGCATCGGAAGATCGCTTCCGATTCAAGGGTATCGGGGGTACATGCCCATGCACCCTCATCTCATTCATCCATGGCTACACGACAGCGCCATGCTCCAAGAAGGATGGGCCCGGCGCTTACAGTGTTCGAATCAGCAAGGCGCGAACGTAGCAAATGAAGAGAGATCAGCGCTGTCAATTCACCGGCACTCGTGCTCTGTAGCATCCGCGTCATGTCTAATCCCTTCTTCAGTACATGCGCCTGGGTCGAGCGCACTCAGAAGGTGTCATTTCCGTGGTAATCATCTGTTCGTGTCTTAGTAACCCTAGTCGCATTGGACTAAAAAGAGCGCTCTATTCTAACGTGATGTGTCTTTGTGTGTGTGTGTGTGTATGGGATTGGGCGTTTCCCTGAGAACCACAGGTTACGTGTCGAAACACATGACTGCTCAATTTCCACTCGTTTGGGGTTTCGCGTCACCGCTGCCGTGCGTCTGAACCTCAATGCTTAATAATCAGTTTGTCTATGCGAACGACTATTGCCTATCATCCGCTTCCAACATTTCCTCCTGTGCACCTTCCTCACGTATCATTTTCCGATGCACTGTGTCTGCTGATACCATGTGATCGTTGAGTGCGTCGTCGCTTGGCTTTCGTGGCATCTGAGCCTTGCCTTGAACGTGTCCATGAGGATCCCAGCGGGGAGCCATCATCAAGGACTCGTGCATGTCCACCCACTCGGCGGGCGGTAGGTAAATCCCACCATCTCTCGTCAAGGGCACCGTTGCACTCCTCGCTGGCTTCCTCCGCATCCTGCATCACAACACGAACGTGTGACGAAGGATGAAGGAAACGAACTCACAGATTTCCATCTTTCTCCCTCTTCCCCCCCAACCTCCCTCTGAAGACGAAGAGCATCCGCTAGCGATCAGCACAGACACCAGTAAAACTTGTGAATATAGACGTCGACGAATCTCGGACGGCCTCGCCCAAGGAATTTAGGCGTATCTTGCAGACCAAAAGTATCGTGGGGCAGTGACCGTCATCATCTCCATACCTATGCATCTCGTAACGCCGTCTGAGCCCTTGAGACGACTTTCATAGCTGTAGCTGAGATTCGTTCGAATGCTCCTGGATCGCACTGTCTGTGGTTCGTGCTTGCTCAACACCCTGTATATTTCCCAGTTTTCTGTTTTTTGGGGGCAGGCTCATGCTGTGGCTCCTCTGCGAGATACATGTCGCTGGACTGTCCTGATGCAGTGGTGCTTAGCGGATTTGCTGTAGTTCGGCCGTGTCCAGATGACGATGTTGATTCTGCACAGTCAGTCGTGCCTGTCTCGGATGACCGAGCCGCATGCACGCTATTGATAGACGATAGCTGATTGCATCCGTCTTGGGTGGGTGCGCTTGCCCTGAAATCCCGATCTTCCGGATACCAGTTCTGGATCTCTGATGAATTTTGTGCTACGAGGACATTCTTGAAGAACACGTCGCCACCTGCTGTATGAGACAGCATGTGCATCGTACCCCGTAACAAGTCGAAAAGCGTTGTTGAAGCGTACTCGGTCATGATGGATCTGATTACTAGACTGAGGTCATCCCGAGAATAGTCACAACAAGTGTAGATGTCATCGAACACGAATTTCAGTCTTCCATTGTTCATGGTTGCTCGATGCGCACGGGCGTGGAAGTCTTTGGCGTTGAGAGAGATGGAGAAGGTTCGGACGTAATCAAAGAAAATATCACGCTTGCCAATCCTACTCATACAATGATGGATATTTAACAAGGCTTGGCTAGCGTGATGCATGTTCCGCAGACGGGCATGGGCCAGGTCTGCGTCTCGGCTTTTCCCTTCGAAGAAGAGAAATGGGAAAGGTCGCTCGTCATCGGTCTCGGGAAATATGCAGCCAAGAAGGTCCAGTGGCGCTAATTGACACTCCTCGATGCCCGAGAGCAACTCATGACGAGAGAAGGCCACCGTCAGATCAGGTCGACTGGTCGGCAGCTCATCTGGCAGCCTAAAAGGGAGTAAGTAAGACTCTCGACGCTTGCGTCGGGACGTCGAATGCTCACATCTGAGACCCCAAGGTAGGATCAGTACTGTCTTGTCTCTCTGGAAAGTCCTGTGCAGTGGGTGCGTAGCTCTTCAGGAGTTTCCCGCTCCCCTGACTCTTCAGTTTCGTCCACTCGCCTTCTCGATTGAAGGTAAATTTGCGATCCATATGCCACCGGTCGACTGCAGTGACTAGAATGGTACTGGAAAACGTATTCGTTGGAGCGTTGCGCGATACGCCTGTCCCACTCGAATTCTGCCTCGGTGACCGTGAACAACTTGTATGATGGTAGCGCATCGTTTATTTTCTGGCGGAAAGACTCCACTTTCGCTTTCATGTCAGTGTCTTCCGATGCCTTCTTCATCTCATTATAGTCGTCCACGAAGTTACTCGCGATCTTATATAGACTCTTGACCTTACGCAAGGGGAGTCGAAGTTGCGCCAGCCGATCTATGTTCTTTTTCAGCTTCACAACGAACGGGAATTCGTCAGGAGCATCGTTAGGGTCCAGACTCGGGTCTGCATTTCGGTACTTCAGCAGTCGTAGATAGGTGGCATCATCGACTGTTGATGGCTTCGACCTGCGTGTATCTGAAGTTCTAGTAGAGCCCGCTCGAGGCGCCATCTCAGATCGGGCAGGGATACTGGAAGAGTTTCGCCTTGCGCCCGACGACTCGCGCGCAACTCCACTGGATGGCAGAGGGGTGCTGTATCGGGTCGTGATGAAGGATCCAACCTATGGAGCCACCACGATAGTTTTGGCTCCGCAGGCAGGTTCAGATGGACGGCTTGAGCACGATCCTGACCTGATGGTGGGAGCAAGGGTATCTCGTTCTGGCCAGGAACCTTGGTAGGATTCTGCTTGTGCGAGGTAGGGCTACGATTTGGATTTGGCACCCTTCCGCTCGACCTGATACTCCTCATTTTTCGCGCAGTGGATTCGCCTCCTCCAAGACTGCACGTCGACTTCCCGTGCGACGGCGCAAGGGTGGTTTCGTTGGGCGTAGTCTTCGTGACTGCTCTCGCTGATGTTAGTATGCGTGGGCTCGGACTCCAACGTTTGAGAGTCGCTTATCAGTACCGTGTTGAGCCGTTGAGGTTGCTACACCCGACGCTCGTGAATTGGGCTCAATACGCCTCGATCGTCTCGCCTAGTAACCCAGCCATCAGCAGTCGAACCATAGAATGAGAGAAAGCGTCTCTACGTATACGGTGTGCATAATTGCGTACAGTTCTGACGCTGGCTGGAGCCCGATTAGAGGTCTGGGTGGCTTTGCGTCTTGGATTGACCTCTCTCGATAGCGCTGGGCTCTACAAGTGCGTAAGGGACGTGACGGGAGAGGGCGATGTTCTCAAGAAAAGAGGGACGTACCTCAGGCTGCCCCGTTTCTGATGAAATCTGAGCTACCTTCCGGGCAGCGCCCCGCGTAAGGACTGGCGACATCTTATGCACGATCAATGAGTGAGTGGCATCCGTCTCACATCCAGACTAGGAGCGAAATGATTACCGCGGCGGCTACACGTACTGCGCCGAGATCTAGAGGTTATGGCTGCCCCTCAGCGCTTGCTCACAGCCTTACCCACAGACGTGCGGTGGCAGTGTCGAGGAATCTTTGGTAGGCGGGACAGGGATAAATGTATACGTGTCAATGTCATCCGAAATTTCCAAGGCTTGGCATTGCAATACTCCGAAAACTGTGAGAACGTCTCAGTCACGCTCACAGGGCCGGGGGAAGCGGCAAGTGTGGCAGATTCGGGCCCGTTCCGACGCTAACTTGGCGCCTAGTGTACCAGATGTTGCCCTGGGCAGGTGGGCGTGCTTGGTTCAATGTAGAATCGTGCATTCAGAGGAATTCCAGTTGCACGTGCTGGCGAGTCTCTACTACAATTATCTTGATCGGCGACATACAAGATCTATGCAGCGACCGCACAAGCTCCGTTCAGGTTTTGACAGAACGCGACATTATGTACGAATGACGTAGGCTTCGAATAGCCTGGCGCGTCCATTGGACTGCGGATCCGCTCTCTCAATTTGAGGATCCACATCTAGGGTGATGCCTGTGTTTGGAGAGAAGAGACCGAAATCAATATCTGGAAGAGAAACAAAGATGCACGAGGGAGAGGGGCGAAGTAGAGTATCTGTAGCCATTACAAGGCGCCAGATTCCCCGGGCGTTTACATGAACCCATCAGGGTGTGGGCTGATATTGGTCAGGGACATGCTAGAGTCAGGCGCGTCATGATGGGTCCTCGGCGACAGCCATTTGAATTACAGGCATCCCAGACGAGGCTCAATGTCGCGGCGCGAGCACGCGATTCCCAACAGCACTCCGGCGCCTGTTATCTCGTTTCGACCAAGCGCATCTGCCTGTCAGCCATCTACGACAGTTCTTTTTCTTCCAGACCTTCTCAACGCGGGGCCACCGTCCATTTTGTCAGGCCTCGCCTCATCTTCCACCGAAATACTTGACATGCCAAACGAAGACCCAGCATCTCCAGTAAAAGTTTCATTAGCCTCTACATGGTGAACCCTGGGCTGTTTGCTGCGATCGTGCGATCTTGTTTGTTGTTTGCGCTTCGATCCAATTGAGGGAGAGCGTCGTCCCTGCTCGTCAGCCGACATCTCTGCGAGATCGCTGTCGTCTGGATAACGCCACCAAGCGACGCTGTTCTGCCCGCGGCGGTCGAAGAAGCTATCAGGGACCTCAGACTTGGTCAGCAGCCCCAAGGTACCTCGCAGGATTGGCCACAGGGTCTGCGCCGCATAATTTGCAACGATGTATCGGACCAGCATGTTTAAATCGTCTCGGGTGTAATCGTGGATGTCGCACAGCACATCATACGTATAGAAGATGCGTTGATCTCGGCCTATGTAGGCCCGATGTGCCCGGGCTTCGAAATAGTCAGCGGTGATCACGATCGAAAAAGCGCGCACATGCTTCCAGAAGACATCGGCATGCTTCTTGACCAACTTGACGCAATTGTAGATGCTGTATAGGGCCTGGCTTGTGGAGTGCATATTGCGCAAGTAGGCGTTATAGGGGTCGACATGGCGCCGCCTCCCCTCGATGAACAGAAACGGGAAGCTGAGACTCGCTTTTTCTGCGGGTGCAAGCAGCCTTGTAGATATTGCGGGATTGCGCCTGGGTCCACACCTTCCATCATCCGTTCCTTGTCGAAGGCGACGGTCAGATCAGGCTGCAGCTTGTGCAATTTGTAGTCCGGGTGTTGTGGTTCAACTTTCTGTACCACGGGTCTAGCACGGCCTGACGGGCGGCCCGAAGCGGCAGGACAAACAGGCGCGTAGCACGGGAACTCGACCGCCCCACCTACGTTGTTCCACACCCTTTGCAATTGACGCCAAACTTCTTGTCCAGACGCCATCTATCGACTGCTGTCATGATGATGCTGCTCTGCAACACGTATTCGTTGGAGCGGCTCGCCCAGCGCTTATCCGAATCAAAATCCTGATTCGTAACTGTGGACAACCCAAGATCAGGCAGAAGCGCATTGATCGTCTGACGGAATTCTTCTATCTCGTTCCTGATGTTAGCACCCTGCCTCTGCTTACACGCCCACGAGGTGCAGGTGTCCCTAAATTTCTTCACCGTCTCGATGAGTTCTTGGACATCTTCGTGCGCGATTGGCCGGAGAGACCGCTTCGCAGCGTCTCGCCAGCCTCGCACGAACACGTTATCGTCGGCTGGGATCGATAGATCACGAGCCACATTAGCACCGCGGTATTGGAGTCGTTCACAGCAACTCTCGTCGCTCAGCTTGAAGATGGTCGTGTTGGTCTGTTCGGATTCCTCCGTGTGTCCGGGCGCCCCTGCAGGTACGATAAAAACCGAGTTCGGAGGCTGGGAGGTCTCAGAGATGGTGCTGACTGCAGCTGACGACGCTGGTCGCGACGGCACGATCTTGTCCGGGTGTAAAGAGGCCTGGTCGCCAAACCAGAAAGGCAGTGTGTCTTGTGCTCGCCGCCAACGCTGCTGCGGGAGCTTCTTTGCCGTGCGTGAATGACCTCGGGGGTCTGCTCCTCCTTTTCCTGTCCACCTTTCTTGCTTTGAATTCCCCCGTGATGTTCCCGTAGGGTGCGTGAGAACCCCTCGAGAACTCGTGGGAACGATTTGGGGTCGATTAGCCGCTGCCTTGAGTCGGCCACTCCTTCGCGCTGGCTGAGACGGCGCTGCTCGGGACTGAGACCGTAGGTCGGAATTATTGCGTTCGGAGGTCACGACACTTCGGAAAGCGTGTGAAACAGGCTCTACGCACTTCGCGTGTTTGCTTCCGTGTCAAGGGGCAAGGGCCAGCATCGACCAGCGATCGAGTCTGGACAGGCATCGTGTTGGAGGAAGTCACTGAATTGTGACTAGTAATTGTAGAAATAATAGTAACTATATACACACACCTCTGTACCCTCTCAGGGGGGTCTGGGTTTGAACTCGCCGAGGTCCGAATGCTCCTGCTCATCTTGTCTGATACGAGCACGCCAAGGCTCAACGGACACACACTGATGAGAGCAGGGTGTGCCGACGCGGGGCTGCTCACTCCTGAGCGAGGTGAAGCTGCGGTCTTCTCGTACACACAGTCGTGCTTTGAACTTAGTGAGCCATCCGGTTCATCAACTTGTAGGTCCAAGCCCACTTCAGCGGTAGACAGTGCCCTGCATAGTTGGGAACTATTTCGAAGGTTCCTCGAGCCCTTAATGTCAAACTCCCTGTTGGCTCGCTTGCTGGAATTGCTGCGAGAACTGGTGACTCCTCATCTCATGCCACGAATGAGAGATCAGTGGAAGATCATCGCGATGAATCCGAGGAAGGCCCTGCTGAGATAGCTACGGGACCAGCCGCTGTCTGGGTCATCTCCCGTGTGGGCCACCGCTCCTACGAATGCCTGGTGATAGACCGCGGCGGAGAATGCCTGGGGAGACTCTGAAGGGTGTCTTCAACATCATCTTGTTGTGAAGCAGGATGCGGAGGAAGCCAGCGAGGAGTGCAACGGTGCCCTTGATGAGAGATGGATTGCACTACAGAGGAAACAACTGCCTACTCTACATCTCACTCATATACCACTGAGCTCAGGGTGACTATCAGCCCCTGACCCCTTAGACATCAGCCCCTTAGGTATCTATCACAACACATCCTCGGGCGTTGTCATGAAGCTTCTCAATCGCTTGTGGTGACGGATGGCCGAGTAACGTGTGCCATTGCTGAGGGGATGCTTCCAGATCCTGGAGAGACGTCGCGGGTCTCACCGCAGCCGCTACATGTTGACTGGGACCATCCTCTGATCCTCGACTCTCGATCAACCAATGGCCTGTCGGGTGTGTTGAATCATCTTGCTAAAGAGCTTCCTGTTGCCCTCTTTGTCGAGTCTGGAGAGCTCGCATGCCTTGGTCGTATCATGGTGAATACCCGCATTGGTGATTCGCTGACCTGACACGAGGTTGAATGGAAACCCAGGGATATACCACACATTCAACAGCTTCAACCTCCCAATGCCTTCCGTCACTTTGACCCAAGCGGTACTGATGGATTCTGCGACGAATTCCCTTCCGGCTTGCACCGTCTCGGTAGCATCTGCCGGGCGTAGCTCGAGGAAGCGGTCCTTCATCGTCTCATTGAGAACATGGATGCTGCTTCCGTTATCGTGCATCACCTTGTCGTACAGGAAATGGGGAACGTTCACTGACCCAGAGTAGGCTACGACTGAGCAGAAGCATCAAAGCCCTCTCGCGCATTCTCTCGATGGTGGGTGTTGTCAACGGTAACCGTGGGTGGTGGATCAACGCGGGAGCTCTTCCACTGCTCCACAGCTTCTTCCACCCTCTGACGAAGACCTCTGTCCGATTTGAGAAGATCATTTCGGGAGATACTATGCACTCGTGCACTCGCCACGACTTCGCTTGAGGGCTCATACCAATTCGAAGCACGCCGTGGGTGTTATGAAAAGATGGTGCTATGCATGGTCAAGACGCGGATGGCGAATAGGTAAGGGCGAAGTGGTGAAAGAATTCCATCTGATCGGGCGTGCGATACATCTGGACAACAACCTTCGAGAATTCGGTGAGGTGAAATACGTTCGGATTCCGCGTGGCGACCGATGTAGAGTGCCGTCATATCCTCCATGACATGGAATGCTTTGAGACTGCGAGTTGAATCGGTAGGCTCCGTTGAGCCGTTGCATGCATCAAATAAGCTTATCATAAATCCGGTAAGCAATTCTTGTCGCGACGAAGAATGCAACAGAAAGCCTATGAGGAGTAGCGGTGCCCTTGACGAGAGATAGGCATGTCTACAGAAAGGGTATTTCCTGATCGACCTTCGTTTGCATACAAGGTGCGGCATGAAATCACTGGACAGCAACAGGCCATAGATGGAGTGGCCTAAACGTGAGGAACTGGAGGCACAGGGACGCGCAAAGTAGACAAAGATAGAGAAGTAGAGTAGCGACGAGCGGCCATCATGCATTATCGCATCAAGCAACGCTGGATGAATGTCTCAAGGGACGCCATAACTCGCACTACGCAAGACCCCCTGACTGAAGTCTGAGAAAAGAGGCGACCGCAATTGGTGTTCCCGTGAGAGGACTTCCTTCGGTCAGCAGCGACACAAGCCATGTTCAAAGAGTGCCCGCGTTGATGAAGGTGGACCTAATGCTGTGGCATGCCGGTGCCAAACAAATTGAGTTCAAGCCAGACTCACTCTCCAGACTCAACAACCTATCAGTAGTCTACAGAAAGAGAAGAAAGAGAGGGGGTGGGGGAGAGCAACTTTGGCCGCGATCTGTGTAGGTACTCAGAACAGGACTGCTTTCCGGACTCGACCTCTGCGGGTGAGAAGAGGAACCTTTGGCATCGCCTTAGACAACGACTGATCACAGAGTCCCGCCACGTCCCCTTGCGTCTCTCCCGCGCTGAGTAGATATAATTCCACCTACTCAAGCATACACACGCCCCGAGATGGGCCCCGTTCCTGCCGTGAATACCAGAGGATTGAGGGGAGCGGACGACGTGTGACGGTAGCGACACCAATTGATACCCTTCGATGGAAGGAGCTTTACGGCCCCCATACTGGAAAGATGCCGACATGGGCTTCTCGTTGCCCGTTTCGGTCAATTGCGAACGAACGAATATTGTCTGCAACACCCGATCGAAGGCTCCATCTCTCACGATTTTGACGTAGAGCGCTAAAACCCTCGCAACAACGCGTCAGCATCAAGACGACGCATCTGGATGCCTCGGCATAGGAAAGCGAAGCGAACTCAGCGCACACGCGAGGACGTGGGAATAAAACAAGGGTTTAGGGTCATTGACGGGTTAGGCGTTTCATCGACTATCCTCCTAGCGACGACTACCCTACATTGCGCAGTCGATGATCAGAGCATCGTCTGGATTGCGCTGTGGATGTGCGGTGACTCAGACAACCGAGTCGGGACACCTTCGCTAACCGTAGGATATAGCCGACGTTGACTTGTGCAGGATGTGCCCCAAGGCAAGAGTCTTACACGATTTCGACCTCATGAATCGAGCGACTCAGACCAGTGGGTGGCTGTCGCCAACACGGAGGGGCACCATCATCCCAGTGCTCGGTCTTGACTGTCCTTGTTCGATGAATCCACGGGATCATGGCCGGCCGGCTCGCTCAAGATTCTCTCAGTCGCATCCTCCGCGGGTGCCACCATATCGTTCTCTAATTCCACGAGCTTGACGTAAGCAGCTTCTAGAATCGGACGAAGGCCTGGTCGGGCGTATTCCTCCAAGATGCCGCGGATAAGGAGGCTCAACTTGTTCCGTGACAGCGTCTCATTCCCCAGCGCAAAAAAATCGTCGAAGTGGAATGCAACTGGTGTCGGACCTCGCCGGGCTGTCCCGCGGTGGATTCGCGCAGCGAAAGCAGTAGCATTCATTGCGATAGAGAACGTGCGGACTTCGGAAAACCGGTCTTCCAATCCAGCTTCCTTTAAGCAGACGTAGATGTTGTACAGCGCCTGACAGGCGTTGAGCATACCATCTAGCTTGCCTGTCTCCAGGGTGTGATCGGACTTCTTAGCCTCGATGAACACGAATGGAAAAGCATGTATATCGCGGTCAGGTCGCACGCACGGCTGCAGGTCGTCGCGAACTCCAAGATCAGGCGAAAGAGACCCCGCTATTTCGTCTGTCCGAAAGCAGATGCACAAATCTGGTTTTTTCTTTTCGATGTTGTGATCCTCAACTTTCTTGGTCGGTAGCATGTGCATGTTCTTCTTGGTCCACAGTCCCTCACAGTCATAGGAGAACAATGTGCTCATGCGGCCCGGTCGATCACACCGATCATGATAGTGTGCTGCAGCACGGCCTCATTGGCGTGACTGGCGTGCAGTCTGTCCATGTTGAAATCAGGTTCTGTGGTGGTAAACAGACCCTTCCTCGGTAGCTCCTTGTTCACAAAATGCCGGAAGCTCTCGATTGCACGATAGCGGGCCCCGCCTACGCTGGCTTGCCTAAATGCTTGTTCGTAGTTCGAGAGCACCTTCCGCAAAGCATCGAAACTAGCATCGGAAACCATGATTGCATCATCCCCTGTGTAGTCGGCGAAGATTCTGTCAAGGAGGTTTTGCCTCATGGCATCGCTGGTCTTACGATCCGGATTCGCGCCACGGTTTCTCAGCTCGTCTTTTCTCATTGTCAGGCTCTTCGCAACCTTCTTCTTCCCAACCATAGTGGATGAACCGGGTGTGTGAGAGGTGGTCGACATTCCCGACGTGCGAAGACTGTCTCCCGTGTTTAAGGTTGCGGGATAGGATCGTGTCGGTGCTGGCAACCCAGCGGAAGCATAAGGCGGTACGCTGGTCAGGTCCTTGCGGTGCTCTAAGGGGTGGTCACAGATCCACGCAAGAACGCGCTGCGAATCAGCGGATCTTGGGGAAGACGGCGTCGTGATCGTGTGTGATTTCTTGACAATGGCTGCTTTAATGCCTTATTCGAACGCGGCTTCGCACACTCTTGCGCCCGTGTCTTGCGGACCAGCTGCTATGGGGTGTTATTACGAGAGACTCATGAGACGCTGTGTGATATACCTCTTCGAGCAGGCGACACGCTTGCGCTGCAGCCTTTCGTTTAGGACGATCGAGCATAGTGAAAGCATCGCCTGCATAGCAGAGAGAACGGGCAGAGCCGAGAATGCGCCAATACCTTCGCGACTCCTGTAGTGGAGAAGCTCCCGATCCCCATGCGAACCCCAATCATTTGGCGCTGAGAATCTATAGCAAGTCCTATCTGGGGGTGCGCGACGTCGGCGCGTGTCTGCCTGACTCCGACACCGATGCACCACCCCATTTTTATGCTGAGTCACCACGGTCGGTTGTGAGGATGCTGGGCTGTACCTCTACCTTGGGGCTCGACACGTGACGACGAGTCTTCGGCTAATGCGTCAAGTCATCCCTTTTGCACTATAGGGATCGCTGACGATAGACCTGTTTTGACACGTGACCTGTAGTGGACTTGGCACACGTTTTGTTCTATTGTTTTCAGGGAGACGCCCATCCCCTGACACACACACACACACATATCTTCACGTTTGAGTCAAGCATTCTGTTTTAGCCCGGACACGGGAAAACCCAAACAAGACCTCAGCAAATATGGAGATAGAGAGAAGAAGTCAGCAAGACGTCGAAGCAGTTACTACGACCTCTGAACTGAGGTTCGTGTAGCTCATTGCTCGGAGGGCGCTGCCTTCGTAGAGCATTAATCATCGCATGCAACTACCTACTTAGTCTCGATCAGAGTCAAGCACGTCGACCCTCTGATAGTAGCTGCTAGCAGGTTCGCGCCACGTACACGATCCTCACTTTGCTTATAGCGGTGAGATCTTGTCTGATGAAGCTCCAAAGAGCATTACAAATGAGGCAGCTACAATAACAATGTAGGCCAACATGCGCGTATCGTCTATCCTCTGATCTTCACGTCTGGGGACACGGTGTAGAGGACTTCAACGAGGGCAACAAGTCAGAATGTCAAGCAGCGCACAATCTCACAATGTCGCAGTAGCGCACAGATCTACGTGATGTTGACCTTGATCACGGGCCGTGGCGAGAGCGTCCAAAGAGCGCAGATGAAAATCGCAGCCTACGACTATCTCTGCGGGGCAAGGTCCAGCATTTATACGACGACGATGCCGACAAGGTCTTTTGGGTGTTATGTCATGACGGAGACGTCCTGGCGCATCCATCCAAGAATAGCTCGTGTATTCTGGTGTGCGCTTGTCCAGAGGCAAGCGCAGTGCCGGAAACGAGAATGCAAGAGAAGACTTGTTGCCGGTCCGCCATGCTGCAACAAACCCAATGTGGGACTCCAGAAGACGCTGGCCGCAGGCACCGGTAGTGATTGGCTCAGACACACAGTCGCTTTGGTGTTCCTCTTCTGTGCAAGGCATGAGTTGAATCACCGTGTACGAAGGAAGGAATGGAGACATGAAGTTGCATGAGGCCCAGCTGGGGGCGAGGCCTGCGTTGGAGCCCGGGTTTGCCACGACACCGTTTACAGATATATGGAAGAATTCTAGACTGTGTAGAGACCCACTTGGGGTGAACTACTTCACGACGCTACACCGTTGATATCGAGCGGTCAGACATTAGCGTGAGTAATTCTTGTAGCGCCTAAGAAGGGACTATAGCCTGTGAACTATGTTGCGAGACTGTACCGAGAATGTAGAACGTGTTGTGATAAATACCTAAGGGGTTGATGCCTAAGGAGTCAGGGGCTGATAGCCACCCTGAGCTCAGTGGTATATGAGTGAGATGTAGAGTAGGTAGTTGTTTCCTCTGTAGTGCAATCCATCTCTCGTCAAGGGCACCGTTGCACTCCTCGCTGGCTTCCTCCGCATCCTGCATCACAACAGGTTATGAGCCCGGACAGCTTCTTCATTTGTTGATCAGTTTCACCACTGGTTGATCATCGGTGCTGAGTCAGCTTCACTGTTGGCTACCCCTGACTAACCGCAGGGGCACGACCGAAAATGGACAGCGAGAAATTCCACTTCACCGTGTTGAAAGGTGCCAACGACTGGGTCAGTTACAAGACGGACCAGCTCGACGGACTTGCCGCCCGTGAGAATGATGTCTTGGCGGAAGAACGACCATCCGAAGCGGATGCGGTCGAATACAAGAAATGGGTCAAGAAGAACGCTCAGGGGCTTGCCCAGATGAGGCAAGCCATGGCTCCCGTGGTCAAGGTGCAGTACGCCCACTTCAGCGATACCAAGGACCTCTGGGATGCATTGAGGAAGCGTTATGAGCCCAAGTCGAAGCAGCGAGAGTATGACGCCGTGAACAGCCTGTTATTCGCCACGTTGAGCGGATGTGACGGCAGCGTCGACGAGTATCTCCGCCGCAAGCAGGAAGCCTGGAATGACTTCCGTCTGGCCACCGAGGGCAAGGTGGAGATCGATGAGCGAATCTTGAAGACCAACTTTGTCTTCTGTTTGGACACGGATGCGTTCGCCGACTTCCGTCGTCAGTTTATTGCTGGATCGCTCCCGAGTGAGCCTCACGTTGGATGAGCTCCATGGGCTGGCCCGAGAAGAGGACCGGCAGCGACGAGCAGCGCAGGGCGCCCGACCGTATGGGCTGCGCTCGCCGTCATGACATCCGGATGCAGCCACTGCGGAAAGCGTGGCCATGGCCCAGCGAAGTGCTGGAAGCTTCACCCAGAACAGAAGCCCAAGCCCGAGCGCAGAGGGTGAACCGAGAATCTCAGACAGGGGACTCGCATTCTGGAAGGAGGAGAAGCCGCATCCAAGGGATGAAGATCAGACACCATCGAACAGCAAGTTTCGATTGGACATGATGACGGTGAAGACTAGTGTCCATGGACCGTCATCTGTGCGAACATTGTGGGGTGTAGACAGTTGCGCCAGTGAGCACATTTGCAATGATCTGAGCGTCATGACGAGCACGCGACAGGTGTCGCCGGTGCAATTCTGCGTCATGGGTCCCCCACCACGTGCACGATGATGGGTAGCGTTGAGTTGGATCTCGTCACGCCTGACGATCCGTGTGCCCGGTACGGCCCAACGACGTCTACTACCACGAGAGGTCTCCGATGAACTCCTGTCGACCGGGAAGCTCCACGAGAAAGGCATCTTTGTCGATTCGCCGCGGTGCCCTGTATCGAAGGAAGCAGATGCTGGGAGCGGTGATGTTTCTCCATGGAGTCCTTGTGTTGCAGACGAAACAACACCGCCGAGACGATCTCCTGGCGCTCACGACGATGCGCGGAGAGGCGATGGACAGGATGGATGAGGCTGGGTTATGGCATGCTCGATTGGGCCACCCCAGCGCGTCAGTATGGCGCAAGATCCAGCAGTCGACGACCGGCCTCGAGGGGGGTGCGTGTCGTCGACACGTCGACGCCGTGTGAAGTGTGCATGTCCAGCCACTCCACCAGACGGCCGTCACGAGACCCGCAGCTGCGAGCGACGAAGCCGTTCTACAAGCTGCATCTAGACTCGGTGGGGAAGATTCGCCCCACTGGGTATGATGGGTCTCAGTACTTTGTGGCAGTCACGGATGACTGCACGAGCTACCGAAGCGTGAGAGTGCTGAAAGAGAAGGGACAGTGGTTTCTTGAGGTCAGCAAGTTGATCGATCAGATGCGGTCGATGCTCACGCCAGCGTTGAGGCTGGCCAGACTCCTACTCGGTGGGAGTGGTGCGAGCCGACCACGAGTTCAACACGCAAGCATTCCGAGACTTCTGCGATGCACGGAGCATCCGGTGCGAATGGAGCACACCATATACACCGGAGCAGAATGGGAGAGCCGGAGGCAACCAACAAGGTCATCATCCGAAAGGCACGAAGTCTGTTGACGGATTCCAGGCTGCCGACGACCTTGTGGCCAGAGGCGGTCAGGACAGCGGTCGTGCTGTCGAACCTGACGCCCACCGGCACTGCTCTCCAGTCTCCGTCACAGGTAGTGGAAGAGATGTTCTTGGGTCGCACGTCAGCGCCAGACATCACCTACCTGAAGCGATTCGGATGCTTGGTGGTACTCAAGACACTGTCCCTCACCAGCAGAAGGCTGGCAAGTTTGGACATCAGACCATCCGAGGATACATGGTGGGGTACCAGTCGAACTCGACCCGGAATTATCGAGTCTGGATCCCAGGAACGACACGAGTCGTGGAGACTCCGCATGTGTCGTTCCATTGGTCACGCATTGCCGATCAGCCGACGTCTGTATGTCCTCCCAAGGCAATGCCCTTCCTTCTGATTTGAGAGTTCCTGTCGATGGGTTACTCAGTAGCAGCCTCAGAGATGTAGTTGATGGCTTGTTCAACGCGTGCATCGACTGGCGAGTGCTAGCAGACCAAGGGCATTATCGAGTGCATTCATGATTCTGCAACGCGCGGCCAGATTGAGCAAAGAAATCATGCATCTGTTCCTTTCTAGTCTCTAGTGGTTGAGGAAATCTCGATCACAGGATGAGTCAAGGACATCATCTTGGTTAATTGTAAACATCTGCATGGCGTCGAGCTTGCCGTCGTCCGTCTTCAAGTCGCCGGCAGCCTTGTATCTAGTGGCGAGTAAACGCACTGTCGAAGCTCACCAGATTCTTGGGACTTACCCGGAGAGATCCTTCGGCGGCTTGTAGGCAAAGCTGGGCCAACTCTGAGCGACCAAGTGCAAAGGTCTCTGTATTTGCCCCTGTAGACTTGCATTGCTGCGGCGATCAATGCCCGCCGAGCTTGGACCCGTGTAGACTCAATTTGAAGAAGCCGTCCCTACAACAGGCAGAATAAAGTCGCTTGACTTCAGGCTCTTCGTGCTTCGCCGAGAAGTGGGAGATGTTGGACAGGCTTGCCTGTGAGGCATCAGAAAGGCGGGAGCCTTGGAGAAGAAGTCTGACGTGGGCATATCTGCGAGCTGGGGAATATGGAGGTTAGAGAACAGTAGTGGCCATCCGAAACTGCGAACAGAGGATGCAGAGGTGCGAGCACCAGAAACCCATGAGCGATGGCCCAAGTCGCTGACCACACATCACAAATCTCTGAGAGCGTCGGTAAACCAGTACCCAATCAAGGTCGGGGCTCCTACTGGCCAGGAGACATGCTAGTATGCGAGGCTCGGTCCAATGAGCCAAAGTACGATCCAGTGTCCTGCACCAATGATGTCGGATAGCTATCGTACTAATATGTGCATCGGGAAGATCGCTTCCGATTCAAGGGTATCGGGGGTACATGCCCATGCACCCTCATCTCATTCATTCATGGCTACACGACAGCGCCATGCTCCAAGAAGGATGGGCCCGGCGCTTACAGTGTTCGAATCAGCAAGGCGCGAAACGTAGCAAATGAAGAGAGATCAGCGCTGTCAATTCACCGGCACTCGTGCTCTGTAGCATCCGCGTCATGTCTAATCCTTCTTCAGTACATGCGCCTGGGTCGAGCCGCACTCAGAAGGGTGTCATTTCCGTGGTAATCATCTGTTCGTGTCTTTTAGTAACCCTAGCTCGCATTGGACTAAAAGAGCGCTCTATTCTAACGTGATGTGTCTTTGTGTGTGTGTGTGTGTGTATGATTACTTCCCTGAGAACCACAGGTTACGTGTCGAAACACATGACTGCTCAATTTCCACCTGTTTGGGGCTCGCGTCACCGCTGCCGTGCGTCTGAACCTCAATGCTAATAATCAGCTTGTCTATGCGAACGACTATTGCCTATCATCCGCTTCCAACATTTCCTCCTGTGCACCTTCCTCACGTATCATTTTCCGATGCACTGTGTTCAAGGATACCATGTGATCGTTGAGTGCGTCGTCGCTTGGCTGTGGCATCTGAGCCTTGCCTTGAACGTGTCCATGAGGATCCCAGCGGGGAGCCATCATCATGACCTCGTGCATGTCCACCCACTCGGCGGGCAGGTAGGTGTAAATCCCACCATCTCTCAAGGTCAAGGGCACCGCTGCACCTCGCTGCTTCCGCATCCTGCATCACAACATGAACGTGTGACGAAGGATGAAGGAAACGAACTCATAGATTTCATCTTTCTCCCTCTTCCCCCCAACCTCCCTCTGAAGACGAAGAGCATCCGCTAGCGATCAGCACAGACACCAGTAAAACTTAGAACAGACGCTTGACGACCTCGGACGCCTCGCCCAAGGAATTTAGGCGTATCTATAAGACCAAAAAGTATCGTGGGGCAGTGACCGTCATCATCTCCATACCTATGCATCTCGTAACGCCGTCTGAGCCCTTGAGATGACTTCCCCTTATAGTTGTAGCTGAGATCTTCGTTCGAATGCTCCTGGATCGCACTGTCTGTGGTTCGTGCTTGCTCAACACCCTGTATATTTCCCAGTTTTCTGTTTTTTGGGGCAGGCTCATGCTGTGGCTCCTCTGCGAGATACATGTCGCTGGACCGTCCTGGATGCAGTGGTGCTAGCGGATTTGTTGTAGTTCGGCCGTGTCCAGATGACGATGTTGGGATTCGCACAGTCAGTCGTGCCCTGTCTTCGGATGACCGAGCCGCATGCACGCTATTGATAGACGATAGCTGATTGCATCCGTCTTGGGTGGGTGCGCTTGCCCTGAAATCCCGATCTTCCGGATACCAGTTCTGGATCTCTGATGAATTTTGTGCTACGAGGACATTTTGAAGAACACGTCGCCACCCGTTGTATGAGATGAGTACGCATCAAAATCTCGTAACAAGTCGAAAAGCGTTGTTGAAGCGGGTACCTATCATGATGGATCTGATTACTAGACTGAGGTCATCCTGAGAATAGTCATAACAAGTGTAGATGTCATCGAACACGAATTTCAACCTTCATTGTTCATATTGCTCGATATGCACGGGCGTGGAAGTCTTTGAGCGTTAGAGAGATGAGAAGGTTCCGGACGTGATCAAAGAAAAATATCACGCTTGCCAACTCTTCCATACAATGATGGATATTTAACAAGGCTTTGCCAGTGTGATGCATGTTCCGGCAGACGGGCATGGGCCAGGTTCAGGTCTCGGCTTTTTCCTTCGAAGAAGAGAATGGGAAGGTCGTTCGTCATCGGTCTCGGGAAATATGCAGCCAAGAAGGTCCAGCAAAGCCACTTGACACCCTCGATGCCCGAGAGCAACTCATGAGGTGAGAAGGCCACCGTCAGATCTGGTCGACCGGTCGGCAGCTCATCTGGCAGCCTAAAGGGAGTAAGTAACTCTCGACGCTATGCCGGGACGTCGAATGCTCACATCTGAGACCCGGCGGTAGGATCAGCACTGTCTTTGTCTCTCTGAAAGTCCTGTGCAGCAGTGGGTGCGCAGCCTTTCGAGTTTCCCGCTCCCCTGACTCTTCAGTCTCGTCCACTCGCCTCTCGATTGAAGTAACTATGCGATCCATATGCCACCGGTCGACTCGCAGTGACTAGAATGGTACTTTGGAAATGTATTCGTTGGAGCGTTGGCGCGATGCGCCTGTCCCACTCGAATTCTGCCTCGGTGACCGTGAACAACTTGTATGATGGTAGTGCATCGTTTATTTTCTATGGAAAGACCCATTTTCGCTTTATGTCGTGTCTTCCGATGCTTTCTTCATCCCATTATAGTCGTCCACTAAGTTGGCTTCGCGATCTTATTAGACTCTTGACCTTACGCAAGGGGAGTCGGTTGCGCCAGCCGATCTACGCGTTCTTTTCAGCTTCACAACGAACGGAACGTCAGGAGCATCATTGGGTCCAGACTCGGGGTCTGCATTTTCCGTACTCAGCAGTCGTAGAGGATAGGTGGCATCATCGACCGTTGATGGCTTCGACCTGCGTGTATCTGAAGTTCCAGTAGAGCCCCCTCGAGCGCCATCTCAGATCGGGCAGGGATACTGGAAGAGTTTCGCCTGCGCCCGACGAGACTCGCGCAACCCCACTGGATGGCAGAGGGGGTGCTGTATCGGGTCGTGATCAAGGATCCAACCTATGGAGCCACCACGATAGTTTCCGGCTCCGCAGGCAGGTTCAGATGGACGGCTTGAGCACGATCCGGACTCGATGGTGGGAGCAAGGGTATCTCGTTCTGGCCAGGAACCTTGGTAGGATTCTGCTTGTGCGAGGTAGGGCTACGATTTGAAAGCACCCTTCCGGCTCGACCTGATACCTCATTTTTCGCGCAGTGGATTCGCTCCAAGACGGCACGACGACTTCGCGCGACGGCGCAGCAGGGCTTCGTTCTGTAGTCTTCGCGATTGCCTCGCTGATGTCGGTATGTGGGCTCGGACTCAACGTTTGAGAGCCGCCTATCAGTACCGTGATGAGCCGTTGAGGTGCTACACCCGACGCTCGGGAATTGGGTCAATACGCCTCGATCGTCTCGCCTAGTAACCCAGCCATCAGCAGTCGAACCATAGAATGAGAGAGAAAGCGTCTCTACGTATACGGCATAATTGCGTACAGTTCTGACGCTGGCCGGAGCCCGATTAGAGGTCTGGGGGTTTTGAGGTCTTGGATTGACCTCTTCGAAGCAGCGGGCCAAGGCGCGTAAAGGGACGTGACGGGAGAGGGCGATGCCTCGGAAGAAAGAGGACGCGTACCCCCAGGCTGCCCCGTTTCTGATGAAATCTGAGCTACCTTCCGGGCAGCGCCCCGCGTAAGGACCGGCGACATCCTACGCACGAGATCATTGAGGAGCATCCGTCTCACATCCAGACTAGGAGCGAATCAGTACCGTCGGCGGCTACAAGTACTGCGCCGAGATTCAGAGGTTATGGCTGCCCTTCAGCGCTTGCTGGCAGCCCTACCCACAGACTGCGGTGGCAGTGTCGAGGAATTGGCAGGCGGGACAGGGATCAATGTATACGTGTCATTGTCATCCGAAATTTCCAAGGCTTGGCATTGCAATCCTCCGAAAAACCGTGAGAACGTCTCAGTCCCGCTCACAGGGCCGGGGGGCGGCAAGTGCGGCAGATTCGGGCTCGTTCCGACGCTAACTTGGCGCTTAGTGTACCAGATGTGCCCCCGGGGCAGGTGGGCGTGCTGGTTCACCGTAGAATCGTGGGTCCAGAGGAATTCCAGCTGCACGTGCTGGCGAGTTTCCACTATAATTATCTTGATCGGCGACATACAAGATCTATGCAGCGACCGCACAAGCTCCGTTCAGGTTTTGACAGAACGCGACATTATGTGGACGAACGACGTAGGCTCGAATAGCCGTGCGCGTCCATTGACTGCGTGATCCGCCTTCCTCAATTTTGAGGATCCACATCTAGGGTGATGCCTATGTTTGGAGAGAAGAGACCGAAATCAATATCTCAAGAGAAACAAAGATGCATGAGGGAGAGGGGGTGGGGTAGGGATCCAGTAGCCATTATAAGGCGCCAGATTCCTCGGGCGTTTACATGAACCCATCAGGTGGGCTGATATTGGCCAGGGAGATGGTGAGTCAGGCGCGTCCTCGATGGGTCCTCGGCGACAGCCATTCGAATTACAGGCATCCCAGACGAGGCTCGCCGCGGCGCGAGCACGCGATCTCAGCTGCACCCGGCGCCTGTTATCCGTTTCGACCAAGCGCATCTGCCCGTCAGCCATCTACGATGCTCTTTTTCTTCCAGACCTCTCAACGCGGGGGCCACCGTCCATTTTGGTCTGGCCTCGCCTCATCTTCCACCGAAATACTTGATATGCCAAACGAAGACCCAGCATCTCCAGTAAAAGTTCTATTAGCCTTACATGGTGAACCCTTTATTTGCTGCGATCGTGCGATCTTGTTTGTTGTTTGCGCTTCGATCCATTCGATGAAGAGAGCGTCGTCCCTGCTCGTCAGCCGACATCTCTGCGAGATCGCTGTCGTCTGGATAACGCCACCAAGCGACGTTGTTCGCTCGGGCGGTGGTCGAAGAAGCTATCAGGGACCCCAGACTTTATCAGCAGCCCCAAGGTACCCCGCAGGATTGGCCTCAGGGTCTGCGCCGCATAATTTGCAACGATGTATCGGACCAGCATGTTTAAATCGTCTCGGTGTAATCGTGATGTCGCACAGCACATCATACGTATAGAAGATGCGTTGATCTCCTTCCATGGCCCGATGCGCCCGCCTCGAAATAATCAGCGGTGATCACGATCGAAAAAGCGCGCATGCTTCCAGAAGACATCGGTATGCGTTTCTTGACCAACTTGACGCAATTGTAGATGCTGTGGTAGGGCCTGGCTTTGGAGTGCATATTTAAGTAGGGCAGTTATAGGGTCGATGGCGCCGCCTCCTCGATGAACAGAAACGAAGCTGAGACCTGGCTTTTTTCTGCGGGCACAAGCAGCCTTGTAGATATTGCGGGACGTTTTCCGTCCATGCTTTCCATCATCCGTTCCTTGTCGAAGGCGACGGTCAGATCAGGCTGCAGCTGGTGCAATTTGTAGTCCGGGTGTTGTGGTTCAACTTTCTGTACCACGGGTTCAGTACGGCCTGGACGGGCGGCCCGAAGCGGCAGGGACAAACAGGCGCGTAGCACGGGAACTCGACCGCCCCACCTACGTTGTTCCACACCCCTTTGCAATTGACGCCTAACTTCTTGTCCAGACGCCATCGGTCGACTGCTGTCATGATGATGCCGCCTGCAACACGTATTCGTTGAGCGGCTCGCCAGGCGCTTATCCGAATCAAAATCCCCGATTCGTAACTGTGGACAACCCAAGATCAGCAGAACGCATTGATCGTCTGACGGAATTCTTCTATCTCGTTCCTGATGTTAGCACCGCTCAAGCTATACGCCCACGAGGGCAGGTGTCCCTAAATTTCTTTCACCGTCTCGATGAGCTCCGGACATCTTCGCGATCTCGTTGAGAGACCGCTTTGCATCGTTCGCCAGCCCGCACGAACACGTTATCGTCGGCTGGGATCGAGGATCACGAACCACATTAGCACCTGGCGGCATTGAGTCGTTCACAGCAACTCTCGTCGCTCAGCTTGAAGATGGTCGTGCTGGTCTGTTCGGATTCCTCCGTGTGTCCGGGCGCCCCGGCAGGTACGATAAAAACCGAGTTCGGAGGCTGGGAGGTCTCAGAGATGGTGCTGATTGCAGCTGATGACGCTGGTCGCGCGACGGCACGATCTTGTCCGGGTGTAAAGAGGCCTGGTCGCCAAACCAGAAAGGCAGTGTGTCTTGTGCTCGCCGCCAACGCCGCTGGGAGCTTCTTTGCCGTGCGTGAATGACCCCGGGTCTGCTCTCCTTTCCTGTCCACCTTTCTGCTTTGAATTCCCCGTGGATGTTCTCGTAGGGTGCGGAGAACCCCCCGAGATCCCGTGGGAACGATTTGGGGTCGATTAGCCGCTGCCTTGAGTCCGCCACCCTTCGCGCCGGCTGAGACGGCGCTGCTCGGGACTGAGACCGTAGGTCAGAATTATTGCGTTCGGAGGTCACGACACTTGGAAAGCGTGAAACAGGCTCTACGCACTCGCGTGCTTTGCTTCGACACAGGCAAGGGGCCAGCATCGACCAGCGATCGAGGTCTGACAGGCATCGTGGTTGAGGAAGTCACTGAATTGTGACTAGTAATTGTAGAAATAATAGTAACTATATACACACACCTCTGTACCCTCTCAGGGGGTCTGGGTTTGAACTCGCCGAGGTCCGAATGCTCCTGCTCATCTTGTCTGATACGAGCACGCCAAGGCCCAACGGACACACACTGATGAGAGCAGGGTGCTCGCCGCGGGGCTGCTCACTCCTGAGCGAGGTGAAGCTGCAGGTCTTCTCGTACACACAGTCGTGCTTTGAACTTAGTGAGCCATCCCGGTTCATCAACTTGTAGGTCCAAGCCCACTTCAGCGGTAGACAGTGCCCTGCATAGTTGGGAACCATTTCGAAGGTTCCTCGAGCCCTTAATGTGTCAAACTCCTGTTGGCTCGCTTGCTGGAATTGCTGCGAGAACTGGTGACTCCTCATCTCATGCCACGAATGAGAGATCAGTGGAAGATCATCGCGATGAATCCGAGGAAGGCCCTGCTGAGATAGCTACAGGGACCAGCCGCTGTCTGGGTCATCTCCCGTGTGGGCCACCGCTCGACGAATGCCTGGTGATAGACCGCGGCGGAGAATGCCTTCGCGGGAGACTCTGAAGGGTGTCTTCAACATCATCTTGTTGTGAAGCAGGATGCGGAGGAAGCCAGCGAGGAGCAACGGTGCCCTTGATGAGAGATGGATTGCACTACAGAGGAAACAACTGCCTACTCTACATCTCACTCCCATATACCACTGGAGCTCAGGGTGACTATCAGCCCCTGACCCCTTAGACATCAGCCCCTTAGGTATCTATCACAACACATCCTCGGGCGTTGTCATGAAGCTTCTCAATCGCTTGTGGTGACGGATGGCCGAGTAACGTGTGCCATTGCTGAGGGGATGCTTCCAGATCCTGGAGAGACGTCGCGGGTCTCACCGCAGCCGCTACATGTTGACTGGGACCATCCTCTGATCCTCGACTCTCGATCAACCAATGGCCTGTCGGGTGTGTTGAATCATCTTGCTAAAGAGCTTCCTGTTGCCCTCTTTGTCGAGTCTGGAGAGCTCGCATGCCTTGGTCGTATCATGGTGAATACCCGCATTGGTGATTCGCTGACCTGACACGAGGTTGAATGGAAACCCAGGGATATACCACACATTCAACAGCTTCAACCTCCCAATGCCTTCCGTCACTTTGACCCAAGTGGTACTGATGGATTCTGCGACGAATTTCCTTCCGGCTTGCACCGTCTCGGTAGCATCTGCCGGGCGTAGCTCGAGGAAGCGGTCCTTCATCGTCTCATTGAGAACATGGATGCTGCTTCCGTTATCGTGCATCACCTTGTCGTACAGGAAATGGGGAACGTTCACTGACCCAGAGTAGGCTGCGACTGGAGCAGAAGCATCAAAGCCTCTCGCGCATTCTCTCGATGGTGGGTGTTGTCAACGGTAACCGTGGGTGGTGGATCAACGCGGGAGCTCTTCCACTGCTCCACAGCTTCTTCCACCCTCTGACGAAGACCTCTGTCCGATTTGAGAAGATCATTTCGGGAGATACTATGCACTCGTGCACTCGCCACGACTTCGCTTGAGGGCTTATACCAATTGAAGCACGCCGTGGGTGTTATGAAAAGATGGTGCTATGCATGGTCAAGACGCGGATGGCGAATAGGTAAGGGCGAAGTGGTGAAAGAATTCCATCTGATCGGGCGTGCGATACATCTGGACAACAACCTTCGAGAATTCGGTGAGGTGAAATACGTCTGGATTCCGCGCGTGGCGACCGATGTAGAGTGCCGTCATATCCTCCATGACATGGAATGCTTTGAGACTGCGAGTTGAATCGGTAGGCTCCGTTGAGCCGTTGCATGCATCAAATAAGCTTATCATAAATCCGGTAAGCAATTCTTGTCGCGACGAAGAATGCAACAGAAAGCCTATGAGGAGTAGCGGTGCCCTTGACGAGAGATAGGCATGTCTACAGAAAGGGTATTTCCTGATCGACCTTCGTTTGCATACAAGGTGCGGCATGAAATCACTGGACAGCAACAGGCCATAGATGGAGTGGCCTAAACGTGAGGAACTGGAGGCACAGGGACGCGCAAAGTAGACAAAGATAGAGAAGTAGAGTAGCGACGAGCGGCCATCATGCATTATCGCATCAAGCAACGCTGGATGAATGTCTCAAGGGACGCCATAACTCGCACTACGCAAGACCCCCTGACTGAAGTCTGAGAAAAGAGGCGACCGCAATTGGTGTTCCGTGAGGACTTCCTTCGGTCAGCAGCGACACAAGCCATGTTCAAAGAGTGCCCGCGTTGATGAAGGTGGACCTAATGCTGTGGCATGCCGGTGCCAAACAAATTGAGTTCAAGCCAGACTCACTCTCCAGACTCAACAACCTATCAGTAGTCTACAGAAAGAGAAGAAAGAGAGGGGGTGGGGGAGAGCAACTTTGGCCGCGATCTGTGTAGGTACTCAGAACAGGACTGCTTTTCCGGACTCGACCTCTGCGGGTGAGAAGAGGAACCTTTGGCATCGCCTTAGACAACGACTGATCACAGAGTCCCGCCACGTCCCTTTGCGTCTCTCTCCCGCGCTGAGTAGATATAATTACACCTACTCAAGCATACACACACCCCGAGATGGGCCCCGTTCCTGCCGTGAATACCAGAGGATTGAGGGAGCGGACGACGTGTGACGGTAGCGACACCAATTGATACCCTTCGATGGAAGGAGCTTTACGGCCCCCATACTGGAAAGATGCCGACATGGGCTTCTCGTTGCCCGTTTCGGTCAATTGCGAACGAACGAATATTGTCTGCAACACCCGATCGAAGGCTCCATCTCTCACGATTTTGACGTAGAGCGCTAAAACCCTCGCAACAACGCGTCAGCATCAAGACGACGCATCTGGATGCCTCGGCATAGGAAAGCGAAGCGAACTCAGCGCACACGCGAGGACGTGGGAATAAAACAAGGTTTAGGGTCATTGACGGGTTAGGCGTTTCATCGACTATCCTCCTAGCGACGACTACCCTACATTGCGCAGTCGATGATCAGAGCATCGTCTGGATTGCGCTGTGGATGTGCGGTGACTCAGACAACCGAGTCGGGACACCTTCGCTAACCGTAGGATATAGCCGACGTTGACTTGTGCAGGATGTGCCCCAAGGCAAGAGTCTTACACGATTTCGACCTCATGAATCGAGCGACTCAGACCAGTGGGTGGCTGTCGCCAACACGGAGGGGCACCATCATCCTCCAGTGCTCGGTCTTGACTGTCCTTGTTCGATGAATCCACGGGATCATGGCCGGCCGGCTCGCTCAAGATTCTCTCAGTCGCATCCTTCGCGGGTGCCACCATATCGTTCTCTAATTCCACGAGCTTGACGTAAGCAGCTTCCAGAATCGGACGAAGGCCTGGTCGGGCGTATTCCTCCAAGATGCCGCGGATAAGGAGGCTCAACTTGTTCCGTGACAGCGTCTCATTCCCCAGCGCAAAAAAATCGTCGAAGTGGAATGCAACTGGTGTCGGACCTCGCCGGGCTGTCCCGCGGTGGATTCGCGCAGCGAAAGCAGTAGCATTCATTGCGATAGAGAACGTGCGGACTTCGGAAAACCGGTCTTCCAATCCAGCTTCCTTTAAGCAGACGTAGATGTTGTACAGCGCCTGACAGGCGTTGAGCATACCATCTAGCTTGCCTGTCTCCAGGGTGTGATCGGACTTCTTAGCCTCGATGAACACGAATGGAAAAGCATGTATATCGCGGTCAGGTCGCACGCACGGCTGCAGGTCGTCGCGAACTCCAAGATCAGGCGAAAGAGACCCCGCTATTTCGTCTGTCCGAAAGCAGATGCACAAATCTGGTTTTTTCTTTTCGATGTTGTGATCCTCAACTTTCTTGGTCGGTAGCATGTGCATGTTCTTCTTGGTCCACAGTCCCTCACAGTCATAGGAGAACAATGTGCTCATGCGGGCCCGGTCGATCACACCGATCATGATAGTGTGCTGCAGCACGGCCTCATTGGCGTGACTGGCGTGCAGTCTGTCCATGTTGAAATCAGGTTCTGTGGTGGTAAACAGACCCTTCCTCGGTAGCTCCTTGTTCACAAAATGCCGGAAGCTCTCGATTGCACGATAGCGGGCCCTGCCTACGCTGGCTTGCCTAAATGCTTGTTCGTAGTTCGAGAGCACCTTCCGCAAAGCATCGAAACTAGCATCGGAAACCATGATTGCATCATCCCCTGTGTAGTCGGCGAAGATTCTGTCAAGGAGGTTTTGCCTCATGGCATCGCTGGTCTTACGATCCGGATTCGCGCCACGGTTTCTCAGCTCGTCTTTCTCATTGTCAGGCTCTTCGCAACCTTCTTCTTCCCAACCATAGTGGATGAACCGGGTGTGTGAGAGGTGGTCGACATTCCCGACGTGCGAAGACTGTCTCCCGTGTTTAAGGTTGCGGGATAGGATCGTGTCGGTGCTGGCAACCCAGCGGAAGCATAAGGCGGTACGCTGGTCAGGTCCTTGCGGTGCTCTAAGGGGTGGTCACAGATCCACGCAAGAACGCGCTGCGAATCAGCGGGATCTTGGGGAAGACGGCGTCGTGATCGTGTGTGATTTCTTGACAATGGCTGCTTTAATGCCTTATTCGAACGCGGCTTCGCACACTCTTGCGCCCGTGTCTTGCGGACCAGCTGCTATGGGGTGTTATTACGAGAGACTCATGAGACGCTGCGGATATACCTCTTCGAGCAGGCGACACGCTTGCGCTGCAGCCTTTCGTTTAGGACGATCGAGCATAGTGAAAGCATCGCCTGCATAGCAGAGAGAACGGGCAGAGCCGAGAATGCGCCAATACCTTCGCGACTCCTGTAGTGGAGAAGCTCCCGATCCCCATGCGAACCCCAATCATTTGGCGCTGAGAATCTATAGCAAGTCCTATCTGGGGTGCGCGACGTCGGCGCGTGTCTGCCTGACTCCGACACCGATGCACCACCCCATTTTATGCTGAGTCACCACGGTCGGTTGTGAGGATGCTGGGCTGTACCTCTACCCTAAGGGCTCGACACGTGACGACGAGTCTTCGGCTAATGCGTCAAAGTCTCATCCCTTTTGCACTATAGGGATCGCTGACGACAGACCTGTTTTGACACGTGACCCGTAGTGGACTTGGCAGCACGTTTTGTTCTATTGTTTTCAGGGAGACGCCCATCCCCTGACACACACACACACACATATCTTCACGTTTGAGTCAAGCATTCTGTTTTAGCCCGACACGGGAAAACCCAAACAAGACCTCAGCAAATATGGAGATAGAGAGAAGAAGTCAGCAAGACGTCGAAGCAGTTACTACGACCTCTGAACTGAGGTTCGTGTAGCTCATTGCTCGGAGGGCGCTGCCTTCGTAGAGCATTAATCATCGCATGCAACTACCTACTTAGTCTCGATCAGAGTCAAGCACGTCGACCCTCTGATAGTAGCTGCTAGCAGGTTCGCGCCACGTACACGATCCTCACTTTGCTTATAGCGGTGAGATCTTGTCTGATGAAGCTCCAAAGAGCATTACAAATGAGGCAGCTACAATAACAATGTAGGCCAACATGCGCGTATCGTCTATCCTCTGATCTTCACGTCTGGGGACACGGTGTAGAGGACTTCAACGAGGGCAACAAGTCAGAATGTCAAGCAGCGCACAATCTCACAATGTCGCAGTAGCGCACAGATCTACGTGATGTTGACCTTGATCACGGGCCGTGGCGAGAGCGTCCAAAGAGCGCAGATGAAAATCGCAGCCTACGACTATCTCTGCGGGGCAAGGTCCAGCATTTATACGACGACGATGCCGACAAGGTCTTTTGGGTGTTATGTCATGACGGAGACGTCCTGGCGCATCCATCCAAGAATAGCTCGGGGTGTATTCTGGTGTGCGCTTGTCCAGAGGCAAGCGCAGTGCCGGAAACGAGAATGCAAGAGAAGACTTGTTGCCGGTCCGCCATGCTGCAACAAACCCAATGTGGGACTCCAGAAGACGCTGGCCGCAGGCACCGGTAGTGATTGGCTCAGACACACAGTCGCTTTGGTGTTCCTCTTCTGTGCAAGGCATGCAGTTGAATCACCGTGTACGAAGGAAGGAATGGAGACATGAAGTTGCATGAGGCCCAGCTGGGGGCGAGGCCTGCGTTGGAGCCCGGGTTTGCCACGACACCGTTTACAGATATATGGAAGAATTCTAGACTGTGTAGAGACCCACTTGGGGTGAACTACTTCACGACGCTACACCGTTGATATCGAGCGGTCAGACATTAGCGTGAGTAATTCTTGTAGCGCCTAAGAAGGGACTATAGCCTGTGAACTATGTTGCGAGACTGTACCGAGAATGTAGAACGTGTTGTGATAAATACCTAAGGGGTTGATGCCTAAGGAGTCAGGGGCTGATAGCCACCCTGAGCTCAGTGGTATATGAGTGAGATGTAGAGTAGGTAGTTGTTTCCTCTGTAGTGCAATCCATCTCTCGTCAAGGGCACCGTTGCACTCCTCGCTGGCTTCCTCCGCATCCTGCATCACAACAGGTTATGAGCCCGGACAGCTTCTTCATTTGTTGATCAGTTTCACCACTGGTTGATCATCGGTGCTGAGTCAGCTTCACTGTTGGCTACCCCTGACCAACCGCAGGGGCACGACCGAAAATGGACAGCGAGAAATTCCACTTCACCGTGTTGAAAGGTGCCAACGACTGGGTCAGTTACAAGACGGACCAGCTCGACGGACTTGCCGCCCGTGAGAATGATGTCTTGGTGGAAGAACGACCATCCGAAGCGGATGCGGTCGAATACAAGAAATGGGTCAAGAAGAACGCTCAGGGCTTGCCCAGATGAGGCAAGCCATGGCTCCCGTGGTCAAGGTGCAGTACGCCCACTTCAGCGATACCAAGGACCTCTGGGATGCATTGAGGAAGCGTTATGAGCCCAAGTCGAAGCAGCGAGAGTATGACGCCGTGAACAGCCTGTTATTCGCCACGTTGAGCGGATGTGACGGCAGCGTCGACGAGTATCTCCGCCGCAAGCAGGAAGCCTGGAATGACTTCCGTCTGGCCACCGAGGGCAAGGTGGAGATCGATGAGCGAATCTTGAAGACCAACTTTGTCTTCTGTTTGGACACGGATGCGTTCGCCGACTTCCGTCGTCAGTTTATTGCTGGATCGCTCCCGAGTGAGCTCACGTTGGATGAGCTCCATGGGCTGGCCCGAGAAGAGGACCGGCAGCGACGAGCAGCGCAGGGCGCCCGACCGTATGGGGCTGCGCTCGCCGTCATGACATCCGGATGCAGCCACTGCGGAAAGCGTGGCCATGGCCCAGCGAAGTGCTGGAAGCTTCACCCAGAACAGAAGCCCAAGCCCGAGCGCAGAGGGGTGAACCGAGAATCTCAGACAGGGGACTCGCATTCTGGAAGGAGGGGAGAAGCCGCATCCAAGGGATGAAGATCAGACACCATCGAACAGCAAGTTTCGATTGGACATGATGACGGTGAAGACTAGTGTCCATGGACCGTCATCTGTGCGAACATTGTGGGGTGTAGACAGTTGCGCCAGTGAGCACATTTGCAATGATCTGAGCGTCATGACGAGCACGCGACAGGTGTCGCCGGTGCAATTCTGCGTCATGGGTCCCCCCCACCACGTGCACGATGATGGGTAGCGTTGAGTTGGATCTCGTCACGCCTGACGGATCCGTGTGCCCGGTACGGCCCAACGACGTCTACTACCACGAGAGGTCTCCGATGAACCTCCTGTCGACCGGGAAGCTCCACGAGAAAGGCATCTTTGTCGATTCGGGCCGCGGTGCCCTGTATCGAAGGAAGCAGATGCTGGGAGCGGTGATGTTTCTCCATGGAGTCCTTGTGTTGCAGACGAAACAACACCGCCGAGACGATCTCCTGGCGCTCACGACGATGCGCGGAGAGGCGATGGACAGGATGGATGAGGCTGGGTTATGGCATGCTCGATTGGGCCACCCCAGCGCGTCAGTATGGCGCAAGATCCAGCAGTCGACGACCGGCCTCGAGGGGTGCGTGTCGTCGACACGTCGACGCCGTGTGAAGTGTGCATGTCCAGCCACTCCACCAGACGGCCGTCACGAGACCCGCAGCTGCGAGCGACGAAGCCGTTCTACAAGCTGCATCTAGACTCGGTGGGGAAGATTCGCCCCACTGGGTATGATGGGTCTCAGTACTTTGTGGCAGTCACGGATGACTGCACGAGCTACCGAAGCGTGAGAGTGCTGAAAGAGAAGGGACAGTGGTTTCTTGAGGTCAGCAAGTTGATCGATCAGATGCGGTCGATGCTCGCCGCCAGCGTTGAGGCTGGCCAGACTCCCTACTCGGTGGGAGTGGTGCGAGCCGACCACGAGTTCAACACGCAAGCATTCCGAGACTTCTGCGATGCACGGAGCATCCGGTGCGAATGGAGCACACCATATACACCGGAGCAGAATGGGAGAGCCGAGGCAACCAACAAGGTCATCATCCGAAAGGCACGAAGTCTGTTGACGGATTCCAGGCTGCCGACGACCTTGTGGCCAGAGGCGGTCAGGACAGCGGTCGTGCTGTCGAACCTGACGCCCACCGGCACTGCTCTCCAGTCTCCGTCACAGGTAGTGGAAGAGATGTTCTTGGGTCGCACGTCAGCGCCAGACATCACCTACCTGAAGCGATTCGGATGCTTGGTGGTACTCCAAGACACTGTCCCTCACCAGCAGAAGGCTGGCAAGTTTGGACATCAGACCATCCGAGGATACATGGTGGGGTACCAGTCGAACTCGACCCGGAATTATCGAGTCTGGATCCCAGGAACGACACGAGTCGTGGAGACTCCGCATGTGTCGTTCCACGAGCATCAAATGTATTCACGTCTTGACAGCAATGGCCTGAAGGGTCACACGCAGCAATTGGACATAGAGCACGAAGATGTGCCAGAAGAGATTGTCATAAATCCCGCTGAGGTCGACAATGCATCCACGAGGGATGTATCAGAAGAGATCGTCATAAATCCCGCCGAGGTCGACGATGCGTCCATGACGGATGCGCCAGATCAGATGGTCGGCTCAGGGGGTGTGGAACCTCCTGCGCACCCAAGCGAGGGTGCTCCCGCTGTGGAGCCGACCATGCTCATGAACGCCCCAGAGAGGGCTGGTGGAGTCCCAGGAGAGGACTGCCACGCAAATACCACCTCGAGTCAGGGGGTGGCTTTATGCCTCTGAGCCTCCGGGAAGGACTCAGGAAGACGAGTTTGCTCGTATTGCAAACGAAGCAGAGTCTCGTGCAGCGCAGTCTGCAGCTCTGCCTGTGGCTGACCAGGGAGGTCAGCAGAGACGGTCGACTCGAAACAAACGACCTACGCAACAGCTGAAGGACCATGAGGCCAACGCTCTGGCCATGGTGAAGGCTAGCGACCAGACCACGACGGTCCAGTCGGAGCCAGCCGGCCTGGAAGAGGCGCTGGCATCCCCCTATATGGAGGGCATCCATGAAGAAGGAAGTCGACACGCTCGAAGCACTGCACACCTGGGATCTGATTCCCGCTCGCGACGTCCCTGCTGGTCGGCAGGTGATAGACGGCAAGTGGGTGTGGAAGGTCAAGGACGACGGGACGGCGAAGTCTCGATGGGTCGTCCGTGGCTTCCGGCAGCAGTACGGGGTCGACTATCTGGATACGTACGCGTACACGCTCGGATGCGTGTCGTATCGCATCATCTATGCCTTGATGGCGTTTCACGACTGGGACCTGTATCAGTGGGACGTGACGGGGGCATTTCTGCATGCACTCTTGGATGAGTTTGCCATCTATGCAGAAGCCCCACACGGCATGTATCAGGATGGGGTAGTATGCAAGCTGCGAAAGAGTCTGTATGGCCTGAAGCAGGCACCTCACCTGTGGTATCAAGAGCTGATGCGCGCTCTGAAGTCGCAAGGGTATGCACCCTTTCTGCGGGACCCGTGTGTCCTGAGTAACACTCGGAAGAGTGTGTTTGTCATGGTCTTCGTGGATGACATCCAAGTCACTGGATGGGACCATGCATCGATTCAGAGGTTGGAACGGTCGTTGAAGGCGACCTTCACGCTGCGAGACGTGGAGGCAACGACGTTCCTCGGACTGAAGATTGAGCGCGATCGGGCAGCTCGAGCCCTGCGCATTCACCAGCGGCCTCATGTCGACAAGGCGCTGGAACGATTCGGGATGGCGGAGTGCAAGCCGACCCAGACGCCTGGAGAGGAGATTCTGATGGCAGGTGCAACGTCATGCACTGCCACCTCCAGGGTTGTGTACCAGCAGGTAGTGGGAATGCTCAACTACCTGGCTGTGGTGTCAAGGCCAGACCTCTCGCTCCGAGTCTCCCAGCTGTCGAGGTACCTTGCCAATCCTTCCGATGCACACATGCAAGCAGCCAAGCGTGTGCTTCGGTATCTGAGCGGGACTCGCTCGCATGGCCTTCGGTTCCACTACTCGAACGAAGAGCCATTGGTGCAAGGGTACAGTGACGCAGATTTTGCTGGAGAAACGGAGAAGCGGAGATCAACGTCTGGCTACGCCTTCTTTGTCGCTGGTGGGCTTGTCTCGTGGAGGAGCAAGCTGCAGAGCACCATTGCATTGTCGTCGACCGAGAGCGAGTACGCCGCTCTCGTGGAAGCGATCAAAGAGGCAAACTGGATTGTGGGATTCCTCACGGAAGTCGGGTACGATGAAAAGCTTCTACGACCGGTCAGCATTCGCGAAGACAGTCAGTCTACGATCGCGTTGACGGTCAATCACAAGAACTCTGCACGGACGAAGCACATCGACGTGAGGAACCACTACTGTCGGCAGGAGTATGACAACGGGCATGTGGCCCTTGCATACGTCCCCACGCAGCGACAGGCAGCAGATATCTTCACCAAGAGCTTGGGAAGGAATCTGTGGAGACCAGCGCTGAAGATGCTCTGGATGAGCTCCAGCAGCTGTGGCAAAGTAAGTATCATTCAAGCTGCGCTGGATGATGCTACACCACCGACCTCAGGTTGAGGGGTGTGTTGTGATAGATACCTAAGGGGTTGATGCCTGAGGAGTCAGGGGCTGATAGTCACCCTGAGCTCAGTGGTATATGAGTGAGATGTAGTGTAGGTAGTTGTTTCCTCTGTAGTGCAATCCATCTCTCGTCAAGGGCACCGTTGCACTCCTCGCTGGCTTCCTCCGCATCCTGCATCACAACAGATTCCTATGGGCGTATTAGAGTAGGGACGTAGACGACAGTCTACTTGGTAAGCATTGCTATTGAGTTTTGCCGTTGAAGCGCCGCGATGCACTCATCGGAATTTTTTGTGGCGATGCTGGATCACTTTTCTTTCTCGATTCGCAGGCAGCAAGGTAAAGGTAGAGGGGTTCGAACCCCGCGATACCGATAACGACCTGCCGTTCAACAACGTAGCAGCCAGTGGTCCAACTTTGCACGATCACAAGGCCTGAGAAGGTGATGCCGTCCAAGCTCTCTCCACGATGTGTTCACGAGGGCGTTGAAGAAGCTCCGGAACGTATGGTGCACTCACCTACTTTGATGACTCTGGTGGACGAGGATAACGAATTCTCCTGATCAGGCTCGTCATAAGCCTCGTCTGCTGGTTCCGCTGGTACGTCTCTGAATGGTGCTGCGGGCGGTATCGCTGATGGTGGCTCCACTAGTGGTTTAAGGATTGCTGTTGTCAATGCCTCATTTTTGTCCGCCTCCAGCATGCCCGTCATTCGAGTTTTCGCTAGACTAAGCATGTTGATAACCGTTGCATACGGATCGTGCGGTCGGCATCACACCAGGCGAACGGCCAAACTGTTCTTATTCCCATTAGATTCCGCGCTTGAGGGGAGCCCTTGCCATGGGTTACGGATGTGAGACTTTTTGTAGGAAGATATAGAATTCTGACTAGCTGGCGAGATACTAGTAACTATATACACACAGCTCCCCTGCCCTCTCAGGTGTCAGAAATTCGGACGTTCATTTGATGTGATGTCACGTGACTATCACAGTCACGCGGATTTCTAAATAGGCTTAGCGCACCTCTCATGATGTCTTCACCTTTTGTATTGCACTTACTCCTTTTGTGCAACGGTGGAGTGTGGACACGGGCGACTGGGTGTCCGCTGAGCCTGGGCGTGTTCGTATCAGACAAGATGAGCAGGAGCATACGGACCCCGGCTAGTTCAAACCCAGACACCCCTGAGAGGGTACGGAGGTGTGTGTATATAGTTGCTATTATCTCTACAATTACTAGTCAGAATGGAGTGACTTCCTCCAACAAATGTATGGAGATCGGCGGGGATGGGATCCCGTGTGCATACTTGAGTAGGGGGTTACTCTACAGTCTATTAGAGTGAGGGTTTGCCGCTACGCTGGATCCGCTCGAATTCGTTTGGGGATCGGCAGGCGTTCCATGTGCGCATGACTGACCCGCATGTATCAATGATCGTCTGGACATAATTCCGGACGTACATGCTTACAGACAATGAAACGCCCAACCCAAAGAGGAAGACCATGAAATGAATGTCACAGAGGAATCCATGCCAAATTCCTTGCCGTGCAGTCCTGGCTACGCTGTCTATTAACGGCAGCCGATGGGGCGGAGAGCTATTACATGTCGTGGTCGAGGCAAATGCATTGCCCTAATATCCATCTTGCGTTTTGGATGAGACACGCAGCACCCTACTCCGACGCCATATCGACTTGTGAAAACTGGAAAGAAGTGCCTGTTGTGTTCGCATTTCCTGAAATATGCGATCTCGTCTTACCCCGGTTTCGTCTTTCATACCTTTGAGAGCGGTCCGTCTCCCCTACCATGTCCGGATGATCTTTGATCGGTCCGGCTTGACTCCTTTTCTGCTTTTTCCTTGAGCTCACGGGACTTAGTTCTTCGGAGCTTGGTGGACTCCCTGGTAACTCATCGTGAGATTGGGTCACACCTTCTGCGGTACAGCGTCGGCTTTCGGTCGGAGTGTGAAAGGCCAGGGGGGGAGACCTTGCTTTCCTTGCTCGATAAGAAACCGATAGGTTTCTACCAATGGATCAAAGAGCTCGTTGAGTGCATAGTCGAGAAGAATGCGCTTTCGAAGGAAGCTGAGATCCTCACGCCCATATCCACCTGAGATAGAGCAGATGGTATCGAACAAGTACCGGAGGTCATTCCGAGCTTCGTTGATCACCTCAGCTCGATGTGCGCGCACCTCTAGCTTTTCCGCATTCAGGGCAACAGAAAAGACTCTCACCCCTTCGAACAGTCTGTTCATTCGCTCTTCTCTGCTGCTGATTTTGACGCGATTGGGCCCGAACTTAGCTTGCTTCATACAAATGAAGATGTTCCACAAGGCCTGGCTAGCCGAGTTCAAATTCCGTACTCGGCCGAGCTCGAGGGCCTTTTCGCCCTGCTTTGCCTCGAGGAAGAAGAAGGGGAATGCCCTATGGTCCTTGCCATCTGGAGAGACTACGAATTTCATCAGTGCCGTCAACTCTTGACCAAATCGATCCGGAGATCCTTGAGGCAGGTGATGCTGATACATCTCATCAACCCGTGCCTTCTCCGAAAGCTTATTGAAGCTGAATGAGATAACCAGATCCGGCTTGGTTCTGGTTAGCGGCAAGTGCTCGCTACTTTTCATATTCAACGGCAGCGGCGAGTTCAATGTCCATTGTTCCTCACCACTAAACTCAAGCTCCTCTGGAAGATGGAATCGATCGACAAAAGCCATGACCACAGTCCGAACAAAGTACGCCTCGTTATTGACGTTCGACTTCTCCATGTCAATCTGGAAACGATTTGTAGAGATGGTCATGAGGTCATGTACACAAAGCAGCTTCTCGGCATCATGCAGGAGCTCTTCAAAAATGGAAAGGCGTCGGCGATCCTCCGATGCCACCCCTTGCTGCTGCACCTTCTCCAGCTTTTGTTTGAGATTGTTCATACTCTCTTCATGTTGCTGAAGGTTGAATACGGGCCTGAGAAGCCCCTGTGGCCCTTTCTGCACCATGTCTTTAGCGAGCTTCCTCACGGTGAAATGCTGATCGGTCCTACTCTGCAGAGCAACACTCCGAAGCCGCAATTGCATTCTATATTGCTCGAGAGAGAGCCCTCGTTCTCGCGGCTTCTTCAGACCTCTCGCAAGAGCAGTCGAGCTTTCAGGATACCCACCCGTCGTGGACTCGCTTGGTCTGGGCGTTTCACTGACTTCGAGAGCGCCAGTGCCGCTCCACAAAGGCTGATTGGCTTCGAATCTCAAACGCGCCCCGCTAGAGGTCGGTTCTTCAGATCGAGTAGTCTCGGGGAGCTCAAGTCCCCAGAGCCACCAGTCAAGTCGAGCATGTGCAGAAGGACGGTTCTGAGTATCATGAGTTTTCAGTCAGAATGCCTCGGTTTGGCGGCTTGCTTACGACTGTTTGTGTAGATTTGTTTTTGTACTTAGTCTCGGGCCTTGAGTCAGGCGCGGTTTGTAACAAAGGTGGTGAGGTAGCCTTCGAGAGCGTGCGGTGTTTACGTCTCGACTTCGCTGCTCCCCCCTTTCAAGTTACTTGAAGAGGCGAGTGTCTGTGATTGCGTTATGTTAGAGGCGAAGTTCCGTATACGCGAGTTTCTGTTGCCTTTCGCAGCCCATAGCTCTGGCGTGTACCTTTCCCTGCTGGCTGTGACAATGGGTGAATGAATGAGGACGCCAGAGACCACGCTACTCACCTCGCGTACGGGCAGGACGTGTGCTCTGTTTCTCTCTGCTCTGGTAGCTCGTCTCTGGTCAGTCTAGCTTCGGGCTGGAGACCCAACCCCCGGACATACCTGTGCAACAATGGTGGAACGATGAGTACGAGTGCGAGTGAGAGGCATCCTTGAGGAGTCTTTGATGATTCCCAAGACTTATAAAGCTAGCTGATCTGCTCGCGTCGCCTTCTTGCCTCGCGTAAAAAGAGACGGGTTGATACGGTAGGGCTACGGCATCTGATTCGCCAATGCGAGGTGCTTACAGACAGGTCGCTGTCAGGCTCGACATCAAAGCGGGGTTCAAGTCCCAAGTACGAGCGCATGTCCGGAGGCTAGAAAGTGGCAGGTTTCACCGTGGCATCTGACGAGGCGTAAGGCAGGTCGTTAGCAGATGATGCAAAGATCGAGTATCCCTTCGATCATGGCGGTGGACAGTGTAAATGCTGTACAGAAAGATGGTGTTGGGGTCGGAGCGTCCGCTACGGCCTAGGCGCGGGTAGAGACGGATGAAACAAACACTTCAAACGCGGCTTGGGAATGAACCAGCTGCGCACTTGCAACCATAAGTCTCCTCCCTCCTTTTCCTGTCTCGATGCTCTCTCCGCTCTACACAGAAGCGACGGTGCATTCGCGTTGTTGTCCTCGGGTCGTCGTGCCTTGAAGAGCCCCTAGTCCAGATCACCGACACCGCCCATTCTCGGGGATCTGCGGCCATGTGATTAAATTGTCACTGACACTCATCGTCGCCAAGACCACATGTACACAGACGGGCGCTAATCCACTGGCCACCAATGCTCGTGATAGCTGGGACGCGTAACACATGTCTTCATTACATTACATGACCTCTTCTCTCCTTGCACGCGACCGCAACCTTCGAGGCTGGCCTTCACAAGACGCATTCACACCATCACGATGGAAATTCGGCGTGTCGCCCAACACAGTCAGAGGTATGCTCGACTGTTACTAGTCTGCGCGCTGCAAATGCGGCTCATGGGCATGACCAAAGCGATTCTCTGGGGTGAGGAGAGCGTTGAAGCATATATCGCAACAATTGCTGACTCATTTGATGCCATATGTATGCCTCCAGACGCACACAATCCTCTTCATCTCGTGGCTGATCCACTCTCTGCTAGATGCTGCACCCATCGCCCCTTTCTTTTCCCCGCCCTGCGGTCGGTAGTCAAACCGCGCGCACGAACGACAACTTTGGTGGGAACCAGGAGCCATGACTAGCGAGTGACTACCGCGTCGCACCGCACATGGCACGCCCTCCCATCACGGCCGACACCGGAAGACTCGCCCGCCCAACGTACAAGCGCGAAGAAGGAGGTCCTCTCAGCAATGTGCTGACCGGCGTCGGGTGCTTGATCCATGACGCATCCACCAACATCAGCAACGAGCGTTCCTAGCTTCGAAACCGCGAACGAACCGCGGCAATGGATTCCTGCTGCCTCGCACAAGGAGGGTCCCGAAGGTCGAATCACGGCAGAGCAGCTGATGTGGGGATCATAGCCATCTAGCAGTCCTCGCACACATGTAAAATATGGATATTCAGAGAACATCGCGCGTTTGCCAATCTGGCGAAGGGGAGTGCAAGCACGACGTCTAGTGAGCTGCCGGCTTCTCATTTTGAGTTGGCACGGCTGGTGGCGATCAGTTGCACTAAGCTCCATGGCTATTGGGAGGACGCCCTCAGACCGATACCCCGACTTCTGAATCGGTTTCCATCGTCAGGATTTCTCAGCCTAGCCGGATCGCCCTGAATCCTCGGGATACAGCCGCGCCATGCTTGGCACGAACGAGACGAGCAGCGTCCCTGGCCTCGGAGAAGTGCGCGTGCCGACGCTCAAGCGACTCGCGATTTCCAACAGCGTGATGGATAATGAATTACTGAACTTTCTCATTGCCCAATTGGAAAGCTTGGAAGAAGTTTCCCTCGGTGGGAAAGGGCAGAGAGGCCTTCCCAGATGTCTCACGCGCAACTTCTTGCTGCAAGCACGCACGTCTGGAATACACGTATTTCCAGGTGCTCATTGCCATGTTTGGTGGAGTGTGTCATATTGGGCTTGAACTGCGTTGTGTCAGCAATCGTGCTTCCTTAGAAGTAAACAGACTACAGACTCAATAACGACTGAGGAGCCATCGCCAACAAGTTGCATGTTGCAATGCCTAGCTCTGACCTCAGAATCACGAGACTGCTCAATTTCCCCCTCGAAGACTCCCCGTTCTCACCTGCGCGCATCGATGAGATCTCCTCTTCTACTCCCTTGCCTGGCTTCCGTCGCACTTGCGTAGAGAGGACTATTTCATATATGCTGCTTGAAGCCTGTCGGGTTCGATTTCCCGAGGCCTGTTTATGTCGTCCCAATGATCCTTCACCGATCTTTCACAAGACTCAGCGTCATTACCGTCACTTGATGAGACCTGGCAATTGGGAATGAGGAGGACCGAAAACTCTAGCCGTGCCGATGAGCACAATTCGGGGAGCGGCAAAAAACGCTGTACTTGAGCACACGTTTGACGTAGCCAGATGACACGCCTGATCTTAGTCAGACACGCTGACCTAGTTTAATACTCCGTCAAACTCATACCTTTCCCACAGAAGCACCAGCCAATCATGGGCCGGCTCTCTGACAACGAATACAGGGCAGAGCTAGCGTCCCCACCCATCAGGCTTTAGTATTAGAGGGTAGTTGCCATTGCGGGTCGACGCCTTGTGAACGGCTACTAGCCAGCGACAGCGTAGTCTCGATGCAGAGTGAGGCATGTCGAAAATTGCTAATTGACCCACGTACTCGGAGACACCTACATACCTCCGACATAGCCGCCTGGCCATATAGTCCTACTACCTCGACAGACATGCCCGGCCCTCTGTCAATCTCTTGACACACAATTGCGTCCGGCTGATATTCTCACGGCGAATTTGTCACCTCGGGTAGCTCGATGACTTTTAGGAAAGTACGGATCTTTTCCTGTTTCAAAAAAATCTTGTTCTCTCATAACAGCTAGGAGGTGCTCTTTATCGTTCGAAAGGATGTCTCCGCGAAAAGATAGGATGAGAACTGGCAGCTGAAATGTGTCAAGAACCTTGCCACATATACGCCATCGCTGGGGGTCGACACCGGTACCAAGTCCTTCCACAAGATCTTGCTGCTGAGACCGAACACCGCTGAGCGCCTGCTCGTTATTCCAACCGTCGAAGACTACCCACCAATTGTCCCAAGCGTTCAAATCGGATCCAGCCCAGATTCCTGAGTCAAGGTCCTTCAATAGCGATGACGCCCCCGACCTTGGCAAGGTGAAGCCGCCAGAAACATCGCCCGTGAATCCTTTTGCGACTCATGATCTCCTTCAAGTCCTCGAGCGCCCCCTCAGGGAGACATTGACCGGCTATAGTATCCCATGGTCGCGATACGACCCCCTGGTTAGAGCTCCTACAATGATATTGTAACGTTCGCTTTCCATTCCATTCCATTCAGAGGCTGGAAATGTCCCGTCGATCGACTTCATAATCTGATGGTGTAGAGCCCCCTAACCACATGTTGGCATCTCCGACATCCGAAGGCGCCGGTGGTAGCGTGACCTGAATGGACGGGGTTTCGCTTTGCATATCGCCAAGAGCGGGATGGACAGCACGTGATAGTCCTAGGTACGGTTGGAAGTCTGATCTCGTGTTGTGAGAGAGTGGAGGTGGGAGAGTGGAGGGATAGCGGCGTGTGCAGCGGCATCGACCCTCAATCGATTATATAGAAGAGTCGAGGCAATGAGTGCGGCCTCAAGCGCCCGGGCAAATTGACTGTCCGTTCGCGCGACGGATAGTGCTAGGCTTTCAATTGCTATGATTGGAGGAGGGGAGCAGCCCTGGCCGCGCCATTGTTCTGGATCTGTTGGTGTGCAAGGGTGGAGTGTGGACACCGGCGATTGGGTGTCCGCTGAGCCTACTGCAAGTATGCATCTCTGGAATCCATGGATTCCAGAGAATCTTTGCCTCGACTGGGGTAGTCTGTGACATTAGGGTTGGAATAAATTACACCTCCATTTCGGGAGTAGCGTGGTCGCGTTGTCGCGCCTGGTCGCTAACCTGAACCTTTGATCTTCTAGTGCAAGTACGCACGTCTGAAATGCGCAGTCCAGAAGATCATTGTCATCTTCGACGTAGTCTGTAATGTTAGGGGTTTTGAAATACACTTCCAGTTTGGTAGTATCCTTGTCGCGTCATCGCGTTGCATACAAGGACGCGACCATCCTCTTTCCTCTCGAATATGACTGCTCAATTTTCACTCCGTTTGGAATTTATTGTCACTGCTGCCGTGCGTCTGAGCCTCAATGACATTCAGCTATCACAATGAGCAAGCAGCTTCAGCGATCGCCCTTCGTGGGAATGCACCGTAGCACGGTGCGCTGTTGGAACTTTGTCACATCAGACCATCAGATCATGACGTCATCTACATGATCTAGTCACGTGGTAGTGAGTCAGCCTTGGCGCTTGACCGGAGTCGAGCCGCGATCGGATAGAGGACTTGTTTTCATCACACCACAGCCACTTCACAGCCCCTGGACTTGACATGGGACCTTCCAACGACGAGCAAGACGTATCGTACTGGCGCAAGCGCGCGCTAGAGGAAGAACGAAAGCGAGAAGCCGCGGAGCAGAGGCAAGAGCAAGAGCGACTACAACGAGAAGCCGCTGAGCGCAGTCTACAACCGGTCGATCTCCAGACGTATCTGCGTCGATGCCACGAGCTTTGCATACGTCTCCCGGTGGGGACTCACACCACGACCGGCGATGCGGCCAATCCAGTCGATCGATGGTATCCTCAGCGCATCACGCCGTGGACTGACTTTCGCGACACACAACGTGCGACATGGCAGGCGCTCTGGGTGAGCGAGGCGGTACAGCATCACAAGAACTACGACACACCCAATCAGTTTGACGGTCGGCAGCGGAACATCGATGTCATCGACTCCGAAGACGGCGTACGCACCTTCGCACACAACGCGGTGGAGAGCTATGTCAAGAAGCTGATCGATGCTGCTGGAGAGGATGCGACGCTGCGTCGCGAGTTTCGTCTGGAGGGCTCGGTCAATTTCCAGAGCCATGCCAACCTGGGCCAGCACAACGCACGAGCAACCGCGGAGTCAAGCGAGCTGGTCTCGGAACTGCAGATACCGCGGCCACGGGGCATCGGACGAGCGGATCAGTTCTGTATCTCGAATGGACCAGGGACCCGTCGACAGGTCGTGGCCGCCATCGAGTACAAGGCTCCACACAAGGTCCCGATGCGGGCGGTGCGCATGGGGTTGGAGGGCGAGATCCGGCTGGCCGTGGACGTCATCCAGCGAGAGTCGGAGGAGCTGCCGTTCCTCTGCAAAGCGCTCATGGCGGCCATCGTCACCCAGCTGTACTCGTACATGCTCGCCAACGGCGTGCGATACGGATACGTGTGCACGGGCGAAGCCTTCGTCTTCCTTCGCCTCGGGCGCGATGACCCTAGCCAAGCGGAGTATGCTGTCTCCATCCCCAAAGAGGACTGTACTGGCCAAGAAACGGACTGCTGGACGGAGCATGTAGCCGTGGCGGAGGTGTCGGCGTTCCTCCTGCAGGCGATTCGAGCAGGGCGGCCGTCTCGATCGTGGCTGAAACGGGGGCTGCAGGAGGTTCAAGTATGGCAGTCGATCCCTCAGGAGATTGACGACCATCTGCCCGCCACCATTGAACGCAAGCTCGCATCCGGCTCCACCTATCAGCCCAGCCACGACCGGGCTTCCCGTGCGGCAGGTCTGACGCTTCGCCAACGACGGGTATCTCCCCCCCAGTCCTACGCCGCGGACGCTCCCACGTCGCGACGATAAAGACAGCGGCAGTGACAATGAGGGGGTTCCTGGTGCTAGAAAAGATCCGCCGGGTCCCATCGAGACGCGCCAGACACGATCTCGCACTGCTGCCGCGCGAAAGCAACCTCAACAGCAGCCGCCCCCTCCAATCGGCGTGGAGGTTCCTCTGAGAAGAAGGGCAGCTCATCGCGCCTGCAGTCCTTCTGCGCGAGCTCCTTGCATCCGGCGGCTGGAGGCCCTTCACCACTGCTCCCCCGCTTGCATTCATTGGCTGCCGTCGCCAGCTCGAAGATGCCGTCCTACTCCCATATACGCTGTCAGCCTTACTGTTCCCAGCAGTGCTTGTCTGGACTCCTGCTAGGGATGTCCGTGGATGACGCCTGTCCGAATCGCCAGTACCATGATTCCAAGCATCCATCGCCATCGGATGTTCTCCGGCTGTTCCGCCTGCAGCTCAACCAGCCGTTCCTCGACGATCATACGGAGGTCCTACGCATTGGTCGAAACGCTCGTACCATTTGCAAGGTGCGACTGGTGGAATACAGGTACACACTCGTGGCCAAAATGGTCCTGCCAGGCGACGTTGCGGACGTGGAGAGAGAATGGCAGGCGTACGAACGTCTACAGCCGCTGCAAGGAACGGCGGTCCCTGTCTGCCTCGGGCGGGTGACACTGCAGGTTCCGTATTACCTGGGCTTCGCGTATCCTCTGACTCATCTCCTGCTCCTGAGTTGGGCTGGAGAATCCTTGGCCATGGATTCCCGGGAGTTGACTCTGGAGATGCGCGACGAGATTGCCAGCACTGTATGCAGGGTTGTGGGATCCTTGCACCGGCACGGGGTTCTGCACGGGGACATCGCGCTTCGTAATATTGTTTCCACCCACCCAGAGCCACCGTCGGCGATGATCCTGGATTTTGGGCGATGCTGCTTGAAGCCAGAGCGGGCCCGCTCGCGCCAATGTCTTCCAACCGCAAGCGCCGTCGCTCGAGGAAGAAGGCTGAAGCGGATTTTGGTTCTGAAGAAGCGAGCCGTGCACAACTGCTGATGCAGAGATGGGTCAAGGATCCGTTCGACTATGCCAAGCTCTGGTGAGCACATGGTGTTGTCATGCCCGCATCCCTTGTGCGCCAGCGCAAGTGGCGTGCGGCATGTTTGTGAAAACTGAGCGTTGGAGAGAGAACTGCAGAGCTTTCGTGCATGAGAGTACGCTAGCATGGAGTCGGTCAAGGAATGCGCATTCGGCATTCGAGATGACAGGGAAGGAATGTGGAATGGACTTTCAAGTGTCTCTCGCGTTGGGCAAATCAGATATGAGAGTCAAAACCACGCTAAAAGCGGACTCCACCTGCGATTGGCTCAGGCACACAGTCGCCTTTGCGTTTTCCCGTCCAAGAAACGCGGCATCAACTCTGCTACTTCAAAGCTGCAGAGAGAAGTACAGATAAGATCTCCCAGCAGCGCCCGTTCGACGCGAAAAGCCTGGTAGAGGCTCCGCTCCCTGCTTCGGAGGTTGAATTCGCCGTGCATGGCAGACAGTATCCTCTGCTCCTACGTCACGCATCTGCCGTGCCTTGGTATTCATGTTGCTCGCTTCCATCAGCCATGATTACAGGCACTTGGGCATTCGTGACCATGCATGGGGCTACCTTCGCACTCAGCATCGCGGACGCATGTCTTCTTTGTCGCACACGATGTAGACCGTGCTATAGTGGATTGAGCTTTGGCCATCCCACTTGCGGTGACGATTGTATGAGGACCACTCTGGCATCGCATTGCACGATGGACCCAGCTTCCAAGTTGGCAGCCCAATAGCACTACCCCGGATCATGTTGCACAGCCTGATGGTCTTGCCTTGACCAGTTGGCTAGAAGGCCATTGCCAAAGTGGGCTTCTCGTGGTCTCCGTCCTTATGCTCGCAGGTATAAATGGACGGATGTTCCCTTCCAGTTCCACGGCAGCGGTAGGATTCAGACGCACGGCAGCAGTGAAGAGCATGAGCGCAGCGTGGCGCGACGCGACACCCTAAACGGGGTGGAACATGAGTTCCTGTCGATCACTGAGCGGCTATACCGAAAGAAGGAAGATCGGCCGGAATGCGCGCGCATTCCGAGGAGGTATATTGCAGTAGAGTATGTATGGGGTTATCGGAGGGAGTAGGTATTATCAGTAGGGTTAGAGACGTTATAATAGACGTATAAAAGGAAGGGACAAGTTTAAGATAGAAAATAGTATGCTATACTATTTAAGATAGCTTATTAGTCTAATAGGACGAAGAAAGAGGGATAGATAGTAAGTATATTCTAATCTTATAGTAGTAAGCTAGGCGTTAAAGACTATCTACGTATTATATAGCTCTCTAGTAGATAGATAAGTATTAAGTAAGAAGTATATCTAGAAGGCGTCTATAATAGAGATAGGTTAGTAGCTATACATAAAAGGTATTTCTTAAGACCTTAGAGACTAACTAAGTAGGACTAAGGATAGAGGAGGAGTAAACGGGGTTATAAGAGGAGGAGATGTAGGTATAACTAGAGAATATAGAGGTATTCGATAATACTCTAGTACGGAGGGAGGAGAGACGAAGAGGAGGGTTATTTAGAGTAGGCGCTAGAGACGATATAGCTATTAGTAGTATTAGCGATATGTAAGTTAGATAGGATAGGGTCGATAGGATAAATATACGAAGTTAGAGAGATGGAGGTAGTTTCTTTTACTATAAAGGGCGGCGGTATAGGCCGATTTAAGGCGGCTAAAAATTAAGAATAAGGTTAAAGATCAAGGGTATAGTCTAGGATATAGTCTATGATTTATTTAGGAGTCTTTCTAGAGCCTTATCTAGGGATAGCATTAGTATTATTTAGTAACTAATTAGGGTATATTAGTACCCCGATCGGGTTTAGCGTAGGAACCACGGCGGCGAGGTTTTTTAGCTATAGCTACCGCTAATAAGGTCCGATATAGACGAGAGGGGGCGCGTTCGAACCAGACGGGCGTAGTAGGGCGGACGGAGGGGGAGGCGAAGCTAGAGGGTCGCTGCCGCGCGAGGAATCCCTGACCCTAACCCTCGCGTCGCAGATAGAATAATATATTACTTTACTCCTTAAAAGAGTTAGGGTTAAGGCTAACCTAAATTTCCGATAAAAAATATATTACTTCACTCCTTAAGAGAGTTAGGCCGTAGATCGATTAGTAGTCGAGCGACTGGTAATAATTAGACTACTAGGGTTAAGGCTTACCTGAATTTCCGACAGCGATACATCACTTCACTCCTTAAGAGAGTCAGGGAAGACTACGCGAGAAAGTCCCGTCCAGCGCTGTAGTGGTGCAGCAGGCACTGCTGCCAATTCTCTGCATTACCACTACCGAGCCCCTGGAGCGTTACAGCTGGCTCATATTCTTTGAGACTTTTTCCCTTGGGTTTAAGAATGACTTGCGACCAGGATATCACAAGTTGATGTAGTAGATCAACATCTGATAATCCTACGTCTAGCTCGGTAACGCTCCGGTGAACGGTCTGCAGAGGCTCGAGGTACGCCAGCAGTATGACACGAGCTTATCAGCCCTGGACAACCCTCTCTCGTGTTGTCTTCTCTAAGAGGTGAGACTAGAGAATGGCCGAGCAAGAGACAAGTATTCATACGATATGAGATAGGCAAGCAGCACTCCTGGATGGAAGCCAAGAGGGTGGCACATGCGTAAGTGGGTTACTCAACTAAATAAATCCAGTGCAAGTGAATGCTGAGTTGACTGACGGCAAACAACTGTCTACAGAGGTGTTGCGCAAGCAATCGATGCGACCATAAAGTCACGTGACATAAATCTACAGGTAGGTGGTAAGTCATCGTGACGCCCTTTCGGCTCGAGTCGCCTGTTAAAGCCACTGCCTGACGCCTCGTTAGTGTTTATGCGGCGCTCCAAGCTACGTACTCCTATCCCCCAGAGGAGGTGCGAGCGTCGCCACACTGGCTCACGTGCCGGCGGGGGCCGGAGCGAGCTGGGCAAAGCAGGCAGCTCTTCCTCGCCTTTCAGATGCCGCCTTTTCTGCATCATCCATCTCCGCTCACCATCTGACCTGACCTCAGTGTCGCTATGGACAGCATCTTGAGCCTACCTCAGGAGTGTGAGCGATTCAGCTAAGCGACGAAAGGTTTCAACTCCGGCGCGCGCTCGTCATGGCCGACAGACGACCGTCTTCGGCTCGTCGACGCATGCCTCCTCGTGCGCGTGTCGACTATCCTCTTCACATCAAGCTTCGACTCCGTGACAATAGCGGATCCACTGTCGGCTCCAATCATGGGACCGTAAACAACTTCTTTGGGGCAGCGCCAGACGAACGTCTCCGAAGGGAGGATCTGATGCAGATTCCTAGCGGGCCACCAGATCAATCGAGGGCTCATGCACTGGAACGTGAGCGATGCGGTACTTTCCCGAGGCTCGCTCTTGCACGAGGCTCCAGGCTCGACTCCGACGGGCTTGATCCTGCTGTGACCCAGAAGCTGCACCGAGGTGTGACCGTTCCTTCCTACACTACCGTCCATGTAGACGTGACTCACGTTTAATCAGACATTTTACTGGACATCAAATCATGGCTGTCTCCGACGCCCATGAAGACCATCTACGAGTCCCACCTCGAGCGCAGACATGAGGGTACATGCCGCTGGATCCTCGGGCAAGAGTGGTATCAGAGGTGGTTCGACGGTATGACCTCTGACGAACCATCTCTGCTCTGGCTCTATGGAACCGGAGGATTCGGAAAGTCTGTCCTTTGCGCATTTCTTGTGCAGACCTGGCTCCAGAGCAACCTGAAAGTTGCGTGCTTTTTCTGTGATTCGTCTTCCGACCGGCATCGTCAAGTGGCCTTGATCGCCCTACCTTTCTTTGGCAACTAGCAGTATCCAGCAATGACATAGCGATGGTCGTCTGGCGCAAGTATCAAGAGCCAACGTCGGAGCGATCGCCCGGGGATGGACAGATCCAGGAGCTGCTTAGGGCCGCTCTGAGTCTTGGCCCCGCACCGATCCTCGTCATCGACGGATTGGACGAATGTGATCACCAGGGATTGAACTGGAGAGAAGGCTCAAAGTCGCAACGCACACTGTTCTTGGAAAGACTCATTCGAAATCTCGAGGGAATCAACGTTCGAATTGTGCTGTTGAGCCGTCTGGAAGATGATATCTTTCACGGACTGGCGACATGCGACGAGGGTCATGCCACCGTCCTTCGGCACAACATCAGTGTGGGAGATGTGCACGAAGACGTGGCAGCGTTTCTTCGAGACATCGTTGATCAGCGCATGAGTCACAGGTCCGCTGATGACCGAGCAAACGTCTCAGCGATTCTTGAAGAAAGAAGTGGCGACATGTTCCTGGCGGCGAAGCTACAAAGCGACGAACTGAGAGGTCAAGAACAGCGGACGATGAAGTCGCTGCGTCGCTTGTTGCAGGACCTACCTCAAGAGGTCCAACAGCTTTTCGAACGAGATTGGAACAGCATTCAGACCAGGAGACGAGGCGATGAGCGCTCCCGGGCCAATCATATTCTGATGTGGCTGACCTTCGCACAACGCTCGCTGTCTGCTTACGAGCTGACCGAGGCGCTGACTGCATCGGAAGATGATGACAGTCCCGACGCCGTCGACGATGACTACATCAACCAACAAATTCTCGGGCTATGTGGATCATTGACCACCCTGCAGAAGACGGAGAGCATGGCAGCTGCAGATGGCACCATCACCTTCGCCCACGCAGCTGCACGCGAATACACCTGGATGAAACTGGTGGGAGCGGAAGCTGAGCTCACCGTCGCCCAAGCCCATCAGCAGCTGGCTCGATGGTGTCTGAAGTATATCAACCATTGGAGCACGGACCACGTCGTCACCCCCGAATGATTCTTGCCCTGAGCGCCCCAAACAATTCTTCGACTATGCGACGTGGTCTTGGTCGTCACACATCGGGAATTGCAAGATTGACGAGATTGACGAAGTCACCGCTGAGGCGGTGCATGATCTGTTCTCGCCAAATAGCCCATCTTGGATGATTTGGCGGAAGCAGTACGAGCATTTACAGCTTCTCAACGTGGAAGGGGAGGAACTGGCAGTAAGACATGACGCTGGAGGGCAGGAGTACTTTGCCGCACTGTTCGGCCTACGCTTTCTTGTCAGACACCTGGAACAAGAGCCATGGTGTGACTGGAACCGAATTGGGGGCTATTATGGTACCCCGATCCAGGCAGCTACCACTAAAGGGCATGTTCTGATGGTTGACGTCCTCCTTTCCAGGGCTGTGAACTTGAAGGTCGTGGCTGGCAGATGGGGCACTGCCATCAACGCGGCCGTGGAAAAAGGAGATGAGGAGACTATGAATAAGTTGCTGGCGCACGGGTCGCCGGTCAATGTGGTGGACCCTGCAAAGCGGTCCGCTGTTTACCTCGCGGCACAACAGGGCCACGTGCGAATCCTAAGACGCTTGTTCGAGAACGATGCAGATGCCCAAATTTGCAACATCTACAGCTGGACGCCGACCAACGTTGCTGCTGCAAACGGTCACGTGGAGGTAGTGAAGCTGTTGGCAGAGCTCGGAGCCGACATCCAATCGGCGGACAACAATGGCTGGATGCCGATCAACACTGCTGGTGCGTTCGGCCATGTCGAGGTAGTCAAGCTGTTGGCAGAGCTCGGGGCCGATGTCCACTTGGCGAGCAAGAACGGCTGGACGCCGATCAAAAGCGCTGCTAGTAACGGCCACGTCGAGGTAGTCAAGCTGTTGGCAGAGCTCGGGGCCGACATCCACTTGGTGGACAACAATGGCTGGACGCCGACCCACATTGCTGCTGGTAAGGGCCACGTCGAGGTAGTGAAGCTGTTGGCAAAGCTCGGGGCCGACGTCAATGTTGCCAACTTGGGCGGTCAGACACCACTCATCATTGCTGCGCGCAATGGCCACGACGACATAGTCCAGCTTCTCTTGTGCGAAGGTGCCGACTTTACTGCTGCTGACCATGCGAACCAGACGCCCTTGACAAATGCCGCAGGCAATGGTCACCTTGCCACCGTAGCTTTGCTTCTTGAGAGTAGTAGCGCTGCGGACATCGACTCCATAAAGGCCGCCACTCGCGCTGGGCATCACAAAATCACACAACTCTTGATTGACAGGAAAGACACCACGGTACATGTTCATCAGAGTGTTGACCTCATGTGTTCCGCATTGAGATCGGGTAGTCTTCAGACGGTGGCTTTGTTGCGCTCAACCGTATGGCAATTGGGATCTCTAAATCATTTACACAGGACTCATCTCCACACTGTTGTGAACGACGTGCACCTTATGCACCTCCAACATGAGAATGATCATGGCCAGTATCTTGCCACTGTCGATGATCTAGGCCGCATCCCGCTTCACTACATGGCTCGTGGGTCCAGTGTCGGGGTCATCTCCTGGGCTATTCACAACGGGTCCTCTCCCAACTTGATTGACTCACATGGGTGGTCGTCATTGCATTGGGCTGCGTACTTTGCACAAGATGCCATAGTATCGTGCCTCTTGGCCCACGGTGCAGATGCCAATCTTCGCGATGCCGACGGGCGCTCCGCTGCGGATGTTTTTGCGCTGGTTAGTGCAGATGGTGTGGCCCAGTTGTCATCACTAGCGGCCGCACCTATCAAAGAGAAGAGCGCAAAGGCCACACGGTAGAGGCTCCGCGGCCTCTTGCGATGAGTGTGAGCGTGATCTGTACTGCGCTCAATATCACTGTGAGACCTGCCATCTCGATGGCACATACTATGATCTCTGTTTTCGTTGCATATCAGACGCAGATATGATACACATCAAAGAGCACAAGCTGGTCAGCGATTTCCGGTATTAGGATCAAGCCGGTGCAATGCATAGAGGTCACTGCTCAGGCATGCGCACATGGAACGCGATGCTTTACTGCCGACCCGTATACAAATTGGAGCAAATCCCACCACCAGTGAGTGGACAGTGCATCGCTATGACATTGTAGCTCCGTCAATCAGTGGGCGCTTAGGGTTAGGCATTCTATTTGTAGTATCTTTCGGCTAACTACCACTCTACACTTGACTGCCCACTCTCAGGCTCAACGCAGCGGCACCACATGAGCTCCTGAGCGCTGCAGGCCAGCTTTCCAGCTCCTCTCCCGCAATTATATGACAGAAAGTAAACAAGTATCTTGCTCATGCCGGCTCCCTGAGCACCTGGGATGCTGGGGGACAGGTAAGCTCCCTTTGACGTCCCGTTCCTTCCCGAAATAGGCAATGTTGTGATGCAGGATGGAGGAAGCCAGCGAGGAGTGCAACGGTGCCCTTGACGAGAGATGGATTGCACTACAGAGGAAACAACTACCTACTCTACATCTCACTCATATACCACTGAGCTCAAGGTGGCTATCAGCCCCTGACTCCTTAGGCATCAACCCCTTAGGTATCTATCACAACACCATCTCCCGACTCCTCGCCTAGCGACTGTCGTTCGGGGCCGACTTGGAAGCGATTGCGTCGAGATACCGCTGGCGCGTCCCCCGAGCTCATCTTCGACGGCGATGGGGAAGCCCTCGAGCCGTCCACCGTCCGACTCGCAACGCTCTTATTGCTCGCGGGAGTGTCTTCAAGGCCTGATGCAGCGGTACTTCCTTGACCCGCGATGCCCAAATGTGCGCTTGCATCGCCGAGACCTTGACCCAGCGACTGGCTATCATCAGCAGTGTCATTCGCTGGATGGGCCATCGCTCCGGGATGCACTCCTCGTCCAGTTTCGAGCGTCCCAGCTCGGCGCCGACTTCCGCAAGTTGCACCTCCATGGGTCGACGGGAGCGCTGTTCCAGGTGACACTGTGGAGTCATGGCTATATGCTCGCAGGGAAAGCCACGACCCCACGTCGACGACGCCTGCTGCGGCATGAGCAGAAGGTGTACAATCGTCTTCGCCCGGTCGAGGGTCGGACGGTGCCCGTGTGTTTGGGGCTGATGTCATTACCGGTGATCTTCTACTATGGTTTGAGGGTGTATCTGACGAGCGTGCTTCTCCTGTCGTGGGCAGGTCCTCGTGCCGAGACGAAGGGGATCGTCGCCGGCGCAGAGCTACAGTCCGCAGCGTGGCGAAGCGTAAGGCGACTAGGGGTGACCGTCGACCGCCGAACATTCTCTACTGCGAGGAGACGAAGACGTGCGTGGTGATCGACTTCGAGAGCGCTAAGATCCAACCATTCGCTCTGTCGAAGCAGGCACGGCGGTCGACCAATACTCCCCTCAAACGAAAGGCCGTTGGCCACCGTCGGCTAAGCTTTCGACACCGCCGACTAACAAGCCGCCAGCACCGGAGCTAGAAGAAGACCATGCGCTTCCACATGCGTAAGTATCGTCGGGACGATGGTTCCCGCGCGACCAAGATAAATTAGGTTAGGCTTAGGCGTTTCATTATACTATCTTCTTAGCGACAGCTACCGTACACTAGACACACATTCAACGAGCCTTGATGCTGCGGCGCACACACGAACCTCTCGCCAACATATTCCCAGATTTCCAGCTTTCCTCGCCCAAGTTGGTGGCAGGATGCCAAACAAGCGCTCGGGCTGCTGGCGGACGAATCCACATCGTCATCGCCCGAGAGGCGGTCCTTTCCTTCTTGCACCCAGCAAGAGAGGCATCGTAACGCCCAGGAGTAATCCTTGACCCACCACTCCACGCGCATGAGACTTGTGCCCATCCCTGATCTCCCGCAAGTCCTCAGCTCCGGTCTCACATGTATGAGATCCAGCCTTTCTAATGGTGGCCTGTCCTCCGTGAGGTTGAGAAGGCCTGCTCATCGCAGAAGCCTTCTTAGGTGAGCTCCCTTCCTATGTGCAGTAGTGTCTCCGACCAGGCTGTACTATCACTGCCTATCACAGCGACCTCTTCCTCTCCTGAGCGTAGTTGTTCTCTGCTCTTGATAGGTTGCTTTTCCTGTCATCCCAGGACCAGATGCTTTTCCCGTCATCCTGGGACCGAATGGTTTTATCTCGTAGTCTCAAGACTGGCTGCTTTTCCACGTCTTCCCAGGTCGGTCTGCCTGCTTCTCACGTCTTCCCAGGACGAACCCTCATTCTTTGTTCCCTCGCAGTCGTCGCACCTGATCGCCGTCATGCAGCTGTTCTCGCACCGACGTCAATAGTTCCCTGGCGCAGTCGAAGCGTACTTGGTTGGTCAAGTAGTCGACGTCGGTCAACTTGTAGAATGTAGACTGTTGCAATTGTCGCTATCACCGCTCGGCCTTGGTCAGACGGACGGGGTGGTGTGAGCACGAATATTGTTCGTCTCCCCGGACGAAGCCTATTGCAAATACGCCCACGGGGATGGGGCACATCCCCGTCGATCCCCATACATTTGCCTGGGTCTTTCCGTATCGGACTAAAAGAAGAACTCTCCTTGAAACAACAAAATCGAACGTGCTGCCAAGCCCACTACAGGTCACGTGTCAAAACAACTCGCGACATCGCATAGAAGCGTGCTGTTTCACGATACTTACGGAGCAATCGTCGAAATGATGGGCTTCACTAGCTGAGCTGCACGGAGCAGGGAGTGCAATGTTGATTTTGTGCGACCTGATCATCTTAGGGTTGTGAGGCCGAGGGCCAGGTGGCAGATGTACAGGCCGTAATGTAAGCTCGGCAGTGCTTTCCCTGTATCAGAGTCTCCTGTCTACCTCAAGCGGGCGAACATTATCGCGCAGCCCGTCTTTTGTCTTCTCTCGACCCGCAGCATGATACCTGCTGGGAGGCCTGCGTCGACATCTTGCCTGCGTTTTGCTCCCCACAGCTAGCCCTTTCCTCGCAGAATGAGCAACTCGCAGGATGACCTTGACCGAAAGCTTACCATCTCGCTGCAAGTCTCTGATGTCTTAATTGTGTCTATGGGAGCACCACCAACCCTCTTCTCTCCTCCCCTCCAGATATGGGGCGAGCGTCGTCACCCTGGCTCATGTGACGGTGGGGGCCAGAACGAGCTAGCGAAAGCAGGCAGCTGTCCCTCACGTTCTCAGATGCCGCCACTTCGACATCATCTTTCTCCACTCATCGTATGATATGACCTCAGTGTCGCTTTCGGTACCATCTTCAGCCTGTTCGATTTATGTGTAGAGCGAAGTAGCCAAGCCACTGGGGGCTTCAGCCCTGACGCGCGTTCATCATGGCCGACAGACGACCGTCCTCGGCTCGTAGACGCATGCCTCTTCGTGCGCGCGTCGACCATCCCCTTCACATCAAGCTTCGACTTCGCGACAACAGCGGGTCAACTGTCGGCTCGAATCACGGGATCGTGAACAACTTCTTTGTGGCAGCGCCAGACGGATGTCACCGAAAGAAGAATCTATTGCCCATACCTAGCGGGATAGAAGATCATTTGAGGGCCCATGCACTGAAACATGAGTTATATGGTGCTCACAGAAGATTGACTCTTGCACGAGCTCCCTACCCCAACTCCGAAGTCCTTGATCCTGCTGTAGCCCAGAAACTTCACCAAGGTGTGATGACCCCTTTCTGCACTACCTTTGATGTAGACGTGACTCACCTCTGCTCAGAGATATTACCCGACGTCAAGACATGGCTGTCTCCGACGCCCATGGACGATATCTACGGCTCTCACCTCGAGCGAAGACATGAGGGTACATGCCGCTGGATCCTCCGGCAAGACTGGTATCAGAAGTGGTTCGACGATGTCAGCTCCGATCGGCCCTCTCTGCTCTGGCTCTTTGGAACCGGAGGATTTGGAAAGTCCGTCCTCTGCGCATTCCTCGTGCAGACTTGGTTAGGAAGCAAGCTGCAAGTGGCATACTTCTTCTGCAATTCGTCTTCCGACCGGCATCGTCAAGTGGCCTACATCGCTCCTACCCTTCTTTGGCAACTAGCAGTATCCAGCAGTGATGTAGCGATGGCCGTCTGGCGCAAGTCCCAAGAGCCAATGTCGGAGAGGACGTCGGCGGAAGGACAGATCAAGGACCTGCTCAAAGCCGCTCTGGGTCTCGGCCAGTCACCGATGCTCGTCATCGACGGATTGGACGAATGTGATCACCAGGGTTTGGACTGGAGGGAAGGCCCAAAGTCGCAGCGCACGCTTTTCTTGGAAAAAACGATCCGGAATCTTGAGGGTATCAATGTTCGAATCATGCTTTTGAGCCGCCACGAAGACGACATCTTTCAGGGGCTGGCTACAGGCGACGAGGGTCATGTCACCGTCCTTCGACACAATGTTAGCGTGGACGATGTGCACGAAGACGTGGCAGCCTTTGTTCGAGACACCGTCGACCAACGCATGGGTCGCAGGTCCGCTGATGATCGAGAAATCGTTTCTTCTATTCTCGAGGAAAGAAGTGGCGACATGTTCCTGGCGGCGAAGCTACAAAGCGACGAACTGAGAGGTCAAGAACAGCGGACGATGAAGTCGCTGCGTCGCTTGTTGCAGGACCTACCTCAAGGACTAGATCAGCTGTTCGAACGAGATTGGAACAGCATCCAGACGAGGAAACGAGGCGCTGAGCGCACCCGCGCCAATCACATCCTGATGTGGCTTACCTTTGCAAAACGCTCCCTGTCTGCTTATGAGCTGACCGAGGCGCTGACTGCGTCGGAAGATGATGACAGCCCCGACATTGTCAACGATGACTACATTAACCAACAAATTCTCGGGCTGTGTGGATCGTTGATAACACTTCAGAAGACGGAGGGCACGGCAGCTGCGGATGGCACGATCACCTTCGCGCATGCAGCTGCTCGCCAGTACATCTGGACAAAGTTGGCGGGAGCGGGGGTGAGTTAGCAGTCGCCCAGGCCCACCAGCAAATGGCTCGGTGGTGTCTGAAATACGTTAGCGCTTGGGGGGCGGACAACGACATGACCCCTAAAAGTTCAGATGCGGTACGATCCAAATCGTTCTTCGATTATGCAACGTGGTTCTGGTCTTCATACATCTGTAATCTCAAGACTGAGGACCTAGATGATGCAACCATTGAGGCTGTAAATCACCTGTTTTCACTCCGCAGCTCAATTTGGACAAATTGGAGGGACCGTTACGAACATCTACAGCTTCTCAATGTCGACAAGGAGGAAACGCCAATAGTGCATAATGTGGGAGGTCGGGAGTACTTCGCCGCACTATTCGGCCTGCGCTTTCTTGTTGAATACCTGGAACGCGACTCAGGTTGCGACTGGAACCGAATTGGGGGGCTATTATGGTACCCCAACCCAGGCAGCTACCACACAAGGGCATGTTCTGATGGTCGACCTCCTCCTTGCCAGAGGTGTCAAGTTGAGGGATGTGACTGGCAGATGGGGCACAGCCTTGAACGCAGCTGTGGCTAGAGGAGACGGAGAGACCATGGATAAGCTGTTGGCACACGGGTCTTTGGTCAATGCGGTAGACCCAGCAAAGCGCTCCGCTGTTTACCTCGCGGCACGACAAGGACATCTGCATATCCTAAAGCGCTTGGTCGAGAACCATGCTGATGTGCAAAGTTGCACCATCTACGGCTGGACGCCGCTCATCGTTGCCGCGTGTGGCGGGCACCTAGAGGCGGTGAAATTTTTGATTGAGCGCGGAGCCGATATCCACATGGCGAACAGCGGCGGCTGGACGTCGCTTCACTGTGCTGCTGATAGCGGCCACGCCAAGGTGGTGAAGCTTTTGGCAGAGCTCGGAGCTGACATCCACACAGCGAACAACGACGGCTGGACACCGGTCTACGGGGCCGCCACTGGTGGCCATCTGGATGTGGTCAAGCTTCTGATCGAACAGGGAGCGGACATCCACCTGGCGATCAACGGTGATTGGACTCCGCTTCACGGAGCTGCCGGTGGAGGTCACCTGGACGTGGTGAAGATTATGATGGAGCACAGGGCCGATGTCCACCTGGCGAACGAGGATGGTTGGGCTCCCCTCCACGGGGCTGCCTGTGGAGGTCATCTGGAGGTGGTGACGCTTCTGATCGAGCACGGAGCTGACATCCACCAGGCGAACAAGGATGGTGTCACACCGATCATGGAGGCCGCAGGCGGTGGCCATGTGGAGGTGGTGAAGGCTCTCATGAAGCATGGAGCTGACATCCACCAGGCGAACAAGGATGGTGTCACACCGATCATGGAGGCCGCCAGTGGTGGCCATCTGGAGGTGTCGAAGATTTTGATGGAGCACGGAGCTGACATCCACCAGGCGAACAAGGATGGTGTCACACCAATCATGGAGGCCGCAGGCGGTGGCCATGTGGAGGTGGTGAAGGCTCTCATGAAGCATGGAGCTGACATCCACCAGGCGAACAAGGATGGTGTCACACCGATCATGGAGGCCGCCAGTGGTGGCCATCTGGAGGTGTCGAAGATTTTGATGGAGCACGGAGCTGACATCCACCAGGGGAACAAGGATAGTTTTACACCGATCATGGAGGCCGCGGGTGGTGGCCATCTGGAGGTGGTGAAGGCTCTCATGAAGCATGGAGCTGACATCCACCAGGCGAACAAGGATGGTGTCACACCAATCATGGAGGCCGCAGGCGGTGGCCATGTGGAGGTGGTGAAGGCTCTCATGAAGCATGGAGCTGACATCCACCAGGCGAACAAGGATGGTGTCACACCGATCATGGAGGCCGCAGGCGGTGGCCATGTGGAGGTGGTGGAGGCTCTCATGAAGCATGGAGCTGACATCCACCACGCAAGCCATGCTGGCTGGACACCGATCATGGAGGCCGCCAGTGGTGGCCATCTGGAGGTGGCAAAACTTCTCATCGAACAGGCAGCGGACATCCACCTGACGACCAAGGATAGCTCCACACCGATCATGGCGGCAGCCAGTGGTGGGCATCTGGAGGTGTTGAAGCTTCTGATTGAGCAAGGAGCTGACATATACTCCAAGGACAACGAGGGCTGGATGCCGCTCAGTCGTGCTGCTGGCAATGGTCATCTCGAGATAGTCAAAATTCTTACTGAAAGAGGCAGTAATATCCGCAACGTGAACGAGAACGGTATGATACCAGTGGTCAGTGCTGCGCAAAATGGTCAGCTGGAGGTGGTGAAGTGGCTTCTGGACACAGGTAGGACCAACGGCGAAAAGCTAGATGCAGATGTCGAGACGCTTGTGCAGGCACTATCGGGCATCGAACAGGCGCTGAGCGCAGATCAAACATCGACCCTGGACACGGTCAACGACCTTGGCAGCCTCTATGCAGATCTGGGCCAGCTGAAGCAGGCTGAGGCGATGCATCGACGAGCTCTTGCAGGCTACGAGACAGTTCATGGGCCTGAGCATCCTAAAGCCCTCGTAAGCATGAGTAACTTGGCGTTGGTGTTACAAGATCGTGGCCAGCACGAGCAGGCTGCAGAGGCGCACCAACGAGCTCTCGCAGGATACCAAAAAGCTCTCGCGTTCAATCAACCTGATTTGCGCACCTCTCTCCACAAGCTATCCGAGACTTACCACCGGTATAGGGAAGGTCTTGTGAAGCGAAAGACTAGAGAGCTGGAAGATATGTGGTCTGAAGAAGTTGGAACTTCAGTGCCATTCTCGCTTCGAAATGTGACGAGAGAAGAGTTCAAGACCGGCTCTGAGCCCAATCAGAGCTCCATGGATAAGCTTAAGCTACTCGTCGAGCGACACAGTGGGATGGAGTGGAATTGGTGGCCGTTGATCGAACCCACCAGACATTCATCTCTCAATCATGTCATGATCCAATGGTCCTGTGTGAGTGAGATCAACTTCTAAAATGCAAGAGGCGCCTTGCAATGCGAGGGGCTTCACTGATCAACTTTAGGGATGTGGCATCGACTACCGGACGATCGTGACCAAAAAAATAGCCCAACTGATCCGCCAGGTAATCGCAGCCAAGGAGGAGCCAGCGATACATCCAACAAATCCAACCACAATGCAACAAAATCTTGGCAATGATTCATTACAGTCTTCGAGTTTGTCACGCTCCGCAAGACCCGTGGCCGCTGGCCCTTCCAGAACTACAGGTCGCAATACAACCCATCCCTCATTACATCCTTTGCCAGCCGCAATTGGCCGGATAACGGCATCCTCAACAATAGGCAGTCAACCGGACCATCTTCGCTTCGTTCTGCTGAGCGTACCTGTGGGTTTGGAAGTCCGAAGCATACAGATTCCTGTCAAAGTCAATGGAACACACACGTTAGACACGGATTTCTTCACAGATATGCGCTCTGCTTATCGTCATATGAGAGGCACGCTCCGCCTTTTTCTCTCACCTGTGCAGTTCCACTTCTGCCATTTCGTTCGCATGAAGCGATGGGCTCCCGGTCAGCTGGGCCGAATCCGCAATGAGACGCCTCCAAACGATGTCGAGCATCGTGACTACGACCTTGAGCCTCGGGAACCAAAAGTCCCATATGAGATGCTTATAGTGAAAGAGGAATGGTATGCGAAATTTCACAATCCTTCGTGTTCGTGTCATATTGCAGACGCGGTGAGCGCACTTCCTAAGCGCAAATCAAGATTTGAACTGGACACACACCTCAACGGAAGGCCTTATATGTTCGGCATATATGTACATTACCGCTTCCTTTTCATCGGAGTCTTGATATGGTTTCTAGGCGCTCTCTCAGTTGGTCTAGTATTCCTTGTTTGGTGGCTTCGAAAGCACGATGAGGATCTTCAAAACGCCAGTGTTCCAGCTACTATCATACTGGCGTCTACGGCATGTTTAATCACCATCCTCACTTCAGGCAATTTCTCATACCTATATTGATCGGAAGTGCCTGGTGGAGGCAGTCATGCGTTCATGGAAAAAATACGACGGAATCAGACCAATCCTGCCTCTATCCTTCTAGGGTTAAGCGTTCCATTGTACTGCCTTCTCGGCTATAGTTACTGTGCACTAGACATACATCGAACGAGCCTACTCTAGTATGCACACGGGGATGGGATCCCCCGCCGATCTCCATACATTTTCGACCGAGTTTGGTCAAGTGCCGTCTAGCGCCGACTAGCGTCTGGGGATTCATCACCACTCCTATTCTGGCATCTGCTCTACCCTTAGGGTCGGACGCGTCAAGACGCGTCGTCCGTGTATCCGTCGAGGAATTTCATTCTGTTGGAATGTCACGTGGTCTGAGGCTTAGATTCATTTGTTCCTTACTCAAGGGTCTTGGCTAGATACCCTCCCCAGTGACACTCCCTTTCGTATTCTCTTTGGTAGAAGATACTCAGATAACTTAATGTAGTAATTTCACCCCATTCCCCACCAGGGTCTTGGATACAAATAGGTCTAGCCGTTTCACCCCGGTTGATCGCTTAACCGGCGGTACTAGGTTGATTCTTTCACGCCATTCCGGCAGAAGATGGGGTGGAATGAGGCTCTGCGGTTTCCATCACTGGCGCTTACTTGAATAGTCATCGTGTCATCACGTGCATTGGAAGATCAGTTCTGACCAATGGGTGTGGGTGTACACACCCACCCCTATCTCATTCATTCTTGAATTTGTAGTCTATTACCGATAAAGCACACTTGCTAACAGCACAGATGGAAGAGAACAGCAAGGATCAACAATATGACATGAGAAGGTATTTTTCACCATTTGAAGGGTTCACCACGCTGCGGCAAATCAGATGTGAGAAGCAGAAAGACGCTAACGATGGACTCCGGTAGTGATTGGCTGAGGCGCACGAGCGCCTTTCCGTCTTTGTGGCCAAGGAATCCGGTCTCAGCTTTGCGGTGTTCATACGCTCGATCGAGCCGTTCAAAGATGAACGGGAATCGGTAGACATATCCATGGCCCTTCCATCGGACGAGCGCAGTAAACCACGCATGGACGTGATTCTCAGCGCGGGGTTGATGCCTTCCTCCTCCTCCATCCATCTCATCAATAGCCTTCCTAGAAATTGATCATCGTACGCGCACAAGGCCGCCATAGCTCGGCGTGTGCTGGCTTTCACTTCGCAACATCCGTCACGCGTTGTTGCGGATCCATACTGCTCACGCCACATCCGTCGCTCGGCATCGGATTGGGCCGTCGCCATCCGATCCGAGAGGCACACATCACGACATGGGTGGTCCGTGAGATGACAGAGACTACAGGCTCCAATCTGATTTCGCACATTGTGTGGCACATCCAGATCCGTCAGCCATCGATAGAGCGCCTGCGCACGCCCACTGCAATCGTGTTTACGACACGTCTCTAATCGGTGCCCGAGACAGCCTTTGCCTGTGACAGCGTAGCAAAGCTGGCAACCAACGCGAGACCATTTTTTGGAAGCGCTCAGATAGATTCATGCGCCAGTATGCTCCAAACTCTTCGCAGCCGCGTTTGGCCTCAAGAATGCAGTGGTTGTAGACCTGATCCATCTCGTGTCTTACCGTGGAGGCTTCGAGAACTCTCGTCGTTCCGAAGAGAGAGGCTGAGCCATTCCACGGTTTTGGAGATACCGCACGGAGGGATTCGTGTTCGGCTGATGACATCCAAGGCCCTCTGCGGGACGGCTCGAGACGAGTCTGGACCGGACGCTCTGCGTCGGAGGGTAATGCCATCCGCCAACTGGCTCTGCCTGCACGCTCTGGTGCCGACGGGAGGCTCTTCATGTCGGCGTCTGGATGGGATGATGCTTGAGCCGCTGCTTGTCTGCTGACGGCTTTGGGGCTCGGGGGAATCGCGCATCTGCATCGTTGGCATAGGAGAACGCGCTTTGTCTCGTCAATGGTCAGGTGCAACCGCTGCAGGTAGGCGACCGAGTGTTACGGCCTGGAAGAAGGCCTACACCAACGGAGCAAACGGACCCCGACATCATGATGACTCAGCTAGGAACATGATCACTAGTCACGTGACTAGCCGGTCGCACGCACGCTAAGCTAGCGACCAGCTGAGTATATAGATGGACAACACCTTCATAGATAGTTGTTGGCCATCGGTCAATTCAGAATTCATTTGTACTTGATCCCTACAACTGAGTAACGCACTTACGCCTGTACCCAATCTTTGGTGTTCCACCCAAGAGTGTTACCAAGCTTATCTCATATCCACTACGAATACTTGTCCCTTGCCGCAGAGCTATCCTCTAGCAATCTCACTAGGGAAGACTACGCGAGAAAGTTCCGTCCAGCGCTGTAGTAGTGCAGTAGGCACTGCTGGCAGTTTCTCTGCATCTACGACATGCAGGTTGGATGAAGGAAGGGGAATCAGGGGCACGGGTGCGCCAGGGGCGCGGCGGGGCGCGACGCGACATCCCAAACGGGGTGGAACATGAGTTCGTGTCGATTACTCAGCGGCTACACCGGAAGAAGGAAGATCGGCAGGAATGCGCGCGCACTCCGAGCAGGCATACTTGCAGTAGGTCCAGCTTTTCTGACGGCGGTCTGTCCTCCGTGAGGTTTCCAAAGCGACGCATCCTTTGGCCGGTGAGCTCCCTACCGCAGCCTCCTCCTCTTCCCCTTAGCGCCGTCGACACGTCCCCGTTGGCAAGGGTCCCACTTCACCTTGGAAGCAGCAGTGCCCGCTGGGCCTCGCCCTGAATCGTCGCCTAGAAGCAGCTTTTCGATTTTTATTGCACTCGCATTCGCTACGCCAAAAAAAAAAAAAAAGAAAGAAGAAGGGGCCATGGTTCACTCCATTTTGCATACAAGTTACGAGATACGAGTATCCCGCCTAGTGCCACAAGGCAGGCCGAAGCTCATGCATCTCCTGCACATTGTCCTCGGTCACGGCACCGTAGATGAGCCATTCATTACGGCCAAGCATGCGATGAACGCTCTGATTGCCGAGACAATTCATCCAAGCGCGCATTCTGTCGGGCGAGATCGCAGCAACCTTATCTCGAGGGGAGAAGCGGATCTTGACGATGCCCACGCTGTGTGGGTCGCGATGGTGTCGTATGCGTCTTCCAAAATAGTCGTATCGATATACAAACCGCACCTGACACCTTCTTCGAGCCTCATATATCGCTGAAGGCCGATCTTGATACCAAGATGAGAACAGTGTCTCCTCATTGCTCTCCCAAACCAGATGATTAAAAACGGCTTGCGGAGTGATCATAACCATCGGATCGATCCAATAACTGTTTGGATCCCCAGGATTCACGTGTCCAGTCCCATCTGTGACAATGTAGGGTGTCTGAGACAAGTTGTCGAAGACATGGTACAGATCTATCGTCATGTCTCTTCCAGTAAGAAAGTCATAGTCCATGTTGAAGACCTGAAATCAGTTAGCGCGTAAGCGACGCCGTAAGAACTCAAATACCACCGATACGTGGGTGATTGGACAATGAATAGCGGCTAGGTCTTGTCGAAAGTCATCAGGCCGAGGAAGTGAGGAAGAGAACTTTAACAGGAAGTGGGGGCTTTGATAATTGCCACTGCCAAGACCACTGCAAGTATGCCCGCTCGGGATGTGCCGTGCAATCCTGCCGATTCACTTTCTTCCGGTCTAGCCACAATAAACTTCCTCGCGCATTGATCAGGGCGAAACCATCGGACAAAAGCTGCGCAACATGAGCCGGGGATATGAACGCTTGGTTCATCATGCAATGTGATGCTAGAGTGGTCTCCACACAATCCACACCGTAAATGCGATGGCCAAGATTCAATTATCTATGCCATGGTTCACAAGACCGAACCCCTGGAGCGTTACAACCCCTGGAGCGTTACAACCCCCACCCTCCCCTTATACCGCTGGATTGACTACACAAATATTCATGAAGGTATATCCATTATTCCGAGCTTCTGCACACCTTCTAGCGCAGCCTCGTCGTAGAGTTGGTCTTGGATGGAGCGTGCGAGGTGCAAGACGCCGTCGCACATGTGTTCCATATTGTCGAGCGTTTCTCCGATGCCGAGTCTGTTCAAAAGATTGAGAAAATGTACCGACGGGTCATGTTGAAACTGTTCAGCATCAGGGAGTTGGACCTCGAGATGCTTGTCATGGAGCGACTGACCGAAGGTTCGGTGTTGGAGCTTCTCAAGTTCAACTGCAAAATCTGAAACTTCTTGCGGATATCTCCAATTCTTGTCGTTTGAGCAGGATGAATGTAATCCTTCTCCATCTTGAAGTCGCGGACAGCAGCACAAAAGTGGGCTAGGGAAAGATATAGATTATTTGCACGACGGGTGACATGACTTTTCGTGACGTCTAAATCAGGAGCGGGATTTGCGAGCTGTTTAAGAGCGTCTGAAAGATCCGCTATGTCACTGAGGACCTGATCATTGTCGTCGCGATATGACACATCTTCCCAGCAAGTCAGTGACATATGGCATGCTCCATGGGTTCGACGACCCACATACCGGACGTCTGATAGTTTTCAGACGCATAAAGCTTGCAGTCTTTGCGCAAGTCGTCCATCCAGGTTTCGTGAGGCCATTGCGATGTGCATTCAGCCTTCCAGAGACCCTGAAGCGTCTCGAGCAGGAGGAGTTGCTTTAGTAGACTCTCGAATGGATGGAAATTGACGCTGTAACTTGGGTGCAGCGCACTGATGACAGCGAAGTGTTTTCCGAAGTCATCAACACCAACATTAGCATTTTTACGCAACGTCCCAACACCCGATCCCAGTAATCTGCGAAGAAACGGAGAGAGGAGCCTGCCTTGGTCAGCCGTTCTCAAGGATCCATTCATTGCTATGATTGCTCGAGGCTTCTTAAGGGATAAGAAGCCCCTCACAGAGGCGTTCAGTGACTCCATGAAGTTATCTGTCAAGGCCCACTTCGGTCGTGTATACGGGAGTGCATCGATGATAGAAACGGCTTCGTCGCCGTCTGGTCCCTTGCAATAGATCAGCAGCTCCATTACGGTCGCCAGAGTTGGACAGTCATTGATTATATCTTGAAAGGTCCCTTGAAACTTTTGTTCCTGGGCCGGCTGAATCAGCATAATCAGGAGTCCGCCTTCGGTATCCGGATAGGCAAGCTCAGCAGTCGTGTCGATTTCAGTGTCAGAGACGAGCTTGTTTCCTGAAGCTTACTCTCCATCTCTGATACTTGAACCGAATTTGCGAAGCACGGCGACGGCCCCTGTCCGTTCAACACTGACGGAATTCTTGGGCTCCTTCCGGTATCTTTCCACGAGGAGCCGGATGCGATGATCGACAGCGATCTCAAAACAATGCGGAGCAGCCATACCCAAGGAAGTTATCGGAGGGAAAACTTCGAACAAGATGGGCAGTCGGCCGTCATATCTACCTGCACTGATGACTCAACATTGGTCACGGGTGGAAGTAGAGTCACGTGAGCTGACATCCGCCGTCTCCAATAGCAGGATTGTCAATTGATGTCTTCAAGGCGATTGGAGATGCAGACAAGAAGCACACGAACATGAGACTGAGGCTGCCGTCTGCAGAACACATAAGTGTTACGACCTGAAGAATGGCCCACGCGAGAGGGGCTGACGTCGTGTAGCCGAGGCACGGGGAGTTCATACACTGGGATCCATAGCAAGGCATCAACCGTGTATAATGATGGGAGACACCTACGTAGGACAGTTGTTGACCATCAGTCAAGTCGGAACCCATCTCTACTCGACCCTATGTCTATCTAAGTAATGCACTTACGCCTATACCTAACCTTTGGAGTTCCATCCAAGTTTCACGGTCTGGAAGAAGGTCTACTCCAACGGAGACTACAGACTCGGACCTCACGATCACTCAGCAAGTAAAAGGCTGTGAGTTACGCGACTGAATGATCGCAAGGCTCACCTGCGACCAGACGGGTATATAGATGGGCAACATCTTCGTAGATAGTTGTTGACCATCGGTCCATTCAGAATTCATTTGTATTTGAGGATTCCGAGACCTCCTGTCTTGCTGTTAGGATTTGACGCGTGAAGACGCGCATTGGTCCGGGCCTCGCTCCTTTCGCCCTCCAGAGTCTTCCTGCGCGATCATGTCTCAAGCAGGGGGCGTGGCGGGTAGGGAGGTCGCTCAAGCATTATCGACGGCGGCGATTGCGCAAAGCGAGACTGTACAGTGACGATATCTAGCGACGTTGGTTAAGCGGACCTCTGCAGCACAATCGAATGCCCCAGATTTGAAGAGCTGTCAAAGCGAAAATGATCCTCAGAGTGACAATGAGTGGCACCTGCACTCGGAAAACTCTCAGGGCTAATCACCCCGCACAAACTGTCAACAGTCATCTTCCCTAGCGTGCAGCAGTCCCAATCCTTCAGACCAAGGTGAAGACCTGATTGGAAGTAGGGGTCTCCCATCTCCATCAACGCGTTAAGAGGTGCCGACGCAGATCCATGCACTTTGCGGTGAGAACGGAACGATAGGCTAGATCCCAGGACTTGGGCAATAGGCTAGCGGGATGCCTGCTCAAAATCGCTCCGCGAGCTCACCGTCTGTATTCGGGGCCCCACGTGTTTATACCAGCAATGCCCTTTCTATCAGAAGACTTGCATGCAGTAGGAGCTTCCCGATGTGTGGAAGTCATTGCACAGTGCGAATGGGGCGAAATGGCCGATTGACACTGCATATCATCGGATAGGTAGATCGTCTGCTGAAGACGAATCAGAGTGACAGCGTTCGAGCCTGTTGGACCGCATCCAGGGGACACGATCACGGGGATATTAGCAATGCTTAGAAGTCTTGAGTGCGATATTCATAGATGTAGCACAAGAGAAGCTACCGATAGCTTAAAGTAATGTGAATCAATAGCAGCTATTCTATGTACTTGTCGATGGGTAGAATACGAAACAAGGAGGTGACAGCAAAGTTCAATGAACACATCAGAGGTACTTTAGGCCTCGAAATCACGATTGATTGAACTCAACTTAATTATAAATATCTGCCTTCTCTCCTACGCTTTTGGTATTTGTATTTGTCATAGAGTACGGAACGACTACAACCTAGAATTCTGTTTGTTAGTTCGGCTTTCGTTCTAGCATGAATGGCACACACGATGATCAGCTCGCGGCGTAAGCCACGGGGTCAGAGAGTCCCTACCACAGTCTAGTCCTCTTCTGTATTGTCACCTTCCTCCATCAAAAGAAGCGGTGGTCGTCTAGGATGCAGACTCCACATAACGTACATAGAAAGATCTTTCTACCTCGCCACTGTCCACGTCCGACTGAGTCAATACCTTGCACCAACGACGACCAGGCATGTCGAAGCCAAGAGCACCCGGCGATCCTTCGGTGCACTCAGGATCCCTCATTCTGCTTCCATTCGATGCCTTGGCACGACGACCTGTCATGAATCTGACAATGGTGCTTTGGACTGGCCGGATGTCGCAAAGTATGCTGACGTGCTGATACTGCATGCGCAAGCAAAGTAAATGCTCGTACGAAGTGCCTCGACGCTACTTCCATCCCCTCGGACGAGACATTCGTCCAGAATATCCAGCTAAAACATTCCTCGTACCTAGAGGGAAGGATGATCTTCAGTGGCGGGTCGACGTGGATGCGATATATCTCGGCATACACCTCGCGCGTCCCATAGGAAAGCCGCACGAACGCTGCGTCTGGAGCTTGGGGCCGCATTTCCCTGAGAACTGATGATAGGGTGTCGATTTATGTTGTGATGGATACCTAAGGGGCTGATGCCTGAGGAGTCAGGGGCTGATTGTCACCCGGAGCTCAATGATATATGAGTGAGATGTAGAGTAGGTAGTTGTTACCTCTGTAGTGCAATCCATCTCTGGTCAAGGGCACCGTTGCACTCCTCGCTGGCTCTCTCTCGCATCTTGCATCACGACAATACTAGCCCACCTGAGATGCACTCTGATGCAGGGAAAGCACTGCCGAGCTTACATTCTGGCCTGTACATCTGCTACTAGGAACCCTTCAGCATCACAGCCCTGTGGAGATGTTCAGGTCGCACATAATCAACATTGCATGCCCTACTCCATGCAGCTCAGCTGAATGACGCCCATCGTCTCGACAATTGCTCCATAAATACCGTCAAACAGCATGCCTCTATGCGCTGTCACGAGTTGTTTTGACACATGACCTGTCATGGGCTTGGCAGCACGTTCTGTTCTGTTGTTCCAGGGAAATGCCTATCCTCTTACACACTCACATTTTCACCTTCGAATCAAGCACTCTTTTTCTAACCCGATGCGGGAAGACCTTAACAAATACGGCGGGGATGGGCCATGAGTAGGGTACGAAGCAGAGGGATACGCGACAGTGTGGCAGCGGGGGTCGCGCTGCAAGATGTGGGCGGGGTTGTGGCATCGAGGATGGCCGTCGCTGGTCGATACTCGCGGGTTCGACAGACTGTGGGTCGGCACTACCGTCAGAAGGTGTCATAGGTAGGAATTGAGAAGCGTGTTGTGGATGGGGGGTAAACTTGAACGTCCGCAACCACCAGGAGAAAGGCAGCCGGAAAACGGGCGCGCACCCAGGGCAGTAGCATGCACAGCCACACGTGCTAGCTGATAATGGCGAGTGCGAATGAATAGCAGGGTATGTCTCCAAAAAGCATGTTCACACACCCCAAGCTAGGACGCACGCAACTTCGTACGCTCCGGAAGATGTTGCATTTCTTATTCTTGCCTTTACGTCATTGAGAAGTGAGCAGCAAAGCTGAGACCGCATTCGGGGCACAGCAGCAGAGCACAAGGGCGATAGTCTGCCTGAGCCAATCACTACCCAAGCCCACTCTTAGCGTCTTCTGGGGTCTCACATCTGGTTCGTTGCAGCGTGGCGGGCCAGCACAGTGCGTCGCCCGAGTTCAAGAAGCTAAAGCGGACACGTCTTCTCTCGTGAGCGCTGCTTTGCCTTCTGACTTATTGCTTTCGTTGAAGTTCTTTATGCCCGGTCGATCCAGCACGTGGGGAAAGTGGGGGTAAATCACTCAGTGATCTGGTGATCTTCTACAATGAATACAAGAGAGAGTGACGTAGGGGCGGGTACTGTGCCAAGCCCCCTGAGTAGATTACAAATGAATCTGATCCTCAGACCACGTGCCATTCCAAGAGGTAGCATTTCCCCTCCAAGCTAGCCTTTCACACCAGTGATTAGGTATCAACACCCAACCTCTGTCATCCGCTGATCGCGCACCAAGTGATTTACAAACCTGATCCCTGACAGTGGGCAGGGCCGTTTCGGCACTGCGTTTAGAGGCGCTATCAACCCGTTCTTGCAACATTCTGCTTGCTCTCTACTGGTATAATTTGCGAACCACTTATGATGCAGTGTGTCCAGGTGGTACGGCGTCCGCTGACATGTCATATCCCCGCACAGCTGGCTAGCCGAGTGTGACGACGCCAGTCACATTGGAGCCATTGGTCAATTCAGCTTCGAGGATACCCGTTGCGATCTTGCTGCATTCAAAAACATCGCTTATACTTCACAGCACTTGGTGCTGCAGGTATGCTCTCCCATTCTGACTTGTTCGCGAATGCCATCAACGACCTCGAACGCAGCCTGTCGAGCTTGTACGAACAGACGCATCGTGGTAAGTCTGACAGATCTTCGCACAGCGCTAGCATCATGGAGCTAATTCGTCCCATGACATACAGTGCGATGGGGAGCGACCAGTCTGCAGAAAGTGTCGCAAGCGCAATCTGGAGTGTAGGCGCGCTGGAGAGTACCATGTACGATTCAAGGACGATGTGCTAGCGAGCAAGAAGAGACATCCCGTCACGCAGGCAATGGCGACGACGAGGCCATCCCCCTACGTGCGCTCAAGGAATTTGTCGCTAGTAGAGTTCAGTCGAGTCCTCTTCTTGGATGAGAACTCTCTTATCTTGCGCGGAAGTGGAGCCAAGGACCCTCTTCTCAGCTTTCTTCCGTTGATGCTGAAACAATGTCCGGCAAATAGCTCGACCAGCCTCGCGGTCAATGCCGTGGCGCTGGCTGCACTTGCCATGTCGCAACGACGACCCGAAGTTGAGCTCTTAGCAGTTTGCGAACACACGAAAGTCATACGTCAGTTACGGGCAGACCTTGCATGCGTCACGACTGGCTCGCAACCATCGCTGGAGATGCTCGCAACCGTCTTCCTGCTGTGTCTGTTCGGATTCATCTCTTCGTCAGAGCCTGGATCAAGCACCTTTCTACATCATATGGCTGGATTGAAAAGCCTCCTCGCCCGCTGTGATCTAAGTGCGTATGCACATACGGCGGCCGGACGGGCATTCCTCCAAGCCTTGCGTCTTCAGACAGTGAGTCCTTCGCGAGACGCCCGAGTGTTCCAGTCTTGACATCGTTGGACAGATTTCATTGTCTCTAATCACGTCCTCTCCTATGCCAGGTCTGGCGGTTTCGAGTACGTGGACGGCAGGGCTGGATCAGTCCGATGCTGGCTGCCTAAATCGTTGGCTCTTGGAAGTTGTACGTCTCCGCTCGCGACCCTTCTGGATGCGTCACCGGGAGAACCGGTCCACAGCTCTCGCTGCTCGGCGGAGAGCGATCGTACATGCCGCGCAAGTGTTGTACGATGAGGCAACCATCCAGCCATGGGCGACCAGCCTCCACCTTGGCCCCATCCGCGCTCTGAACGTACCTTTTCGTTTTTCCGATGACGAGGTAGAGACCCTTAGCATTTGGCCGGGCAAAGTCTTCATCTATGGCAATTTGTCTGCCTGCAGTCTCCATTCCTGCTTGCTAATCGGACGTCTGGCCTGCCTTGGCGTCATGTACCAGAAACTGGAGAGACTCACCCAGACACTGACGATGCAGGAGATCGAGACTGAGCGGTTGGAGACCAGACTATACGATTGCGCGAAGAGTATACGGGCTGTTGTCGATGAAGTGTGTGCTCTGATCCCGGTAGGTCTGACCTGTTTCTACCCGCTCAGATATTGAACGGGTGTGCTAACGACGACTAGTATAGCTTTGGGCTCAAATATGTCGAGCTTTGCGGCAATATCCCCACGCTGCCAAACGAGCTCTTCTATGGAGGCGGAGCCTTATACATGTGGAACCCGCTGTTATTTGCTCTCTCCGTCGAAGGACTTCCACTCCTACAACGTCGGTGGATCCGGGGCCGATTACGATGGCTCGGAGAGCGAATCGGCGTGAAGGTGGGCACGTTATGGAGTCGCGTTGTGTCTCCTCACCTGATCCTTGGAGGCGAACGAGATCGAGATGACGTCTTTCAGCCCATACAAGGGTGGGAGAGCGTGAGAGCGAGCAAAACCCTCAAGTCATCTTCTCAATCACGAAATCCAGTGCTGCCTTCCGAAGCTGTCGTTGAAGACAACCAGCTGCCATGGAGTCACGATACCGTATCCTCTCATCTTAAGGCTTTTCTTGGCCATTCGAGGAAGATGTAAGGTCCGAGTAAAGGTGTTGAATCAAACTGAGGGCTGCCGATGCCCACACATCTGACTTCTGCTGGCGGAACCAACTCGAATCGTCTCCCTTCTTGATCTCAGATGCAAGAGCCGTGAGAATACCCTACTGCAAGTATGCACATCTGGAATGCATGCATTCCAGAGAATCATTGCTATCTCTGCTGTCGTCGGAGTAGCGTTGTCGCGTGTTTACGCTACATGCAAGAACGCGACAATCCCCTTTTCCCTTGATTTTGATGTCCCTGTATTTCATGCATCATTGTGAAACACAGTATATCAATTCGCGGTTGACATGTCCTCGCAAGCGAGGTTTGCGTCTCCGCGAAGCGCCTTGGCGCCCTTGGCGACGGCGCTCGTCCAGCCGGTGTGCATCGTCACCTAGGACCGCTTGGTCACTTTTGACGTCTTCCCAAGACGAGAATCGCTATTTGATCTGTCGCAGTATGCCTGTCACTCTCCCAGAAATGTTTCTGATGTGAAAAGAGCGGTGGTGAGATGACAGCGGCGAGCGGTTTGCCACGAGTATAGCTTGCTTTTACCCAGCCTATTGCAAGGTCGAGGCTCAAGAGATGGCCTCCTTCTCGTGCCACAATGAAATACCCTGGCGTGCAATGACCCCCGAAAATTTTGGCGTTGGCTGACCCACCTCTTCCTTTGTGTGACGAATTACACCTACCACTCTTCTCAGCTTCGAGACAAGCAGAACGATGCGGCCGCTCCTACTTCATTATACGTACGCCGTGCTAGTGCATGCAAAATCGAACGTCGCCTCGCGAGCGCCGTTGGCTCGAGGCCGAGCATAGGTGGACCCGTTTGAGGAGCTTCAGGCGCTCAAAGAGCGACTTCTGAGGTCGGAGGGGGCAAATGAAGAACTACCACGACGCCAGAAGGATGCGCAACGACGCGCACAAGAAAATTAGCAGCGTGAGGTAGAGGCTACTAGGCGGCTGACGTTGGGAGAGCATCTGGAAGGCTGCTATGACCTGCTCGCCAGTTAGCTCCAGTTAGCTCAGCGTCCAGTGGAATAAGTCGCTCACGACGAAGGGGCCCACCACCGATCCCACAGGCAAGCGACGGCCGCGGCGCACCTCGGAATAGGAGAATTTCATCGACGTGCAGCGTCAGTGGCATGGTGCCATACAAGAAATATACCCGTACGACACGGCGGAGCGGTTCGAGCGACGGGTGACATTGGAAGACCTGGGTGGACGTCTCGGACGACGACTGCTGTCGAGCGACCGAGATTTGGAGTTATATCATCACAGTGCCGTCGAGCAGTCGGTGACGGCGATCTCGCAAGCCAGCAATTACGCAACAAGATGACGGTGGCCAGTTGCTGGGAGCGGTGGCAGACGTCGAGTTTGCGAACCATGCCGACGTCCTGAATGAAGGCGTGTCCATTGATAGAAGCCCCTCCCTGCCCTTCAGCCCCTCGGACGCGAGCCTTCCCGTGCCTGCCGTTGCTCTAAAGCTGACAGCGGATCAGGTCTTCGTGTAGCTCCGCCGACACGGGGAGTGGGAAGAGCGAGCGCCGATATCAATTGTCTAGTACAAAGCGGCGTAGAAAATCACGATGCTACAGTAGTGTGCGGGACTAGGACAACTCGACCTGGACCGGTTCTTAGGAGACCCAATGCAGCCTTATCCTAGCGATACGGATGCGCGGTTCGTGTATGGCGCACAGAAGCTAGCCAGCGCTACTGCCTCGTAGACGAATCACTATATGATGGACTGTAGGCCCAAGTACGGAGTGTGATGACGATGGGAAAAAGTACGTGTTTCTACATACTCAAGTATGTGCAGCTGGAACGCGTGTTCTACCATCTCGCCGAGTCGGCGGAAGCTGTCAGGCGCATGCCGCCCTTGCCTGGGACGAGCAGAAGGCATCTCATCCTGGGATGGGATGGCTGAGAAGGAACCCTACGCCGCCGCGACCTTAATTCTCAGCCCTACTCTAGTGTACGACAGCGGCTCTGCCCTCGCATCTATCAAATTCGCGCTACATGTCGCCCATGATTAGACCATACACTCATGGTTTCTCGAGCGATGAGAATTGATCAGACTATTAGGGTTGCGGCTCATACAGATTTTGGGAAATGATGCAACAACATCTCATGTGCGCATACTTGAGTAGGGTCCCGAATCTGAGTTGGCAGCACGAGCCCACGGTGCACAAGGTTTGCAGACTATGACGGTGTGGGATGGTGGTAATCAACGATTTACTTGCGCAGGCTCACCTTTGGACATAGTCTCATTGGCATTCAAGAGTTGCCAGTGGGCTGTCCGATTGAGTGCTTGTACCAACTGACATGAGCTAGGTAGATGGGAATTACCCTTTGCAGAGCCGAGCAGCAAATCGTCTTTTCTCGGTCGCAATTTAGATCATTCTCGCCTGATTTTATCATCATTTCGAGATGCTGCGGCTACTCTGTTCTTGTCGGCCAGCCTCTGCTGTACCCACGGCAGATGCACGTCAAGCGCCCAGTTACAAAGATACTTGGTCAGTGAGAGCACCTTGAATGTTCCAAACGCCGTCGAAGTGGCGCCAACGGATTCCGACGAGACGGTGTGGAAAGCATTCCCATCTGACCAGAAGATGACGACGCGCCACTCGGCGCCCATTGCAAGCAGCATTGGAATGTACTCCGGCTTGCCATCAAAGAGCTGGGCGTAGCGTTCACACTGAGCCCATGCCCAGCAGCCTAATTGATGCAGACCTTCTTCGCCGTCCCGCTCGCCTGGTGATGTTTTTTGTCTCCATGTTTATTGCAATAGGATCCGCCAGCAGAAACTTTGCATGGCTCTGGTTGAACGGGATGCAGCCTGCGTCTTCAATGGATGTGCGTAGAGCGGGAATGTTGAAGAGAATGGCAAAGTCAATCTTGCGCTTTTCCGGATCCGATTCGTACGAGGTGGGGGCGAGGTCAGGGGGCTCGATTGAAGCTGTTGTGCTGGGGGCATGAAAGAGGGTCAGCTGGGTGAATCAACATCGCATACTCGTCAAGTTAGACACAACATACATGTTGACACTGCGAAAAGCATCTTTGAGGCGACGGTCGCTGTCAATGGCCAGGCGCAACACGTGCTGATGCACATGCGAGTTCCACGCAGCCTCGGCAACGCTGCCATCTTTGCAAAAGTCCGTCTCTTGGATGATCGTATTTAGCATGTACATGTACACCTGGTCGTGGATCGGCTGTTGTGGGAGAGTCGACGTGTCAGACTCAATGCGGGAGTCTTCAAGGTCGCTGTCATCTTCGCCGAGACAAGCCCGCAGTAGTGATGGAATTGCTACCCTGCCCTTACGAATGCCCTTCGTCCGTTTCCATATTTCTCTTGCTCCCTGAGGGGCCTCGTCTGCTAAGCTGGGCTTGTTGAAGTGGGTGTGGATGCGATCGGGGCCGTACTGCATCATGCGAGCGCGCAGTTTCTTCTTAGGACTGACAGAGCGCCCAGTGGCAGTAGTGGATGATGCGGTTCGGGAAGACGGCGCAGTTAGCGAGAGCGCTGCATTGAATACCGACGACGGAATGGATGATTGCGTACTCAGTTGCGTTGCCCACGACGTTTGTCGTTGCAGATTTTTTTGCTGCTGCGGCTGCGGCTGTGATGTTGGTGCGTCGGTTGGCTGCATGTTGTCTGTTTGCTGTCTTTGTTGCTGTGGTGGCGGTGGTTGAGCGTCTTCTTCGTCGGGGTGCTTGGGGTGACAGCGGTCGGGGGGCATTTGATGGGGGTGGTTTTGATCGTCGTGTGTGTCTTCTGTTGGAGGTCATTGCAATCCGCTTCGAGCGCCGCGGCGCTGACGACAATGTGCGCGTATTGGAGGCAAAGAACGAAGAGCGGCTGATGGCGTCTCGTTCGTCTTCTTCTTCTTCCTCTTGTTCTTGTTCGCGGGGTCGCTTGCACTCGGCGTCTCTTCGAATATCTTCGAGCCAACCCCAAATGCACTCGACGTTCACTGACATGTGGATGTTGACTTGAGAGCTGATACAGAAAAGAAAAGAGGGAAGAATGTTAAAGTGAAAATGTACCTGGGCAGGCGGTATGGGGTTGTCGTTGGCGTTGAGGGGTTGTCGTGGCAACCACGAGCCACGCATTGACTAATCACAGCTACAGTCGCATGCACAGCTACACATTCTCACCAGCCTCACTCACTCACCTTGACTCCAACTCGTCCTTTCACGAACGCCGTAAAGAGTCACTTGATGTAGTGAATGACGTGGAGGGATGGAAAATTGGTGGATGCTGAGAACTCGCACGTGAGCTCTGTCTGAATGGGAGTGTGCTGTACTTGCATGGCTTACCCTTGGCAACTTCCACCTCGCAACGACCGAAGACGGACAAGGTCCATTCGAGAACTAGCATCCAAGAGAGATCCGTACCCAGCGGCTGCGTCTCTTTCGATTGCACCCATAATACCTACGGATACTAGGTAGAATTTGAGCTTTCGGCACAACCATGATCGTTGATGGAACATGATGGTGTCGGTGCATCGCATGAGCGCGTCAGGCAGCTCCAAATTGACGATCTGCGGTAAATTTGGTTTAATCTTCCGAAGTTGACTCACAAGTTCTACTTTTCACGGACACAAGCCAGCCCTTGTTCGATATTAGGCTGCGACTCTTCCAGGTAGAGCACTAGTCGCTCTTGAAAAGAATAGCAGACGGCAAAGACTACGGCTTATTCATTCAGATAAGGGTACAAAGCTGGAATGCAAATCCCGTAAGCACGACGTGTTTCCTGTTATGCTTTCTTGTCATGTCCAATCAAAGGGGCCACGGCGAGTTCAATCCCTTGGGCGATTGAAAATAGTGGCCGGTATCCCAGTCGTTTTTTTGCCTTCGAAATGTCGAACGTTCGGGTGATGGTGCTATAATTGAGATCCGCCCGCTTCACAAGTGCAGTGCGCCGGCCGAGCGAAAATAGCCACACGCACCATTCGACCAGCGTCGCAATGTTTAATGCTAAGCTCTTTGGTACGGCTACGATCTTCTTTGGGTCGATGGGATACCCAGCAGCCGCGCCAACCTGACGTGCAAAGTTCCAGAAGTTCGGATGCACATCGTTGGTAATGGTGAACGGCTCGCCTTCGATGACCATGTCGGTGGGCAATGCATTGGGACCAGCCTCAACCGCTTTTAGTAAGCCCTCGAGGCAGAGTACGTGCGCATATACCGTATTGTCTACGTAAGTCAAGTCGGCCTCGTTTGTACCATCGCCGATCTGGAAGCGCAGACTGCCTGACTTTGCTTTGCTGACTATAGAAGGAATCATTTGGTCTTCGTGAGGCCCAAACATGGCAGATGGGCGAACGGCTGCAATGACAAAGTCTGGGCGCTTTCGATTGTAGGATAGAGCGAGCTGTTCCGCAACAGCTTTGCTGTGATGATATGGCTGAAGCTGCTGGGGAATGAACAGAAGCGGGTATGACTCGTCTGCCTCTACCATATTGCTAACACTGTCATGGACGACAGAGGAGCTCGACGTGTAGACGTACGCTTTGACCGAGGAGCATCTCAGTGCTGACTCCAACAGATTCCTGGCACCGTCTACGTTCGTATGCATATAGAAGTCCAGTGTGCCAATGAAGGGGCGCGGCGAAGCTGTGTGGAAAATGGCAGTTGGGCGAACATTCTGGAGAACATGTTCGACGCTTTCCTGATCTGTCAGATCGGCTTGGAAGTAACTGACACCTGCCTGGTGAAATTGTGAATGTGGGTTGGCGAGATCAAGAACAGCTAAGTTAGAAACGGGCACTTTGACCTCGTTGACAAGCCAGAGTAGAATGCGATGGCCGAGATAGCCACAACCACCTGCAAGCAGGATTGGGCCGCATTCGCGTATATTGCTCGTCATTAGAATGCTAAGAAACCGTAGAAGGAAAACTCGGAGGTGTTTGAGACGGCACGATGACTAAGATTAGCTGGCAGTGGAAGGGAAGATGGTTGAATACCGTTCACACTTCAAGATTTTGTACCGCTCGAGCCTCGCTTGACACAGAGGTGGAGACGAAATGCGGATTTAGTGACTTGAGGCCTCAACATTTTGCCCGGTCGTGCCGGTTCATACTAAATCCCGCAGGCTACCGACTGGGTAAGATCTGCAAATTAGCGTCGTAAGGCAGATTCGTCTCGGTCAAGGAGAGGCTACGCGCACTACGCTCCAGGCTACGCGCACTACGAGCGGGCGCTGCGATAGATTAAAGTGTCGAGCTAATCCTAAGGTAGCTATATCCTTCTATATCCGATCAAAATTGAAAATTATCCCCTTGATTACTATACTAGGTCAAAAGTCTGGCTACACCTTACGCGTTCGCGCTGCCCTGTAAAGCCACATATTCTTTTCCACCTCTGATATACCGCTATATAGGTATAGATTCGGAGATCTAATCTTACCTTATTATTAATTAAATTAAAGACTGTTATCTTATAATAGAGCTAATATTTTAGGCTAGTAGAAGGTAGATACGATACCTATAAAATTCATATATAAGTTTAGTATTATATCCTCAACTATATACTATATATTAAAACACCACTAACTCTATAATACTATTAGAGCGGTGAGGCAGTGTATGAAAGAATATATAGGGTATAGCCTATAGGTACTCTATAACCTATACCTAATACTTATCGTTCTAAATATAGTAGGTAGGACGTATAGTAATTAAGGATATAGGATTATTATTATAGGCGGGATATAGTAAAGAGCGGTAGCGTTTATTATATATAGAGAATAAGGATAGTAAAATACTAATAAATTTAAATAAACTCTACGAGTTCCCCCTAAATATATAGGGTATATGAATATTTACTATCTAAATATATACCGCTAAGTATAGGGCGTTTAATAAATAAAAGAAGAAAAATTAAATAGGCCAACTACTCCTACTATATATAAAATAGGCGTAGGGTATATATAGGGGGTGGCATTAAAGATACCTACCTTATACCACTATACTATTGAAATTCGCCCTTATAAAGCTTATCTTCAAAAGACTAACTCTTAAGTACTTATAGGAGTGGAAATTTATAGTAGTATTACTAAAAATTTTTATAAAAAAGCTATTAGCGCGAATAGAAATAAAGATATTAGAATTTACTCTTAGATATACTCTACGTACTATATAGATTTAGAATGAGATTATTAAAAAGTATTCTATATCTTTAGAAAGGTAGTAAAGAAGAGGTATAGCTTTAGATATAAATATAAGATATAATACTTGAAATAATAGTACTAGATCTTTTCTTATAATAAGTACTTCATTAGGTATAGCTCTAGAATTAAATATACTTAAGTATTCTATATACTAGGAAAATGATTTAGGCCTCAATTTATTCTTTTAAGAAGGTAGGTCAGAATATCTTATAGATAGTTTAGAAAGCTAAAAATAGTAAAAATAGTTATTATAGAAAGAAGGATACTTAATAAATTTATATGTTAATATATCTTATAAATGTTTTCCTATAATCTAGTTTAACTACTTTTAATTCTTCATATAAAATAATATACCTATCTATGAGTCTTTACTTATAATAGAGATATTTAAAGAGTATAAGATTAAAATACTTAGATAGCTCCCTCATAGCCCTAACCTTAATATAATAGAGTACATATAGTAGGAACTAAAAAAGATGATTTATATATTATATCCTAAGCTATTAAAAGAGAGTAGAAATAAAGTAATAAGAGAGTACTTTAAAGAGATAATTATTTAGGTATAGAGGATAATATCTAGAGTCTATATTTAATAACTATTTAAAACGATATAATACCGGGTTATAGTAGTATATAAAGTAAAAGGTAGTATATAAAGTATTAATGGGCTTGATTTTAAATATGAAAAATCACTATATATACCTGAATTTAGGCTATCCAAATCGTTTAAAAATACCTAGTTCTTTACTATACGTGATAGTATAGCTAGACTTTTGACTACTTAGTATAGGTAAGTCGGAGATCATAGCCCTAGAACTACTTTAATTATATCAATCGTGGATTGATTGTACTATCCTACTAATAATCGTGACATAGATAAAAGTAGTTTTATTATCGACGTAAAGGTCTTAGATGATTAGATAAAGCTATCGAGAAGCTATTCAGATATAGAGGCGCTAATAGGGCTACGCTTTAGTACTACAAAACCGTCATCTGAAGACGAACGATAAAGTACGAGATAATATATTTAGAGTAGCCTAATAATCAGTATCCTAGTGGCTATTACGGCTTCTAGCCTTACTTAATAGAATAGACGGAAATAGATAAGATTTAGAAGGGAGATAGGTGATATCTATTCGCTATATATAATAAAATCTTATCTCTACGAAGTAATCATAGTATTAAATACTTACTAATCGAATAATGTTATGACAAGTAGAGTAAGCCGAGGCGTTAAGTAGATAAATAGGCTGATCAAATAGATAACCTGTATATATATAAGGTAGAGGGACGTCTACCTACGTCACCGGCGCTTCGATTATTCGGACTCTGGATCTACTGTATATAGGAGGAGGACACGGATCTTTCCCTCTTACCTCCGTAAGCAATAGTTCTGCTACTACTAGTATCACACCTATTCACGCCTCCTTCTCTTCAGCCATGACAACGTACCACCTCCCCCACCCCTGGTTACAGAACAAAGTTTCCTCTATAGATCACTAAATACTGAATCAAGAGCGCGTCCACCCTTGTTATTCTTAATAATTATGAGCCCGGCTGGTCTTTATACGTTTACAATTTAATATTCTCTTATTAACTCGATCTCTACCTACAGAGTAAGATTACTTAATACTAGATCTCTCTTGACTAAGTGAATCACTCTTCTAATCTCTACCTATAGAGTAGGATTACTATGAATTCAATCTTTATATACTAAGTAACGATTGTCATGATGATAATAATGAGAATAACTATCTCCTCTCCAGTAATATAGTGGTATAACCCCTAGGTACCGAGTAGGCTTTCCTTCCGTATATCCTAGAATATAGCTAGTCTACTTTCTAAATAAAGAAACTATCTATTTTATTCTCTTAATCTAAATACAGCGGCTTTATCTATTTATCGAGTAGATAGGAAATTATCTATCTAGAAACAGACAGTAGGCCTTGTAGAAAGTAAACGGCCCCTTAGCCCTTCAATTACACGCTGCCGAGAGCAACCCGCCCTGGTCTGCCGGCCTACTGCCGTATGCGTCTCTAATATATCGTACTTCGGAGATGCACGTACAAGAGGCAATGTCGCTGATTTTTGACTGTTGGGAAGCGCTACTTGAAGAAGATAACCGCCCTTTATCTCTTAAGCAATGACCAACGCTTCGCGACTTTCTAAACTGTACTTGTGTAGTCCTCACTGGCCCGCGCCGTCAATTTAAACCAGACTTCTTGCTTTGGACGGGGCATGCCAAGCGAGAGGCTATCCGTTCTCTCTGGTATATCGCTACAGGATTCACTGCTGGACTGCAATTGAGCCATGTCATATTTGAGGATCAAGACAGAGAGAATGGCCAGAATCTCCGCTGCCGCAAAATATCTTCCAGGGCACATAGCGTCTCCACCACCGAAACCCCGAAAAGCGGCAGAGCTGAGCGATCCTGTGGTTAGGACAGATCCTTTACAGTAGAAGCGAGCTGGATCGAAATCAGCTACAGAGCAAGGAGCCGCCCAGACCCCCGAGTCGTGGTGAACAGCGCGACTTGGTATGACGACGAGGCTGTCCTTACGCAGCACGTATCCGCAGCTAAGCGCCGTATCCTCGAGAGTAAGTCTGGCCTCTTGTCCGTTGCTTCTGCACCGCAGAGTCTCGTGGAGAATGGCAGAGAGTAAGGTGTCTTGCCGCATTCCCTTATAATCTATAGCAAGGCTTGTTGTTCCCTGTACGTAGTTTGCCGCAGCTGCTCGTGCCTTTTTTGAGCAACCAAGATCTTGTGAACGTATGGTACACTGTCCAGAATGTCGCTGGTACGGTGTTCTCGAGTAGCGCAATCGAGTTGACCACTTCAATGCGAGCGCGGTCGTCAACGCTGACACTGTACTGGTCCATGATGTCTTGACGCATTCTGACTACTTTCGATGCAGATTTGTAGCCTCCGTTTTCCAGGTATTTGACAAATGCGGAGACGCATATCTCTCGACCCAGATACGCCCTTCTATTCAGGACGGGCATCAAAGCATTGGGTATGCCTAAAGTGGGTAAGGCAGAGTTCAGAAAATTCCTTCCAAGATGTCAGCATCACACTCATCTATTAAAAAAGTCGAGAAGAATCAACAAACCAGAATGCGTCTTGTACCGCCGGGGCACGAAAAGGATTTGAGAGACCGTATATAATGTCTGTGGTCACAAGTACAATCTCGCGTTGTAGCCAGGCGAACAGAGGAATATCTGTGTTCACATCTCGCTTCGCAGTAGCGAGCAGTCCATCAATGCTGTTAGTCAGGCTGTCCAAAATCTCGTCGTGTATAGGCCCAGGTGTAATGCATCGGTGTATAGCTTTCTGGCAATCGTTGAAAAGACTAGGCTGTCTCGGGTCTCTACCAGTAGGATTGGTTGTTACTAGCTTTCTCCCAGCGGCACTAAGTCCCCCGAGCTGAGCGCACACGTGGCAGGCTATTGCCGCAAATGACATCGACTTCGTCTTCCTCTGAACCTCTACGGCGTGACTGAGGTTTGTGACTACGTACTGTCTCAGCCCGGGAAGGTTGGCTTGACAGATCCCATGTGGATTAATTGACCTGATCTGCATTCAGTTGATCAAGATCATGTCTCTCCTTGTAGCATGGTCCTACTTGAGTGAGCTGTAGTAGAAGAGCTTTTGCCTTGAAATTGCAATGGCATGGCCAACAAAAGGGATGATTGTTCGAATCTCAGGCGGTTCTAGTCCCTTGTCTAGCTTATCATGGCCGTTCAACATGAACACTACCTTCGTGATGACCGCCGCAAGGAGAATAAGGAACAAGGATGGGATGCTCGGCAGTGGCAACATCGTTAATAGACCTGCCATAAGTTCTGGCAGCATGATTGAAAACAACAGGTGAGAAGACTTGAAATATCATATCTTTGGATGTAAGAATGATGTTGTCGGGTGGGCGCTGCGTTCTCAAATATGTACTTTCCTCGCTGACTGGATATAGACGAGAAGTGGGGATGGACACTGTCGAACTCCGTCACCTCCGCGTTGCAAGGCAGACTCGGCATGATGACAGTCGTCGGTGCGGCAGAACAAATCTTGGCCAAACTCATCAGTTCTTCCTGGTGACCATTAACAGCGTTGCTTCTACCGCCCCATGTTAAGGAAGCCGTGCCTAGTCTCGCCTGCATGTGGCGTGGCTAGCGCAAGGGGCGGAATTTTTGCTTCGAGGTGGCGTATGCCCGTGTATGCGGGCCTGTGTGCGGACGTAAGCCCGAATATGACATTGGCGTAGCATTGACAACCAATCCTTTCAGAGACTCCCCTTGCGATTCTATGCTCTCGGCTATGCTTAGACATCATATCTGGACACTCTCCGGTGATTCGTCTAAATCGCCAGTGCGATGTGTTCATTCTCAAAACTCGCTAAACGAAGAGGCGGTACTTTGACGACTGCGCCAAAAGTTGTTGGGACGAGGCAAATGATTCAACAAGGACTTCGAAAGTAGCGTCTTGATCTACGACCTAAGTGGCATTGGCGGCTCGCTTCTCAGGCCTGTCACGCCGTGTGGGAGTAGGTCATTGCAACGGCGTTTGCCTTCTTGCGCAACGTCTCGATCGTGCATGTCATCGGCACTTTGGCTTGACACGTGATCTTGCATGTGATTCTCAAGATTCTGGAGCCAGACTACAATTACGAAAAGCAAGAGAGAAGGCACGTAAAGTGAATTACTGGAAGGGAAAGACAACGCAAGATCCGTTTAAACAACAGATTCCAGGGTACCATCTCAGCAGCTCGAAATGAAGGCATGCTGGTCGCAGATGGTGCGGGGGAGCGAGATGATCGGCAAACGTTAGTACACTGTCGTATGTGACCAAAGTCACAGCCAGTAAAAGCTGTCACTTGCTATCCATAGCGCTGCCGTAGCACCCATATTTGCGGGGGCTATTTTGGACGACCGTAGTATTGATAAGAAAGAGGGCCTGCTGGGCCTGCGCAGCTCCTAAGACTGGATTTACCTGCTGTTCGAATTCCAGCTGACATGTCGAGCAACCATTGACTGCTTTTCTGAGCTATCACGCAGGCACTCTAGTCAAAGTGCAAGCGTTTTTCTGCATTTCCAAGGTTTCCCTGGACGGGTCTCAATATGTCGAATGGCTTCGATATTTCCAAGCTTCCGCCAACGCTCCCATTGGCGCCACCGCCACCAGGAGAGAAGTCCAACTTCGACAGTGCCAGAGGATTGCAGGAGGCCTTGATAGGTATCTATGCAGCGTTTCTAACATTGATGGTCCTCGCGTTGCTCTTGCGCGTATATGTTAGGGTTTTCGTTGTGGCTAAATGGTGGTGGGATGACTATATGTGGTCCACGTTCGCACTTCAATATAGAAACTTACCATGCAGAAGGGTTCATCTCTATCGCTAGAGTAAGATAATGTCATTCATGGCAATTCGTAAATACTGATGAGTGCCATAGCTAGCCACCGCGGCAAATAGTGGTCTGATTCTTTGGCGTGAGTATTCGCTACTGTTCAGCATAGAAGTCTAGGTGAGCTGAACTGAGGTAGTACTGCATCTGGGCTATGGTCTTCATGCATGGGACATACGTCTTCGCACATTGACAAGGCCTGTCGCGCAAGTATGTTGGAAACCCTTGAACCGTGCCGCAGAGTATTTGGTCACTGACCTTCATGCACATAGCAATTATCAGCAGTCGGCTTACTCTATCCGATTGCAATTTTATTCATCAAGTTATCAGTCGGCCTCTTATTCTGGCGTATCTTTCGAGCCAGTAGTTACGCCTAGCGGAAATTTGCGCGAGCAATCATCGGTATTCTGTGTTGTGTTCTACACAGCCTGCTTTGGTGAATAGGTTGCAACAGTTCATATCTGCAGCCAATCTTCACAAAGCCTTAGCAACGTCTTTTGCGGGCACGGTACAGAAGTATACACCCTAATAACAAGCGTCGTAAACGTTTTTACGGATGTATACCTTGTCGTCCTACCTATGCCAGTACTAGCGCGACTTCAGATAAGCCGTAAAAGAAAGATTGGAATGTTCTTCGTACTCGGTACAGGTGCGATGTAAGTCGATCAGATCCATAAATTGCCCGCGCCCGCTAACTGTCAACACAGTGCTTGTGCTTCCAGTATCGCACGCTTGATCTTCATTGTCATTACGAGAGACAGTCCGGATTTCTTGTATAACGCTGCTACGACCAATATTCCAACGTATGGTATCTATGCGGATCTCTCAGCATGTCATGAGCTGACTTAAGCAACAGAACAATGGAAATGACCCTGGGCATCGTAGCCGCTTCGCTTATAACCTATCCAAAGTTAAATCAATCACGACTTTATCAGAGTCTGATCACTACTTTGCACTCTCGAGCGTCGTCATCAGGCTTCCTTCGAGATCGCAGAATCAGGTCGCTAGAGGCTGGTATAGAGCCGGTCGGCGATAGCGAACGTATCGATCGGAAGAGAGGGATCTGTCATCGATCTTAGCAGTCTAGGAAGTCGCAGCCATTAGAGCTAACAAGTACTCAGGCTATGAGCGGATAAATCTATACTACTATTATCTAAGACGTATTTCTTTACTTCTTATACCTAGTAAGTAAGTAGATGTTTAGACAAGCAGGGTATGAAGAAGGTAAACAAGCGGATTAGTTATAGAGCCTATACTTATACCCCCCCTGGTCATAAAATAACCTTATCTCTCGGTAGACTATTTAGTACTAAATATAGCGAGTCTACCCCTATACTTACTTAATAGTTATAAGCCCGGCTAGTCTTTATATGACCAAGCTTTAAATTGATATAATCTTATTATATTAATCTATCTAGGGGTTATTACTATATACTTAATCTCTGCCTATTAAGTAGGATTAAGATAATAAGGTAACTATATCTTTTCTAATAAAGAAAGAGTAGGTCGAGCCTATATAGTTATATATAGTAAAGATAAATTGATATAGCCTAATCAATTATTACCTATAACTATCTCCTCTCTGGAAAGGGAGTAATAGTGGAGTGGTGTGAGGTGGGTATCTTTGATGCCACCCCCTACTCAAGTATGCGCACGGGGATGGGGCCCCATCCCCGCCGATCCCCATACATTTTCGGCCCAAACGAGCCAAGTATGATCCAGTCTGTCGGATCGATTGCGGATCGATTACGTCTCCTATTTGGGACATGTCTTTAGGGTTGAACGCGTAGAAGACGCGTCGTCTGTTCAGGTCTCGTTCCCACTGCAATTATTCCTCGTGGGAACGCACTGCAGCGTAGCGCTTTCATTCTGATCCGGCAGGTTGGTAGCTGCTTGCAGGCAAAGTGTGGGAATGCATGTTTAGCGTCCTGGGAATCCATTACATGCCCAGAGGCAGCCACGACCTCTGAGCAGCATCGCGTCGCGGCCAATGGGAGCAAGCAAAAACTGGTGCAGCAGAGATGAGATCGCCTTCCTTGAACGATATAATGGAAAGACGACTGTGTGCTCGAGCCAATCACTGCGGGAGACCACCATTAGCGTCTTTTTCGTACTGACGTCTGATTTGTCGCGCAGCGCGGTGATTCCCCTAAGGTATGCTGTGACAAATCCGCAATCCTCTTGGTGCAAGCTTAGCTGACTTGCCTCGCCAAGATATATCATGGACACTATTGTATGCGATGTTCGTTATCTACAAACGGTCTCCAGAAGCATCTTCGGGAAGCTCTCACACCCGTAGATATCCCAAGTTCCAATACAGGGCAGCGGCCTGGGCGCGGACGGTGCAGAGCGCGGCCAATACTCATACATTTCAGGCGGCCATGGACGAGGAGGAACACCTTCTACACTGGATCGTGGCCGCCTCCGGCAACCATTAGGTCGCAACCAATCGGGCCGGCTTGACCTCGCTTGCATCTCGACCCGACCGTCTGCGGCTCCCTTTCCAAGAGTCCAGTCAGTCAGTAGGTTCCCTCAGCCACGAGTCCCCTCCCGGCCGTGCTTCGACGCAGTCGAGACTCGCATCGTGCTCCGCCCGCCCCCGTGGTCATGATGCTCGAGCATCCGCAATGACCAGCCTTGGTCTCCGCTCCTTCACCATTCAGTACGGCTGGCCATGGAGGAGCGGCGACAGAGGCAAGCGCTACGATCCAAATCCTAGACATTGGCCGACGTCAACTATTGGATCTTCCACGGCAATTTCGGACGCGCCGTTGCAGTTCTAGATTTGGCACAAGAGCAACTGCACGACAGCTACTGAGGAGGGCAAGGTCGAGAGAGCAAAGATAATGCCACGTCCTGGGAAGACCGCAGAAGGCCTCTGGGTACGTCCTGAGACAGCGATGAAAGTGACTGGTCTTGTGATGACGAGAGAAATGTTTTGGGTCTTCAGAACACTGGAAGGTGTGTGGTTCTGGGCCGGCTGGAGCGAGACCTTAGCACGAGTGGATATAGAACATGCTCAGGGGGCGTGAAGCTGCTGCTGTGGACCGTGATGTAGCAGTTGGGACGTGAAGAACAAATGCCTAATCAGTGTGACATGTTGGACCGCTGAACACTCCTGACCCTTACGGCGCCTCTCCTCCAGATGCACAAAGCGAAGGACCGCCTCTCGGGCCATGACGGTCGGCTCTGTCCGCTAGTAGCCCAAGCGCTCATTGGGCGGCAGAGGCAAGTCACCTGCTTGGTATCCTACCACGAGCTTGGCTGGGGAAAGCTCGACATCTGCGAACATGCTGGTGAGAGGTCCGGGTTTGCGCCGCAGCGCCGAGGCTCGTTCGGGGGATGTGGACTGTACGGTCGCCGTCGCCAAGAAGACAGTCCCGAGAAACGCCTCCACCCCCCAGCATGCGCATCAGGCACTGTCAAGGATGTTCAGGAGATTGCGGGGCTCCAGCAGGGTCTGATCACGGAATGTGGCTTGCGAGGAACTGATGCGGCAGCGAGCCGAGTACCATTCAATATGCGGGGCAAACACTTCGGACGGCACAGCAAAGCCATGTTCTCCGGCATCCTGTGGCTATGTTGATTCAAACAAGCAGAAGGGTCTCTTTGGATGCCCCTTGAACCCGCTGCGCTTGAATGATGCCATGAAGCGCTTTTGATATCATGCCAGATTGAGTCCCTGTCTCGTCATCTGTCGTTTCCATCTTCTGGTCGCCGTCCGCACGCATGGGTTGCATGAACGCTAGAGAGCTTCTTTGCCATTCAGTTCTATGTCGTGGACTCTCGCAACGCTCGCACGGATTGGCTGGAATGTCGTAGCTTGTGTACGTGACGATGCGGTGTCGATGCGGTCTTGATGCGACAGACGGTCTAACGCAGGGGAGGAAGGACGTTCATACATTGTCCGGTTGAGCGAGCGCCGCCCATCGGCTCATTTCGTGACTAGCACTGGGCGACGAAGCTAGGCTTACCAGCTGTCCTGGCTGTGCAAAGTAGGCGCAGTGCAATCAGCGGATGACAGTGGAGGGAATGGAAATAGCAGCAGGCACTCGCGCCGACGAGGGCTAGGACCTGCTTCTCTTTATCTTAGGAAGATCAAAATCATCAGCGCGCACAACTGGGCACGCAGCCTCACCCTGCATCAGGCCTGCGATGGCCGCTATCATTCGACTCGGCGGCCGGGCTGGCGTTATGATTGGCGCAAAATTGGTCCACGTGTCCGCCCCCAGATGCAGGCAACTGACGCCCATGCTTTTACAAATCTCGCATGGGATCCCACAGCCGGTGTCTTCCTTTCTTTGCTTTCGCACTTTTTCTGCCCAATGCAAACCATCGACCGCTCCCAATTTACCATCGGCTGGATCTGCGCGCTACCCGTGGAACAGGTTGCGGCGCTGGAGATGCTGGACGAGGAGTACGGTCCTCCGAGCAGCACTTCTGATAACGACGATAACGTATATGCCCTCGGCCGCATTCAACAGCACAACATCGTGGTCACGCTGATGCCGCAGGGTGAGTACGGCAGGTCTTCCGCGGCGATTGCCGCTCGTGACATGGTTCATTCCTTTCCAAACGTGCGCCTGGGGCTCATGGTTGGCGTCGGCGGTGGAGTCCCCACCCGACATGACATTCGACTGGGGGGATATCGTCGTCAGCGCCCCCAACGCCGGCATGAGTGGAGTCTTGCAGTACGACTTCGGCAAGGCGGTGCAAGAGCGAAGCTTTCAGCTGACGGGCCACCTCGACCAACCGCCCCGTGCGCTGCGGAATGCTGTGGCTGCACTCCAGGCCAAGCACATACGGCGGCGTCATACCATCCAGGAGCAAGTGGAGCAGGCACTACAACGAAACGACGAGCTAGTAGCCACGTTCGGACGACCCTCGGAGGCTACCGACTTGTTATTCCAAAGCGAGGTCGTCCACGCAGATGTGTGTAGTACTGGTCGATGTGCATCAGATGCTCCGGAAAAGTTGACACGTCGCTCGCCTCGCAATCAGCGGACACGAGATCCTTCGATCCATTATGGGTTGATTGGATCCGCCGACAGCGTGATCAAAGACGCCATGATTCGCGACCGTTTATCGGCGGAGCATGACATCCTCTGTTTCGAGATGGAAGCCGCTGGACTGATGAACAACTTCCCATGTCTTGTTGTGCGAGGAATCTGCGACTATGCCGACTCGCATAAGATGAAGGAATGGCAAGGATATGCGGCGATGACGGCCGCCGCATACACGAGGGAGCTCTTATCACTCATGGTGCCCACGCAGGTGGAGCAGGAAGCACGACTTGCGGTGGCTGTGGAAAAGGGTATGTAGCCTTCATTCGAGATGACATCCACGTGGTCCTTACAATTTTCCAGCGGTGACGACAGCCATCAAACCTGTTCAAGAAAACATTCATGACATGCATCAGCGAATCTGTGACGCCTCGTTCCTTCAATGGCTGAGTCCCCCGGATCCGCTACGCAACTACCACAACGCGCTAAAGATCCGACACCCCGGCTCCGGGCAGTGGCTGTTGACAGATGTCCGATACCGAGCTTGGAAGGAGGCTGTGAATTCCAACTTGTGTTTGTCGGGCATTCCAGGGTGCGGCAAGACCGTCCTCAGCTCCACGGTCATCGAAGACCTCAAAGCCAGACAAGCCACCCGTGCACACCGGAGTACCTTATTCTTCTACTTTGACTTTAACGACATGCGCAAGCAGTCGCTAGACAGTGCTATCCGGTCTCTGTTGGTACAGTTCTGTCAACAATATCCCAACGTGCGGAAGATAGGGCAGGCCTTTTGGCGGGAACACCGAGATGGTCACGAACAGCCTTCCACACCCGCACTCAGCAGTATCTTCCTTCAGATGCTGCAGGCTTCTCCAAGGACCTTCCTTGTGCTCGACGCCCTGGATGAATGTCCCCATGATGTGTCGCAGAGGAATCGACGCGAGGTCTTGGAGTGGGTCCGCAGCATCTGTACCGCGGAAGTTCGGGGTGTTCACCTTCTCATCACCAGTCGGCCGGAGCAAGATATCATCAGTACCCTCCAGAGCATCGTTCCGTCACAATCACATATTCAATTGAATGCGGAGCTCATGACAGCTGACATCGATGCATACATCGAACAACAGGTGCGGAGAGACGACCGACTGGCCCGATGGCATTACTCCGAGACATTGCAGGGCGAGATCGAAACTACCTTATCACAGATGGCGAATGGCATGTGAGTACTGCTCATGTCGATGCAATGCGAGGCTGACACATCTTGATCAAGGTTCCGCTGGGTCGCACTGCAAATTGATGAGATTCAGGACTGTCGTACGGAGAAGCATGTGCGAGAGGCGCTTGCGTCGCTTCCGAAGACCCTGAATGAGACCTACTCGCGGATGGTCGATAAACTTCCTCACAGAACCCGTGAGGACGCCGTCCGGTTGCTCCAATTCCTCGTATATTCCGAGCGACCACTCAGCGTCGATGAGGCAATTGATGCCATCGCTATCGACTTTGAGCCCCAGCCACGATTCAATCCCGCGAAGAAGTTCCGTGGCTCAGGAGACTTGCTTCATGTATGCTCCAGCTTTGTGCTCATCACTGATTCCGAGGCACCAGAAGACGACGCAACGACAGTGACAACGATTCAACTGTCCCACTTCTCCGTGCGGGAGTACTTTCTTTCACGTGACGTACACAACAGCGTGGCCTCCAGCTTCACGGTCCTTGCCGGCCACGCGGTCATTGCGAAGGTGTGCATAGTGTATCTCCTCTACTTGTATGATGATCTGTTAGGAGAAGCACCTCGGGGAGGTGCTCTCGGGCAATACTGCGCTAGGTATTGGTCGACGTATGCTGGCCTTGCGGATGCGGACGATCAGATGCGGTCGCTGGCGATAGCGTTCTACCTCGAAGGTGGTTGTGTATATCGGGGAGACTGTAAAACAGTACAGACCAGACGAATTGTTTGGCTCGAGGAGCAAGCGTGACGGATCCGCGCTTTACTATGCCTCGCATGCTGGGCAATCGATTACTTGCGGAACGTTGATTGAGAAAGGCGAAGACGTGAACAGGAAAGGAGGCTACTACGGCACCGCGCTGCATGCAGCATCAACCAGGGGTCACGAGCAGATCGTGCGGCTGTTGCTGGAGAAGGGTGCGGACATCAACGCGGGAGGAGGCGACAACAGCAGCGCGCTCCAAGAAGCAGCGTCCCGAGGTCACGAGCAGATCGTGCGGCTACTGTTGGAGAAGGATGCGGACATCAACGCGCAAGGAGGCTACTACGGCACCGGGCTGCAGGAAGCATCATCTAAGGGTCACGAGCAGATCGTGCGGCTGCTGCTGGAGAAGGGTGCGGACGTCAACGCTGAAGGAGGCCGCTTCGGGACCGCGCTCCAACGAGCAGCGTCCCGAGGTCACGAGCAGATCGTGCGGCTGCTACTGGAGACGGGTGTGGACATCAACGCGCAAGGAGGCCGCTACGGCACCGCGCTCCAAAGAGCATCATTTGAGGGCCACGAGCAGATCTTGCGGCTGCTGCTGGAGAAGGATGTGGACGTCAACGCGGAAGGAGGCCGCTCCGGCACCGCGCTCGAAGCAGCATCATCTAGGGGTCACGAGCAGATCGTGCGGCTGCTACTGGAGAAGGACGTGGACATCAACGCGCAAGGAGGCCGCTACGGCACCGCGCTCGAAGCAGCATCATCTAGGGGTCACGAGCAGATCGTGCGGCTGCTGCTGGAGAAGGGTGCGGACGTCAATGCTGAAGGAGGCCGCTTCGGGACCGCGCTCCAACAAGCAGCATATGGCGGTCACGAGCAAATTGTGCGGCTGCTGCTGGAGAAGGATGTGGACGTCAACGCGGAAGGAGGCCGCTCCGGCACCGCGCTCGAAGCAGCATCATCTAGGGGGTCACGAGCAGATCGTGCGGCTGCTACTGGAGAAGGACGTGGACATCAACGCGCAAGGAGGCCGCTACGGCACCGCGCTCGAAGGAGCATCATCTGAGGGTCACGAGCAGATCGTGCGGCTGCTACTGGAGAAGGATGCGGACATCAACGCGCAAGGAGACTATTACGGCACCGCGCTGCAGGCAGCATCGGCTCAAGGTCACGAGTCGATCGCGCGACTGCTGCTAGACCAGGGCGCGAGTGTCGACGCACAAGGAGGCAAGTACGGCAACGCACTGCAAGCAGCATCGGCTCAAGGTCACGAGTCGATCGCGCGACTGCTCTTGGATCACGGAGCCGACGTCAATGCGCAAGGAGGCTTCGGCGTCCGCGCGCTCCAGGCAACGCTCTTGGAAGGTCACCACCCGCTGACCAGGCTTCTTTTGATGGCTGGGGCGACAGTCGACACACAAGTATGTAGGGTGGCCCTGAGAGGTCCCCCTCCATTACATCCCGATCTTGTAGAAGAGGTCAGCGTCCATTGCGTCGACTACGTGGGTAGAACCCCCTTTCATACAGTGTTACATGATGCCCATCTACCCTGGCTATCAGAGTTGGACCACATTCATCGCGCCATCAGACACGTGGATTCCCTCGGCTGCAACGTCCTCCATTACATGGCACGCGGAAGCGATGTAAGGGTGATTGACTGGGCATTGGACCATGGGGCGCCTGTCGACCACGCAGATCATTGCGGATGGACCCCTCTTCACTGGGCGTCATATTTCGATCAGCCCATGCTTATTGAGCGTCTCCTATTGCGTGGAGCGCCCGTGGACGTTTTTGGATCACCAGGCTCGTTCTCCTCTCGTCATCGCCGCGCTCGTCGATGCATCCAGCGCTGTAGCCCTGTTGTCCTCTCGCGCGGCCGCATCATGCAGCGTCGGCGCGAATTCATTGCCTGTTGAGAAGTTAAGAGGTGTCTGCGATGAGTGTGACCACTATCTCATAGGCGCACAACATCACTGCCAGACTTGCCACGACCAAAACCTTCAGTATGACCTTTGTTTCCGATGCGTCCGAGACAAAGAAAAGCTGCATGATGGTCACGACTTCGTGGACAATTTTTGTTATAAGACACGCATGTTGTAGGATGGGCGGTCATACTACTACTGCAAGTATGCACTTCTGGATTCGATGGACTCCAGAAGATTAATGCTCCATTTGGGGTAGGGAAGGTGTTGGAACGTCACGTGGCCTGAGGCTTAGATTCATTTATAGTTTACTCAGGGGTCTTGGCACAGTACCCGCCCCTACTGCAAGTATGCCCGCTCGGAATAGTGCAGTTCTGCAGAACTTTGGACATGGACAAGGACAGTCCATTTGGCTTAGCGTTGCAACGTCGTCTTTACCCGATTGGGAAGCTGTCCAGGGTGTCATTTGATGTAGTTCTGCAGAACTCTGGACATGGACATGGACAGCCGTCCTGCAGAGTATACTACTCCTGTAGATGATGAGGCCTTGTAGGTACTAATACTGATCCCATCTCCCTAAATGGATCCAGCCAGCCGCGTTCGGATCACGCTCTTCACCACTGTCTTGCTCTGTATCATATGTACAGTTCGTGCGCAAGAGACTCGCCGCCGTACTCGCTTACACTCCATCCTGTTATTGGCGAATCGCTTGTCTAATCGATCCACACTCCAGCTCGCAAGCCCAGTAGAATATGGACCTGGAATGGAATGGTGGCTCTGGTCGAATGAGAAGGTCCGTCGCAACTTTCGCTTCACCGTGGATGAGATGGAGAAACTCGTAATCGTGTTACGAATCGGCGAGATCCAGTTATCCAGAGTGGCGAAGCCTAAGCCACTTACTGCGCTCGCCGTCCTCCTTTATCGCTTCGCGCGCCCGCGAGCGTTTTTCGAGATGACAGACATATTCGGAAGATCCATCCCTTGGCTCTGTAGTGTCTTCAACGCCGTCCTTAAGCATCTGGTGAAATCCTTCCGAGCGAAAATTGAGTGGGATGAATCACTCCTGGGTTCATATGAGCAGTTGCAGGAGTACGCCGCGGCCTTGCAGGCTAGCCATTTCGATAGTGCAGTCATCTGGGGCTTCATTGACGGCACCCTGTTGTGATAGATACCTAAGGGGCTGATGTCTAAGGGGTCAGGGGGCTGATAGTCACCCTGAGCTCAGTGGTATATGAGTGAGATGTAGAGTAGGCAGTTGTTTCCTCTGTAGTGCAATCCATCTCTCGTCAAGGGCACCGTTGCACTCCTCGCTGGCTTCCTCCGCATCCTGCATCACAACAGGTTATGAGCCCGGACAGCTTCTTCATTTGTTGATCAGTTTCACCACTGGTTGATCATCGATGCTGAGTCAGCTTCACTGTTGGCTACCCCTGACTAACCGCAGGGGCACGACCGAAAATGGACAGCGAGAAATTCCACTTCACCGTGTTGAAAGGTGCCAACGACTGGGTCAGTTACAAAACGGACCAGCTCGACGGACTTGCCGCCCGTGAGAATGATGTCTTGGTGGAAGAACGACCATCCGAAGCGGATGCGGTCGAATACAAGAAATGGGTCAAGAAGAATGCTCAGGGGCTTGCCCAGATGAGGCAAGCCATGGCTCCCGTGGTCAAGGTGCAGTACGCCCACTTCAGCGATACCAAGGACCTCTGGGATGCATTGAGGAAGCGTTATGAGCCCAAGTCGAAGCAGCGAGAGTATGACGCCGTGAACAGCCTGTTATTCGCCACGTTGAGCGGATGTGATGGCAGCGTCGACGAGTATCTCCGCCGCAAGCAGGAAGCCTGGAATGACTTCCGTCTGGCCACCGAGGGCAAGGTGGAGATCGATGAGCGAATCTTGAAGACCAACTTTGTCTTCTGTTTGGACACGGATGCGTTCGCCGACTTCCGTCGTCAGTTTATTGCTGGATCGCTCCCGAGTGAGCTCACGTTAGATGAGCTCCATGGGCTGGCCCGAGAAGAGGACCGGCAGCGACGAGCAGCGCAGGGCGCCCGACCGTATGGGGCTGCGCTCGCCGTCATGACATCCGGATGCAGCCACTGCGGAAAGCGTGGCCATGGCCCAGCGAAGTGCTGGAAGCTTCACCCAGAACAGAAGCCCAAGCCCGAGCGCAGAGGGGTGAACCGAGAATCTCAGACAGGAGACTCGCATTCTGGAAGGAGGGAGAAGCCGCATCCAAGGGATGAAGATCCGACACCATCGAACAGCAAGTTTCGATTGGACATGATGACGGTGAAGACTAGTGTCCATGGACCGTCATCTGTGCGAAAATTGTGGGGTGTAGACAGTTGCGCCAGTGAGCACATTTGCAATGATCTGAGCGTCATGACGAGCACGCGACAGGTGTCGCCGGTGCAATTCAGCGTCATGGGTCCCCCCACCACGTGCACGATCATGGGTAGCGTTGAGTTGGATCTCGTCACGCCTGACGGATCCGTGTGCCCGGTACGGCTCAACGACGTCTACTACCACGAGAGGTCTCCGATGAACCTCCTGTCGACCGGGAAGCTCCACGAGAAAGGCATCTTTGTCGATTCGGGCCGCGGTGCCCTGTATCGAGGGAAGCAGATGCTGGGAGCGGTGATGTTCCTCCATGGAGTCCTCGTGTTGCAGACGAAGCAACACCGCCGAGACGATCTCCTGGCGCTCACGACGATGCGCGGAGAGGCGATGGACATGATGGATGAGGCTGGGTTATGGCATGCTCGATTGGGCCACCCCAGCGCGTCAGTATGGCGCAAGATCCAGCAGTCGACGACCGGCCTCGAGGGGGTGCGTGTCGTCGACACGTCGACGCCGTGTGAAGTGTGCATGTCCAGCCACTCCACCAGACGGCCGTCACGAGACCCGCAGCTGCGAGCGACGAAGCCGTTCTACAAGCTGCATCTAGACTCGGTGGGGAAGATTCGCCCCACTGGGTATGATGGGTCTCAGTACTTTGTGGCAGTCACGGATGACTGCACGAGCTACCGAAGCGTGAGAGTGCTGAAAGAGAAGGGACAGTGGTTTCTTGAGGTCAGCAAGTTGATCGATCAGATGCGGTCGATGCTCGCCGCCAGCGTTGAGGCTGGCCAAACTCCCTACTCGGTGGGAGTGGTGCGAGCCGACCACGAGTTCAACACGCAAGCATTCCGAGACTTCTGCGATGCACGGAGCATCCGTTGCGAATGGAGCACACCATATACACCGGAGCAGAATGGGAGAGCCGAGGCAACCAACAAGGTCATCATCCGAAAGGCACGAAGTCTGTTGACGGATTCCAGGCTGCCGACGACCTTGTGGCCAGAGGCGGTCAGGACAGCGGTCGTGCTGTCGAACCTGACGCCCACCGGCACTGCTCTCCAGTCTCCGTCACAGGTAGTAGAAGAGATGTTCTTGGGTCGCACGTCAGCGCCAGACATCACCTACCTGAAGCGATTCGGATGCTTGGCGGTACTCCAAGACACTGTCCCTCACCAGCAGAAGGCTGGCAAGTTTGGACGTCAGACCATCCGAGGATACATGGTGGGATACCAGTCGAACTCGACCCGGAATTATCGAGTCTGGATCCCAGGAACGACACGAGTCGTGGAGACTCCGCATGTGTCGTTCCACGAGCATCAAATGTATTCACGTCTTGACAGCAATGGCCTGAAGGGTCACACGCAGCAATTGGACATAGAGCACGAAGATGTGCCAGAAGATATTGTCATAAATCCCGCTGAGGTTGACAATGCATCCACGACGGATGTATCAGAAGAGATCGTCATAAATCCCGCCGAGGTCGACGATGCATGCATGAGGCATGTGCCAGAAGAGATTGTCATAAATCCCGCTGAGGTCGACAATGCATCCACGAGGGATGTATCAGAAGAGATCGTCATAAATCCCGCCGAGGTCGACGATGCATGTATGAGGCATGCACCAGAAGAGACTGTCATAAATCCCGCCGAGGTCGACAATTCACACGATTCCTCCGCGAAGGATGTACCAGAACAGATCGTCATAAATCCCGCCGAGGTCGACGATGCGTCCATGACGGATGCGCCAGATCAGATGGTCGGCTCAGGGGTGTGGAGCCTCCTGCGCACCCAGGCGAGGGTGCTGTCGCTGTGGAGCCGACCATGCTCATGAACGCCTCAGAGAGAGGGCTGGTGGAGTCCCAGGAGAGGACTGCCACGCGAATGCCACCTCGAGTCAGGGGGTGGGTTTATGCCTCTGAGCCTCCGGGAAGGACTCAGGAAGACGAGTTTGCTCGTATTGCAAACGAAGCAGAGTTTCGTGCAGCGCAGTCTGCAGCTCTGCCTGTGGCTGACCGGGGAGGTCAGCAGAGACGGTCGACTCGAAACAAACGACCTACGCAGCGACAGGCAGCAGATGTCTTCACCAAGAGCTTGGGAAGGAATCTGTGGAGACCCGCGCTGGAGATGCTCCGGATGAGCTCCAGCAGCTGTGGCAAGGTAAGTATCATTCAAGCTGCGCTGGATGATGCTACACCACCGACCTCAGGTTGAGGGGGTGTGTTGTGATAGATACCTAAGGGGCTGATGTCTAAGGGGTCAGGGGCTGATAGTCACCCTGAGCTCAGTGGTATATGAGTGAGATGTAGAGTAGGCAGTTGTTTCCTCTGTAGTGCAATCCATCTCTCGTCAAGGGCACCGTTGCACTCCTCGCTGGCTTCCTCCGCATCCTGCATCACAACACACCCATGTGGAGATCTGTCGGCCCGGGAAGGAGTCTGGCTTTGATCAGCGAATCTTCTACTCGGGTCATAAGAAGGCACATACACTTGCGTACCAGGCTATCATCATCCCAAATGGGATGCTAGCCTCTGTACTTGGTCCATGGCCTGGGTCTGCATCAGATATGACTATGGCTACCCATTCTCGACTCGGACAGAGACTCCGCGATCTTATGGGCCATCACCAGCATACCGACGACTACCTACTCTTGTATGGAGATGCTGCCTACACAGGGCAGTGGGGTGTCAGAGGGGGCATTCAAGAATGCCCACGGTCGGCCAATTACACCCCAAGAGAGGGGACTTGAATCGGTTCGTAGCGAGTGCGCGAATCATGATCGAGATGAGCTTCGGCGAGACGAAGGAGCTGTTTAAGATGCTAGGTAATCGTCGGTGTATGCAGATCGGGAGGTCTCCGATCGCCTCATATTTCCTAGTCGGTATTCTGCTTCGAAATTGCTTCGTCTGCCTACGCGGGACTAGTTCGACGTGTGATATTGGCGGAATGGACCCCCCAACGCTGGAGGAGTATCTACCGGTAGTGCAGGATCGTGGTGGGGATGGGGGTGGTAGAGAGGATGAAGGTGATGGAGAGGATGAAGTTCAGTTGGAGTAATTCGAAATTGATTTCGACTTTGTGTAGCAGAAGTAGTTTCAGCTTGGCGGATTTATCTACGGGACAATGTGAATCCTCCTAAGAATTCTCTATAGGGGCGGACACTTTGTCGTAAGGGATTACAGAGTAAAGTAGGTTTTGAAACAGGACCTGTAGTAGAAGTAGTTTCAACTTGGTGGATTTCTCTACGGAGTAATGTGAATTCTCTTAGGGATTGTCTGCAGGAGCGGACACTTTATCGTAAGGAAATACAGAGTAAAGTAGGTTCTGAAACAGAAGTTTTAGCAGGACTACACTTCAAACTTCCATTATTGTCCCGCTTTCCTCTCTCCCACTCCACCACCACTACCACCACCATCTCCAGAACGCCCAATCAGAGCCACAAGACGTTGCAACATATTGTCTAGGTCGCTCCGAGTTGCAAGTGGCTCACTAGAAGGGATCTGCTGGCTCATAATCGATGATACACTCTGGAAGCCCTCACGAATGGCCGATGTCAAGGCGGCACTCGATTCGCGCTCATTTTCGACTAGGTCTTTAATCAGCCCAGGTAAAGTATCACGGGCTGACCGCCGAGCTTTCTTTCCCTCTTGAGGTACGTCAGTACTAGCAGCTGGTGTTGTACCACTGCTAACAGCACCGTTATCCTCTAGATCTTGGCCATCATCATCAGCCTGCTCCCGCGACCTCTTCCCTGCCCTTACGTCCTCATACGCACGTCTCATTCGGGCGCTCCGAGCCTCTACTTCGTTCGCAGTATTGTCAGACCTCTCGCGTGTCAACCTCTTATATTCGTCGACCAACTCGATAAGCTCATCGAGCTGAGTCTCAACTTCATTATAAGATATCTCACGCCCCGATCGATCCTCCTTTAGGACGTTACGCCTGTCTTTCATCTCGCGCTCGATACGCTTGCGGATCGAGTCCCACTTAAAGGTCCTTCCCGGTATAAGATCTTGCATCGCCGTCACGACTTGCTCGTACATAGGCTTATAGCCAAGACGGACGTTACGCTCTCCTGGCTCGCGTAGTCGCAAATACATCGGGGGCATAGCCAGTACACATCTGGACTGCCATAAGGAGGTCGGTATACCCGAGTTTCTGCTCTGTTGACGATCCAGCGTCCAGAGAAGGTGCTTGCTCGACAGACCGTGCGATGCTTAATGGCGACCTGAAGTCTCTCGGTGGTGTCTCAGCCCATGTCAGCGCAGGCGTTGCTGGCGACCTGGAATCGCGCGAGGGCGTCTCCGTCCATGTCTGTGCAATAGACTGAGCCCGCGACGATGGTGTACTGGTCTGTACTGCGAGCGCAGCGCTTGCGATCGAAATGGCGTCAAATCCTGGATCCATGGTGGTAGGGATGATGCAGCAAGACTAGTCTAAAAAGAGCGAATTGTCCATGTCTAAGGTATTTCTTGTCCATGGACAAGGGCTGGACAAAATGGCAATGGACAACACTAACTGGAACTGGATGGCGTAACGGCGAGGCTAACCAAAGTGGATGTCCATGTCCATGTCCAGAGTTCTGCAGATGTTGGAACGTCACGTGGCCTGAGGCTCAGATTCATTTGTACTTTACTCAGGGGTCTTGGCACAGTACCCGCCCCTATGTCACTCACTTTTGTATTCTTTCGGTAGAAGATAACCAGATCACTGAATGTAGTGATTTCACCCCACTTTCTAACAGCAGAACTGCTCTAATGCGCGCGCATTCCTGCCGATCTTCCTTCTTCCGGTGTAGCCGCTCAGTGATCGACAGGAACTCATGTTCCACCCCGTTTGGGATGTCGCGTCGCGCCCCGCCGCGCCCCTGATTCCCCTACTCTAGTATGCGCACAGGATTTGCTGTGCATCCCTGCCGATCCCCATACAAATTCCAGTGAATCTGGCGTAGTACGAAACCTCAATTGCTCAGCCCTAGGGATCAATAGCAAGTCCTATTCGGGCGTGCGGGATCTCGACGCGGTCCACGTGTTACGCGTGTCTCTACCTGACTTCGGCTGGCCTAGTATGCGGCCCCTTCCTATCTTGAGCTACCATGGTAGAAATGGCCGATGCTGAGGAGTACCTCGCCCGGCTGCGTCTATAGCGAAATTATTCTGAGCCGGCTCTTCTCTGCCTGCGATACTGCTATACGCTTTGTCCGTTATCGACGCGGGTGAGTCGTTATCTGGGCGAGGTCTATGACGTCTTACCGAGCGCACGCCGCGGCTTGTCTACTATGCTTAAGAAATGGATATTTCTCAATCTAGATGTGCTGCCTGATCGCGAAGACGACTCTGGCCTACATCCTTATTTGCGCGTGTTGCCCGGGTGGGAATATAAGACATGCACCTATCGAACGACTAGCGCTGATTAGATGTCGAGGTATTAGTCGAAGAGTTACTCGGGCTAGCGACCGGCCCTAGGCGGGTAGAGAGATCACGCTAAGAGCGTACGACTATAAGCGTAGAGTACTAACCCTAATCGTCGGTTTTAGAAAGTATAAGATCTCGCGAGTCGTCCTTATCCGCCTACGGTAAGATCCTATACCGAACCGGCAGCGCCAATGCGGAACGATGTATACGTGTCGGTCCATCAGGCGGAAGTGTCGTACTTGCGCCAACAAGCTGAATCGGTATCCCACCTGGGAGACGCCGATGTGGAGATGTACCGCCGACCGTGGATTCGACGCACAGGATGGGTCGAGTTGTTCCAACACGCGCATACTGACATCCTCCTCCGGCTGTCCATGCCGCCAGACCTCCAATCCGAGGCAGGTCTACGACTTGGAAGTGTGGGTGGCCATGATCTCTTTAGCAGTCGAGAAGATGAGATCCACCTCCACCACATGGGCGCCGCCTTAGACCTAGTCTTGGATCAATGCGTGCAGACGGTGCATCAAACGGACTTTCCTGTCCTGCGTTTGCTGCGTAGTCTCGACCGAGACCGTCCGTATAAGAAGCCGTTTGAGCTCGTTTCCAAGGCACGTACGACACAACGCTATTTCATGCTGTGGAAACGGGCCATCTTCTTCTGGGTGCGCTGTTATCGGCTGGGCCCGGCCCTCATGCAGCATATCTGCCGGCGCACGTTGACGGAAGCGCAAACGGTGGCGTTGCGCGCTGTGTGGGAGGAATGCGCAAAGGGGTCTGGACCTGAAGTGTTCGATGCCGACGTCGTATAATAACCGCCGTCGCTCGAGGATGATAGGATCCTTTTCGACGATAGCGATGAAGACGAAGACGAGGATAAGGATGAGGAAGGGGAGCAAGTGTGCGATGACGCGCTGAAAGTTCTAACATCGTCTACCAGCCCATCATCATGGTCTACCTTGTCTCCGACGGTATCCACGACTAGTAAACTAGAGGCTGCTACGAGCCTACTTACGGAGACTCTTATACGGCTAAACTTCTTCCTATATACCGAGCGTTTCGTCGACGGACGGGCGAGCTCTACGCTCCTGATGTATTTTACGAGTATACTAGGGCTAATAGACGGTAGCAAGACCTTCTATACCCCTTTAAACTATACTCCCCTGCTTTCTACTCTAATCTACTACGTACGCTTAGTGTGTCTCTAGTAGATACTGCCCACCGTCGCCGCTAATAACTAACTATAGATAGCGACAGCTGATCGATTGGACCGTTTTTAGGAGATCAGACGATAATACTTATATATAGGTTATCCGTTACCTTTCGATAAGCTCTATAGCCAACGAGATTATAGTCGGATAGCGGCGAAAGGAGACGGTCCTAGTTTCCGGATAGAATAGACTCTAGATAGGCAGTAGATACACTAGGATGGCGGAGGAGGTCGGATATCCCTAGTATAATTCCGATAGATAGCTCAAGAATCGCTTTAGTAGGTCTAATAGGGCTGCTCCCGACTTATATATAGCTGGACACCTACGACCGCGCTAGACACGGTATATAATCGATTTTCTAATACCGCGAGTAGCTACTCCTTCGTCACTAATCCCGATAACCGGCTGTAGTAGGTATATCTGGAGCTATCGTAGCGAGCGTGCTTGGATGATACGGACGGATTGATAGATAACCAGGGCTAGAATACGTAGGCCGTGCGACGATATCTTCGGCAGTACGAAGAGACCTTGGAGCATTTGATGCTCATGTGTTACCTCTGGGGTGGTTAGCCCCCTCGAGCGACGGAGCTTCGTAGCATCCTGCGTTGCAACAGCGCCGCCTCGCCTCGCGGAGTCTGCGTGTATGCTGGGACGGTTGCACTCGTCGTCCGGTATAACAAAGTTCGACGACGGGGCGACAGCGAGATCCAGGTAGCTCGATTTCTTCCCCCCGCGGCTGCCGCTCTCGTCTTCCAATACCTCACCTACATCCGACCACTTGTGGATATGCTGCATCGACAGTGCTTGCAGGACTTCCGTTCGCCGACGGAATCGCTGTTCGAGACTCCGGCTTCACATAGCGATCGCATGATGACCACCGTCTTGAGCAGACGGTTGCAAGACCTCTCGGGAAAGGTGATTGGCACTGCCTTTGGGGTGCATGTGTACCGGCAATTGGCCATCGCCATCACGGAGAAACACGTCTCGGAGCTTGCACAGCCCCTGCATCGACCTGAAGATCGGGGGATCAACGCCCACCCGTCATTAGTCTTTGCCTGGCAGAGCGGACATCGCCCCCAACTTCGGGCGACCGAAGATCTAGGTCAAAGAAGAGAGAGGCCACTCGTCCGCCCCACGTTTTCCTCCTAAACTTCCCGTTAATTGCGATCTGACGGGTCATTGCGGCAATAGAGCTTACTGAGGGTCGAGATAGCTGTCTCGAGAGGCGGTATGACAAAGCAGTATTACCGCTTATCGCTTCCAGAACGACAGATCGCAGATCTCCATAGACTCCATCTGCCACTGGCGAGCTTGATCCGTAGCGCGGACGGTGTCACCCTTTGCGGATTCTCCATTCTCCATTCTCCAGACGTTCGACGTAACCTAGTCGTTTCAATTCTACCCAGATGTCAGACTGCCGGTCTGCCGGACAGGTGTTCAACATCTGTACCAGCTTAGGGCTGGGGCATGGATCTTCCGAAATCTGGCCATCTTCAGTCCACCGCGATTGTGAACGGCAGCCCCGATCGAACAGAGCTAACGGAACTCTGTGGATACTAGGTGAGAGGCATAATAGCAGAGCTAGAAAAGACGCGCCTATGGGATGCAATGATCGTTGGCTCGAGTTTTTTGCGATGGGATGCGACACACACGGAGATCCAGAGGTGAGCAAACTAGGCAATATCCCAGAATGGATAAGATACGAGACACGCGGGTTGCGAGTGCGTATCGCTGGCTTCCGAACCATGGGTGGCGACAGAGCGGCGCCCCAAAAAGCCCGCTAAAGCGTGGGGACTGAAGAGAGCCCTGACGGCCTCGACGCCTGTTTTCAGTCGAGTGAGGTGAGTGCCAAGCATGCGAGTAATTTCACGTTGCAGCGTCGAGTCCTTCACAGCTTTAGGCCGTATGTGTGAAGGCTCGCGACGGTCGGCAAGGAGTTTTCGTGGACGAACAAAACGTACAGCTTGGGGAATGACAGATCAAGGACCTAGTAGTCGGACTTCTGCAGCCGCGCGAAGAGATTCATCGAGCGGCATGAGCGAGTCACTTGTCTTGTACACTAGCACAAGGTCGGGTGGGTAAAGCTCGGAAACTGGATTAATGCTGGCAAGGAGTTCGAACTTGCGCCGCAGCATTGAGGCTCATTTGATACATGTCTAGCGCATGGTAACTATCGCCAAGAGGAAAGTACAATGAAATGCCTAGCCCTGATCCTCAGATTTCGCTGAATAGCCAGCTTCCAAAGATGCACATGATCACTCCGAGGAGTTTACTTGGTCGTGAAACAGGCGCGCAAAATGATCTCAGCGTGGAAGCTGTTGGTGTGCTTGATGAGCTTGTAATCGTGATATCTGGCTGCGAAGATGTTGATGAGATGGGGCCAATTGTAGAAGTGGAGATCGAGACTGTGGTTGGGCTGACGCGGCAATATTGAGATTGAATCTGAGGCAGATTTGTCGTGGAGAATGCAGCGATGATAAGACTGGGTGCAGCGTTGGCTACCGACAGTGCAGCAGCTTCTCCTTCAGTAGCGTACTTCGCGCAAATAGCCTCTTGCTCTTGAAAGTGTGCAAGGGGGATGGTGGAGATAAGTCCATCTTGATTGCAGGCGACGCATCTGTCCAGAAGTTCCAGTTTACCTCGCAAGCCGTGAGCATATCTGCACAAGCACGTCTGCAAATTGTCGTTCGGCTGATAATCGAAGTTAAATGAGAATTGACCACGGCGTATTGGGCACATGCGTCGACACAATCTTGCCTTGTGCAGCTCTGTGCAGCGGCTGTCCCAGCGAGGCATGCTGATATAGCCGCCAATGTCCACATTATTCAGTATATTGGTACTCAAACCCTACTACCAGTAGCATAAATGAGAAGTAGTCACATCAGCGCGAATGTTGCGCGATCATGTTCTTACAATAAGTAGTCCTGTTCTCGGCAATTCCTCAATAACGCCGAGGCTGGGTACGCGGCCTGCTCAGCCAGATAAGCCTTGAGGACGTAGGTTATGACCATGGCTCGCTGCCTGCTGCCTGCTGCCTGGTTGCGATCAAGTTCCGCTTCAGGCATGAGAGGTGGCGCAGGTTCGAGCCTCGCTTCGCACCCCAGCCGTAATGCGCCTTTCCCCTTCCAGACTGCATGAAATCATTTCAATTGGTGGGTTGGCCCAGCCGCGTCCTGATAAGCGGTATTCCAGACTCTCTGCGATGGCTTGGCAGCTGAATCTTGCTTGAGACAGCGTGGGAGCTGAGGCTGCCTGCTGCCTGGCTGTGATGAAGTTCTGCTTCAGGCATGAGAGGTGGCGCAGAGTCGAGCCTCGCTTCGCACGAGATGGATGCCATATGTGTACTTCTTACTACTAAACAATGGCAGCTGCAGACCGTGGTCAAGACTCAAAAAGACGGTGAATACTCTCTTGCAGTAGTATCTCGCATGGTGCAAGAATTGACGTCTCTATTACTTGAAATCAATTATGGATGACTCAGTGTACGTAGGGAGCTGGATTGACTATTCCACAGGTCATCCTGTCTGGATCCTTACCCTATCGAGCCACTATGGTTCCTACCTTGTCTCTGGCCTCACAACTCTCGTCGCTCTTGCCGGGACAGCGGCTTGGGGTATCACTTCGTTGGCTTTACACCAGGTTCGTGCTGATGGCCAGCCGCATGCAACGCTCTTCTATCAAATTCAAGTACTTCTACGTAACCCTTCAACTGCTTCTGGAGCCTTGATGTCATTATCCAAGTTATTTTTCAAATCCGGTAGAAGCTCACCTCGAGGCCGCGTGAGCATGATCTGTAGCATTCTGGTTTGGTCACTGATCATAGCAGCTGCTTCCATGGCAGCGTCGATTGGCGTGGGCAAAATTGCAACTCCGTCTTACGAAGCTATCAACGTGCTACTGAAACCTTCAGTCTGTGGCACCGTCCAAGTTAATACGGCAACACCCAATGCTGACTTCTATCTTGCTGCGAAGTTCGCCAACGACAGTACCGCGGCGTCGACATACGCGTCAAACTGCTATCATACACCTACCGACACCATTGGCTGCTCCATATTTCCTACTCAGAAGCTCAATTACAATCAATCTTCAACCGAGTGTCCGTTCTCCGGACCAAATCGCTGCATCACTTCTATCGGCTTTCAAAGCGAGCCTCTGGATTCGAATTTGGATTTTGGAATCAATGCCAAAGTTGATGATAATGTCAGACTCAAAATTTCACGAGTCTGTTCTGTACTTCGTACCCGCGACCTGACCTCGACCCTGCCGGACACTTCTGCCGCGAACAATTCGGCATTTATTTTCAGCCTCAATTTCGGATCTGTCGAAGGCAGTCCAAGCCTGGTTCAAAATCAGACCACAGTCGTCTATACCCGGTCTGCCGATCTACCCACACCGTATACTTTGCAGTATGTGAATGCTTCTGCCAAAAGGAGTACCGGCTAATTCTCTCGCAGGTCAATCTACCATACAGCCGGGGCAAGTGCAAATGGTTGGCACCCGATTCAGGACTTTCAACGATCTGATGCAGACGTTGCTCTCCATATCATCTCTCAAAATAAAGTTACGTACCGAAACCCCGTTCTGGATCCGTTATTCCTCGCAAACGGCTCATTCACATCCACTGTCACCGGCCGTCTTACATACAACGCCAATATTTACTTTGGCATCGTCGGCTGCATCGACCAATACGCGTTCTGTAATCCGTCAAAGGCGACTAATGATTCGTGCACTGTGCCCGGCGGTATCGAGCAAGCACTCGCTGCTGTATCGCGGTTCGGTTTCAACGAAGCACAAACTCAGACTGCTTCACGCATCGCACTCGGTCTTGTTGGAATCAGTTCTTACAATACTGTCAGTGGACGAAATGCTGCTGCTCTTGAAGCAAGCAAACGTGTTGTTCAGTTGCAATCTCCTGGACTCCCCAACAACCAATACGAGATTGAGATGCGCCATTGGTGGGAGACCTCGCTCGCAAATATTCAAGCAAGAATCGTTGACTTCCCTCGGAATACATGGGTAGGTACGGCTCCTCCCGGTGTTGGTGTCCGTACAGCGGCATCCATACCAGATAGCGGGCCTCTCTCAGACACCTGCCACGCCCAGCGTGTGCGCAGCACTAATCAGCACCAAAACTTTTCCATGGTGGGGGTGCTAGTTGTTGGCATAATTTCACCTTTTCTCATCATCCTCAGCCTGCTACTGGAAGCCTTGATCGGAAAATCATGCTGCGGCCGACGACCCGCGCGAGAGCGGAGAAGAGCGGGCAAATTTCGCCACAAACAAGCTGCGCTAGACGCTGATGCTCAACTCAGCCTCTTGGCCGAGGTCTTGGAGAATGATGGTATCACCGGCTGGGGCAGTCGAAAAGGCGACATGCCATGGAAGCGTCTGAATCCCGATCAGCATATAGATGGCCCACATGAGAACATCGTCTCGTGCCGATACGGCGGCCGCGACCGCGAATTAGCTGTGATTCATGAGGATGCTCAAGACGGGCCAGAGAATGGGCAGGAGACTAGGGAATCCTTACTTGAGCATGTTCACGTCAACGAATAGACTTGTTAGGGTCATGAAGATTGAGTGAACACTTCGAGGTCGTGAGGTCCTGTGGCCTAGATCTTACCGTGTTCTACCTAAACCTACTGCAAGTACGTGTTGGAGGAAGTCACTGAATTCTGACTAATGAATGTAGAGATAATAGTGACTATATACACACACCTCCTGTTGAAGGAAGTCACTGAATCCTGACTAGTAACCGTAGAGATAATGGTAACTATGTACACACACCTCCATACCCTACTCAGGTATTGTGCAACGGTGGAGTGTGGACACCGGCGAATGGGTGTCCGCTGAGCCTGGGCGTGTTCGTATCAGACAAGATGAGCAGGAGCATACGGACCCCGGCTAGTTCAAACCCAGACACCCCTGAGAGGGTACGGAGGTGTGTGTATATAGTTACTATTATCTCTATAGTTAATAGTCAGAATTCAGTGACTTTCTCCAACAGTTATGAGCCCGGTATGCGATAGGCAGCAAGTACAGCACCATTGAGGTATTCATTCGACGTTTACGAGCCCAAGCTCTGACTCTTTGCAACAACCTCTACCTGTACACCCTACATCCATTCTAGCACCTCATCCAAGCAATCAAGACGAGCAGACAGGCGTTCAACAGATCTGATCGCTGCTCACTCTCGCCGTCTGATTCAACAATCCCCTGCGCTAATAAGAAGTCACTCGCTCACATGATGTCTACGGTCACCACGGTACCCTCTAACAGCACCTTGGTCCTACACGGCCACCTGCAGTGGAGACAGTGGTACATTGGCATCAAGGAGACGGCTGTGGGAAGAGATGTGTGGAGGTACATCGACCCGGAACAGAAAGAAGCTCCCGAGTCTCCCTCGGAACCTACGCTGAGAGCACTGTTCAATGTTGATGATCTTGACGCATTAAGCCAACAGCAAGAGAGCCGATGGAACTCACGCCTCTCTATCTTCCACATCCAGCAGAAGCTCCACAAGGAAAGACTGCTGGCGATCACTACCATCAATGAGAAGATTCGCACATCGATTTCACCTCCACTTCTCACCCTCATCAGTTCCGCAGACAATCCAAGAGATAAGTTGATTGCTCTGAGGACTGCCCTGGCTCCAAGTCTTACTACGATCAACAATCAGCTGGAGCTGGAATATGAGAAGCTGCAACAACCACCCTTTGGCAAAGAAGCCTTGCCATGGCTCCAGAGCTGGTTGGAGTGGTCCTTCTCCGCAGAAGACAACTGCTTTCTCTCGGAGAACCAGAAACCTCGTGCAGCAGAGAAGTTCATTCAAACCCTCATTCCCGTGCTCCCTGGACACGCTCAAGCAAGGTACAACTCGCTGCTTGAACGCAGGATCACAGGCAATGACCGAGGAATCACCGTCAAGGACGAGATAACCCACTTCTCGGCCCTGGTCACCTCCCTCAACATCATCAAACTTCCATCTCGAAGCCACGCCTATGCAACTTTCAGAGGCGAGGATTCAAGAAGTCAGCAGACAGTCATATCATCTAAGGCGAAACCAAAGAGGCCACCAGGCAAGTGTCTCTGCGGTGAGTTCCACTGGTATTCAGACTGCGGCTATCTGAACAAAATTGCCTTTCCTCAATTTAAGGAGGATATCAACGTACGCAGGAGAATTGACTCACAGCTTCAGAATGATCCAGATATAGAACAAAGGATTCAACGAAATATCGAACGCTCAAAAGACAGACATGAAGCGAAGGGTGCTTCCAAGGACACCGCAAGCACCAAGTTCGTTGGCGCTGCCGTTTCCTCAACCGGAACTCCGTCCTTTCCCCTCAATCACTGTCCGATCTGGGACACAGGAGCCGACGTTCACATTTGCAATGGCGCCTTCAAGCAAAGGATCCTCAGGTACCATCAGGAGACACCACAGCTTCTGCATGCAGGTAATCACACGATTCAACCTACAGCAGTAGTCGACTTTGCATTTGACGCTTTGCAGTCAGATGGCTCCACAGCTATCATTGAGCTTCGAAACGCCCTACTCAAGTATGCACACGGGGATGGGATCCCATCCCCGCCGATCCCCATACATTTTCGACCCAGTTTGGTCAAGTGCCGTCCGGCGCCGTCTAGCGCCGTCTAGCGTCTGGGGATTCATTATGTTAGCAATTGTGCTTCATTGATTATAGACTACAGAACTAAGAATGAATGAGATAGGGGGTGGGTGTGTACACCCACACCCCTTGACCGGAACCGATCTTCCGATGCACGTGATAGCACGATGACTGTCCAACACATTACCATTCCTATTCTGGCATCTGCTCTACCCTTAGGGTTGGACGCGTCAAGACGCGTCACCCATGTATACGACGAGGAATTTTGTTCTGCACTATCAGCAACACTGACCGCAGCCATGAACGCCGACGCCAATCCCTATCACCGCCTGGCGCAGCTTGGCCTGCAACGCAATCTTCCTGAACCCGCCATTCTTTGCGTGCACTGCCAATATGCGCTCCATCCCTCCGGAGACCCTGTCAGCCGACGTCCACGGCACGTGCGCCATGGGTTGACCTCACTGTTGCGTCGCTGAAGATTCAACGATCCCGGAAGGAAGACGCCCATCCCGACGACGGCTGGACGATTTGCGTTAGTTCTAGATAGCTCTTACTGTTGATTTGAATCTGTGGAGGAAGATGGCGGTCGGAGAAGATGATGCCGGTGACAGACGCGGTGAGGCGCGTCCAGTAACCCCTGAAGCTCCGAGACCGTCGCGTGTGCGAAGGCCCAGCGCGCGTGCTCTGCAGATGCAGAGTACGCTGACCTGGCAGGCAGAGCAGGATGCGATGGCATCTCAATCGAAAGAGATGGAATGTGATGGGGCGGCACGTCGCAAAGAGTTAGCAGCGGGGATGGCGACGAAAGATCCGATCCTGGCTGCCATCCAACAGCTGACGGCAGTCGTCGTGGCGCAGGGAGCACGCATGGCAGAGATGGGACAATACTTGACGACGCTACAACAACAACAACAACAGACGCAAGAACAGCTGCGCGAAACGCGCCACGAAGTCAAGACCCTCCACGAGTGGATCAAGGAGAACGCGCCCTCGTGGTCACAACCTCCTACGACTGCTGGATCTCCCCACCTCTCGAGCGCGAGCTGGCCGTCATTACCGACTTCGGGACAATCAGGATACGTGACAGGACAGACGGTTTCGCCAAACAGCTCGACCTCCCAACGCGTCGCCACGGCCGCCCTACCTAGCATTAGCATGGATCTGAGCAGAGTGGCCTTCCATGGGGAGGACGCCAGCGCGCTCAAGAAGCGGTTCAATGACGCCTTCGCCACCATGGCCCCTACCAAGGAGGTGAAATGCACGGGCATCTTGAAGAGTCCGGGGGAGGGTGGCAAGGTGAAGGTCTTGTTCAAGAAGCAAGACGAGGCGGATTTGGTGCGCAGCAACGACGACTGGCAAAAGGCGCACTTCCGGGGTGTGACTCTGCAGGGCGAACAATGGTACCCCATCAAGGTCGACCGAGTCAACCGCATGGCGGTCAACGACGGCAACAGCTGGGTGATCCGGGAACATGCGGCGCGCGAGATTGGTGAGGAGAATGGGGTGGAGGTGAGGAATCTGCGATGGCTGAGTGCACCCAGTGAGAAGCAATACGGATCGATGGTGGTGTACCTCGCGAAGACGACGGATGCGAAGAAGCTATTGGAACAACAGATCAGGGACTTCCAGGGCGAAGCCGCCTTCACCAAGACGTACGAGCGCCGACAAGGTCCCACCCGCTGCTATCGTTGTCAACAGTTTGGCCACCAGGAGCTGCGCTGTCGCCACGAGATGACTTGCATCAAGTGCGCCGCTCCGGGGCATCAGCGGTCGGCCTGCATCAGTCACGCACCGCGATGCGTCAACTGCAAGGGACCGCATGAGGCCGATGACCGGGGCTGCCCCAAATACAAGGAGCTGCTGCCCAAGTACCAAGCGACGTCGCATGCATAGACTTCGGATCATGCAAGCGAACGTGCGGAAAATGTCGGCCGTGCAGCATGCGATGCTCAACGACGTCCATCTGGCATCGTTTGATCTGATCCTGTTGCAGGAACCGCATGGTTACTACGACTCCACGAGAGAGAAGGCGGTGTCCAATCCACACTCCACTAACCTGTGGACCCAACATCTGCCCACTGAAACTCGAGAAGGACCATTCCCGGTGCGGTCCCTCATCTACAGCAAGAGAACATTGCGGGCTACGCCAGTGCCGCTCGCCAGTCCCGATCTGTGTGCGGTGATGGTAAGGACGGCGCAAACCCAGGTCTTGGTGGTGTCACTGTACAGCCTACCGTTGGTCAGTAGCAGCGACAGAACTAGCTTGAATACCTCGCTTGCCGGTATCGAAACGACATGGCAAGAACTGAAACGCCAGCATGGACAGTCCGTGGGACTCCTCCTCGCGGGGGACTTCAACCGACATGACCCGCTCTGGGGAGGAGACAACGTGACCGCGAGCCACTGGCGCGGCGAAGGCGCACCGATTCTCGAGTTCATGCATGCGCACCACCTAGTGTCGTTGCTCCCACGAGGCACCATCACCTTTGACTCCACGAGAGGCCAATCCACGATTGATCTGACCCTTGCTTCCGCACCGCTGGCAGAGGCACTCCTGTGGTGTCGCCCGCACGACGTTGAGTATGGATCGGATCATCTCGCCATCGACACCGGTTTGGCGTTGGACGTGGACGATCGCCCCTCCCCCAAGCGACGCGCCTTTCGAAGTGCCAACTGGGAGAGAGTTCGCACTGCGCTGAACGAGAAATTGCAACAGGGTCGCATCCAATGCGCAGGGGACATTCACCAGCATGCTCAGAGCCTGAATGACATGGTCACTGAGGCGTTGGATCAACACGTGCCGCTGTCCAAGCCATCCCCATACGCGAAGCGGTGGTGGACGCAGGATCTGACGGCGTTGCGACAAGACTATACCTTCTGGAGGAACCGAGCACGCGCCGCACGACGAGCAGGGTACCCGTCGCCGGAGCTGGAACACCAATGCGACCGCACGCGCCATGCCTTCACGCGTCAAGTGCGACAGCAAAAGAGGCGACACTGGGTGGAATTCTTGGACGAACCCACCAACATCTGGAAAGCGGCGAAATACCTAGGCGACGGAAGCGGAAGCGGCTTCGCCAACATCGCCGAGCTCCAGGGACCGGACTCTGACTCACCGGCCGTCAGTGCAAACGCTGGCATGGCAGATCTATTGTTACGACAATTCTTTCCTCCTCTACCCATGAGGACGGAGGAGGCTCCTGCCGACACCGCGTTTGCTCAGCTGCCCTGCCCACCGCTGACGAGAGACGAGGTGCGGGAAGCGGTCTTCAAGGCTAAACCATGGAAGGCGCCAGGCGAAGATGGCATCCCCGCCGTGGTGTGGAAGGAGCTCTGGCCGGTGCTCGGTGACGAGTTGGTGAAGCTATTTCAACGATCCCTGGACGAAGGCATCCTCCCCGACAGCTGGCGGATGGCGAAGATCATCCCCCTGAGGAAACCCAACAAGCCCGACTACACCCTCGCGAAAGCGTACCGGCCTATCTCAGTCCTCCCGACGCTCAGCAAAGCATTGGAGTCGCTGATCGCGGAACGCATCTCATACCTGGCAGAGCAGCATGGTCTGTTACCACACAACCACTTCGGTGCACGCAAGCGACGGTCGGCCGTCCAGGCGCTGACCGTGCTGCAAGAGCGGATCTATGAGGCCTGGCGCCATCGCCAGGTGCTCAGTCTGGTCAGTTTTGATGTTCAGGGTGCTTACAATGGCGTCGGTCGAGAGGTGCTCCTGCAGCGCCTTCGTCGTCGACAGATCCCGGAAACCCTGGTACGATGGATCGATGCCTTCTGCACCGACCGACGGGCCAGTATCTTAGTCAACGACTGGCAGTCTCCGTCTTTTCCACTCCCGGAGGCCGGTTTACCCCAGGGGTCACCGCTCTCGCCCATTCTGTTCTTGTTCTTCAACGCGGACCTAGTGCAAACGACGATCAACGCCCAAGGGGGAGCCATCGCCTTTGTGGACGAGTACAATGCATGGATGGTCGGCAACACGGCCGCAGAGAATCGGATGCGCTTACAAGTCGAGCTGATCCCCCAGATTGAAGCCTGGGAATCTTGCAGCGGTGCCACCTTCGAAGCCAGCAAAACCGCCTTCATTCACTTCACGAGAAACTCCGCACGAGAGGACGACACCGCCTTGGAGGTGAAAGGAGTCCCGGTTGTGCCGGAGACGAAGGTCAAAGTTCTGGGAGTGGTCCTGGACGCGCGTCTGCGCTTCAAGGAACACGCCGCTCGAGCCGCTAAGCGTAGCTTTGCCGCGGCCTGCGGGCTCGCTCGACTCCGTCAACTGCGCAGTGATACCGCCAGACAGCTGTTCACCGCGATGGTGGCACCGGTGGCGGACTATGCATCCCCCATCTGGTCTCCCCACGCCACCATGACGATGCAACAGATGACGAATCCGGTGCAGATGCTGGCGGGCAAGACCATTGCGGGGATCTGGAGGACGACGGCGCTGGCGACGGCGGAAGCAGAAGCGGCCATCCTCCCCGCCGAGGTGCGGTGGAAACGACAACGAGGGCAATTCTGGACGGACGCACTGTGTCTACCACGGCGGCATCCACTGGATCTCACGAAGCGTCGCGCCTGGCGACGCACCAGTCGCTTTTGCTCGCCGCTGATGACCATGGCGGGGGAGTTCTCCATGAACGACGCTGCGCCGCGCGAACACATCGAGCCGTACAGCCGCTGCCCATGGCAACCGTCGCTTCGAGTGACACTTGACAACGACTGCACCAGCGCATTGGCTCGGGCGGAAACCCCCCTGAAGCACATGAACTACAGATCTACACCGACGGATCCGCACGCCATGACCTCGTCGGCACCGGCATCATGGCGTGGATGTGCCACCGAGGCACCCGATAAGTTCACCTCTGTGACTCTCACACTACGGGCACACCGTCGACGATGAATGTCTATGCAGCGGAACTTGGTGCCATTGACCGCGCCCTGCGGCTGGTGCAAGACCGCCGATACTTTATGCGCAGCGTTCGGCGCGTTACGATCTTCACCGACTCGCAAGCGGTGCTGCGCTCCTTGCAGCGACCAGGTCAACAGAGCGGCCAACACTACCTGGTCAATATCGCCCGACACGTGCAGCAGATGGAAGCACAGAGCGAACGTCAGATACATTTTCACTGGGTCCCGGCCCACGCCGGATGCGGAGGCAACGAGCGAGCCCACCAGCTCGCTCAAGAAGCCACCACGGTAGGAAAGACGGCGCCGGCGGCGGTGCAACTGCGAAGCGCGTTGCGACGCATCCTGCGACCGGCGCTGGTAGCACACCGCGGGCAGCTGTACGAGCACGCCAGGCACTCCGGTCGATACACTTGCCGCATGGACCTGGCGCTACCTGGACGGCATACGAAAGCTCTGTACGGTAAATTAACTCGGGACGATGCGAACCTCCTGTCGCAGCTACGAACGGGCAAGTGCAGACTCAACCATTATCTGCACTCCATTGGCCTCCGCGAGACGGACGCGTGTGCATGTGGTCAACCAGAGACGATCCATCACTTTCTTTTCGAATGCCCACAGTGGGCGGAAGCACGACAAAGCTTGCAAGAAGCGGCGCGACCCAGGTGGGGAGATGTCTCCTACCTGTTAGGAGGGTGGTCCGGGCCGACCCTGGACGGGCCCAAGGCACAGTGGCGACCCAAGCTGGCCGTGGTGAGAGCCACTATTCAATTTGCAAAGAGCACGAATCGACTGCTTCACGACGAAGGCTAGAACAACGATGTGAGGGTCACGAACTGGGTGGTGTGCTCCCCCTCCAAGAACGCCTGGGCTTGCCCGCGTTGGCAGTGCCCTCCCGTACGAGCTGCAACACTCTATCACACAGCTTAGAGACAGGGCCAGGGCCAGGTGTCTACCAGCACACCATCGGAAACGAGGTCTCTCAAGAAAGCAGAGAACGAGGAGTGGGCTAAGAATGAATCGGAGGACGATGTAGTTGAAGCCATGTAGACGCTAGTCCCCTATAAGCCTAGAGGCTTCACAGGGCGTATGAATCATCATCATCATCATCATCATCATCGACGCTAGATGGCGCTAGACGGCCCTTGACCAAACTGGGTCGAAAATGTATGGAGATCGGCGGGGATGGGATCCCATCCCCGTGTGCATACTTGAGTAGGGACTACGGTTTCGATCAGAGGACATATGTCCCATAGCATGAGATGGTGGGTTAATGGAAATCTCTGGTCGTGACCATGATAAGTAGGCTGGGGCAGTCACGGCATGGTTGCCGCCTCTGGGGCGGGCGCGAGGGGGACTTTGCCGATTTCCGGGAAGAAATCGGACGTCAAAGAGGCCTTACCTGTCCCCCAACACCCCAGGTGCTCATCGAGCCGGCATGAGCAAGACACTTGTTTAAATATCTGTCACATACTTGGGGGGGAGGAGTTGGGAAGCGAGCCTGCAGCGCTTAGGGAGTTCGTGTGGTGCCGCTGGTATGAGACTGCGAGTGAGCAGTCAAGTGTATGGTGGTAGTTAGCCGAAAGATACTACAAATGGAACATCTGACCCTAACCCTCTCTCAACAAATATTGTCCGGTCAATAATCTCGAAGCGTGTCACTAGCTTAGCGAAGTCCATAATAGTTTCCTCTCTTGAGTGTAGCGTCTAAAGTCCTCTGCTCGTATAGCTCCGATATATTCTAGTTGAGAATAGGTTTTCCCAGTCTTCCTTGCGTACACAAGGTGAGCGTGAACTCTACCACGCGTATCAGAGTCATGATTGTCAAACAAGACAAGTAGTTTTCTCTCGCGAAGCTCCTGCGTAGTTATTTCTCGAGATAACCAGGCCGTGGCTATGACAGAAGGTTCTAAGTCATTGAACGTCAGCCTATATGCTGCGAACTTTGATCCAACTTGCTTGCTAAGTCTCGTGACATAATCATCTTCATCAGACCACTTTTCTCTTAAAGCAACGATGCAGGCACGATACAGGTCCCCTGCGAACTGTTCGGGATCGTCTGTTGTGGTGATATGCTGCGCGTCTTGCGGCCAGGGGAAGATCTCCTTTAGATCTTCTAAGTATGCTTTTATGTGTTGCGCGAACCTCTGATGATTCTCATTGCTCGTAGAGGGACCAAAGTCGCCAAGGCTTGACAGAATCAGCTTTGTGACCCATTCGTCCGCTAGAGTAGCTATTTTGAAACAAAGTCTAGCTGGAAGGGGTGCATTTCTTGCTGATCGCTGACTGTGTTCGTTTCGCAAATACGTGATAGTGTTGCGTATTTTTTCCAGTGCTATTGTTTTAGGTAGGGTAGGGTTTCCTGTCCTTGCGCTGTATGACTCTTCAAGATTTGTGAAAAGGTTCTCTCCGAATTTGCCATCTGAAAAAAGCTCTCCAGCCGGTGATACGAGTAGCGTCACCTCAGCGACCTCTTGAAACCACCAATCGCCCATGAGGCCGTCAAGTACCAGTCGGCTGTCCGCTATCCTTCCACCAGTTCCAGCGAAACATAGCGGTGCCCACCTCCACGGCTGTGGCAACCCGCGGGGACCCCAGAGACTAACAAGGGCAGATCCTCTGCCCATCTGCAAAGCCTCTAGTCTTTGTATCAGCAGTATCTGACCCTGCTCCAGGGACGTACCTGGGCCGGGCCAGTGAAGGTCAAAAAGTGGAAATAGTGCACGAGCGTAATCCTCCCTTTTCTTTGTCTGTCGATCTCCTATGGCCCCAAGCACCCTCCATATCATACCATCGGTCGTACACCTCAATAAGGACCCAAGGTACCGCACTTGGCTAAGGATTGCAACGTCTTGATTCTGTGATGTTCGAATCAAGGTATTGACGAGGCCTCGGATTGAGTGAATTCCACGTCTCGTTACGACTAGGGGTTCTTGACTCAGTAAGGATTCCTGAAGTGTCCAGATTCTGGTAGACCAGTCGCATACTCTGATGGCGAACGCCAGTTCCCTTGCATCACATGTATCCAGGGCGAGAAGGACCCTGTCGAATATCAAGGTGTGTGCTGCCCATGTATACACTTGATTCATTGCGTTGACACTTTGACTGCGATACAGTGGATCGCCACTGATAAGCCCGAAATCTACCCAAATGAATGTGTGATTGACTTTTGCGGCTGTTTGCAAAAGCATGTCAAGGACTCGACAGCAAACACCATCCTCCCTGACACCCTGCCAGCCGTGCGACCAGACATGGCTAATTGCCACATACTCGTTTCGCTTGCGGTAGGAGTATTTACCACTAGTACCCAGGCATAGAACACCTTCCGTGGAGATGATCGGTAGGGAAGGTATAGTGTGACGTTTACAGCGAGACGCAAAATCGAAGGGACCGGAGTAGATCCAAGTGCTTGTTCCAGGGAGAGCATTGTGCACAGCCGTTATGGTGGGCAGAAGGTGAACTGCTCTCAGTTGCAACCTCCCGCAATGCTTGTATCAGGTTTGGAATGTTGAACATATTGTGGCCAGCACCAGCGACGGTGGCTCTCGCGACTTCGCGGGGGACGCCAGCGCTCCACAAGGCGAACACTAATGGATGCGCGGCTGAGGGGAATGGAATAGATTGCTGGTGCTCGGGCCATAGCTTCCATAAACGTGCAGTCAAGCACAATCTGGCGTCATTGTGCGCAAAGACGCATGGAACTGGCCCATGCGACTGCACAGTGCATAGATTTTGAGAGGCTGACATTGGCGATACCTGAATCTATGGTCGAAGCGAACCTCGATTGCCTTCACTGAGCGGTCATCAAGGTCACATAAATGTCGTACGCCTAGTGTTTACTTTATCGTTTGTAAGCTTCTGCCTGACCGCCGTGTGGAGAGGCCGATGGCATCATCCTATCAGGAGTCAAGCTCGCTTAGTAGTGCTTAGTCTTGGGCCTGATAGGGAGCGCTAGCATCTGCATTGTGCGAGGTGATTCCCGACAAATCCGCATCCGTACGTTGATACCGTAGTAAAGTACCGAGCGACATGGGAACAGCATCAGCAGGGTGTTTTGGCTCGCTGAAGCACATTTATGGCTCCTAGTCTTGGAAACGCTCTTCACATGATTGGGATCCCAAAATGCATGCTTCGGCGGTCACCGGTGCTGGGCTTCCCCGGGTGTCCCAAGCTGCGGTGACGCTGTGACAGCTTTGCGTAAGTCGTGATGCTGAAGGATAGGTCACAGAGCGCACAGGTGGAGATTTTGGTCAACACTCAAGGCAAGCCTGTCCTCCCGATGTGATTTTAGAGGTACTAACAGAATATGACTGCGGCTACTAGAAAGATAACCGATCAGAAAATGCTCGCTTGACTTGGAATGCATGGGTTCGATCCAAAGTGGGGCTGGGTGTGTACTTCCGCACACGTAGATCAGGGCCCTGTGGCCGAAGCAATCGACAACCTAGCCGAGGCTCAAGTACGTATTGTTGCCGCAGCTATCTGTGGAGAGAGATAGTTCACGTTGTAGGAGAAGTGGGCGTTGGTGCTTGCAGGTCGTGGTCTGGGCTCGACTAACGTAGGCGAGATCCGAGCCTCACCCCTCGTGATCGAAATCGCTCTCGTCGAATAGCGGCGACTCCGAGCTAAGTCTCAATCGTTGGGCAATGCCGTGTGGAGCATCCTACGTGCGGTCGAATTGCTCTGTTGTCGCCTTTAGCTTCCCTCTTCTCGACTTTGCGCACATGGGTGCCGGTCCAAAAGTCGCTCTTTCAAGTTTCTAGCTGCGCTGAGCAGGTCTTGATGGATGATCCTACACAATCTGATCTACTCAAGAAGCTTTAGACCCAACCACTCTTCGAACATAGCCTTGCGCGCCCAGACATGGATCTTACAAGTACTCAAGACGAACTGATCGCGCAGTGGTCGAACCCATCAGATATCTTCTCCTTCCTCCTCATCATCGGCGCCGACATTGTACAGCGAGCTCTCGCCCGCTCATCTGGAGCGCATATGACACCCGTTTGCTTCAGCTTCGGTTGGATTGCGTATGCTTTCGCCAATATTGTTTCTCTAAGCAGCGAAGGTCGGCTGATGCCAGGTTGTGACTACCCCTGTAAAGTGATAAACATTGGTACAGGCTACGCGCGCGAGTGTCGGTCCTGGGTCCTGGGACGGTTCGTCAGTGAAGATTACAACCAACGGCAGGCCCGGAACAAAGGCTTAGCCATGTTCCAGCAATCATCCAGAATTGCTCTGTCGGTTAGCATTTACGATGCCCAAGCCCACATCAGAACAGACCTGACATCAGACTTATGGCGCGTGAGTGCATTCGGAACTATCGCAATTCAACTGATCATCTCTGCCATACCCTGGATACGTTGGGGTGATTTTGGAGTATTCGTCATCACAGTGAGCGGGAACCTTCTTGCGGTGGCCACTGGAATCTTGCCGCAATGGGAGGCTGAAAAGCTAGCCTGTCGTCGACGTAGTGACAAGACAATAGCCTTAACCGCCGGCAACGGATCATCACACGTTGTCATTGTTCGCGGACTAGGTATTGGTTTAGATCTTGAGGATATGGCAAGCGGGCGGGGTCCGCAAGCTGGCTCTATCTGGGAAAGAGATACGTTTGCCAGCGTGATTATTCCTCCAGGCCAGATTCGGAACATGCAGCGACGACCAATATATCTTTGGGGGGTACCATTAGGTTTATGTCTCACACGGCTCCTGTGCTGTTTATTGTTTATTGCTTGGGTTGCTTTGCTCATCACTGCGACTGGTCTATCAAGACATTCCTGGTTCATGATTCTGGTGGGAGCGCTGGGCATGCTACAAAATGCGTACCTAGCAGGAACGAACAGCAGTCCGCAATATCAGGGCCTTAACGTAACTCTACAGTGTGTCTTTGAAGGCGCCAAGGTCATGGACGTTTTGATGGATGTCGAAACCTTATTTCCCGGATTTGGTAGGGCATTGAAAGAAGAGTTCTTTCCAGGAACGTTGCGTCCGTACGAGATTGCATGGTGGGCAGGTGACAGAGCACCCTACGATGTTCGTCGAGGAGCGCCTGGAGAGCGCACCTGGCGTAGCGGACCTGAAGGAACACGGCAGTGACAGAGTATTGGCTGGAGGGAACCCCTTTTTTCCATGGATGCTTCTGATGTCAAATTTCCCGCGCTTCGAGAACTCAGACACTGGTGCTTCGGGCTCCGTTTCGTATACTTCGCAGAATTTTACTTTTAGAGAATTAATCCGCGGTAGAGAGATAACCTATGCTGAGAGAGTCTGTTTCCTGACAGCCACTCGCGATCAGCTATGAGCAACCCATGGTGCGCACAGAAACATTCAAACCCCAGCACTCGCTTTCGAGTATAGAAGGGTTAGAGACGGTCGACTAAAGTACCACGAAGACCCAATAGAACGAGCAGTATGTCCAATCGAATCGGACACGCAAGGCATTTTCAATCGATGTTGATACTTCTCAAAGAAGGGCATACATCTTTATAATACTTTCTAGGTCATGCACATTCCTTGCATATTGTGCAACTTTAGGCCGAGAGTGAGAAGTATACTTCTATCTCAGTGTAGGCGCACCACCTTGAAGACGACATCTAGTCGACGACCTGTGATAGGGCGCTGAGACAGATGATTAGAGCCGGTAGGCGAGCCCCGACATCTTTCTCTATTCTAGAGGGCAATACTAATTCCCTTCTCCTGATATGTATGACCATTCGAGCCCGCCGTCCGCTCCCGAACCACACCTGATCGCTGGGAAATGGATCATCTATCATTCATCAGGCATCCTGCACGACGTATACCCCGCGTTCCATATCTGGCCGATCCGCGATACATATATGATGGAAAGGGCCTTTTGGGCTAGACGATTAGATATTTTCTTCTGTAAGACTTAATATACTTTTTTAGTATAGCTATATTTTAGATAAGCTACTTGGTATAATAATTTAAATACATTTGCAAAGCGCGCTTTTATCAATGGACATATTAGATTCGATTTTATCGTCATTATCATACCGCGTAAGAGTACTATTCTTGTTATTATTATCGCTATCGCTCTAGATATCATTTACTACATAGTAGCCACAGGCGTTAAAGCTAGTATCAGAGAAGACGCCGTAAGATATCTATTTAGTATATAGTCTATCCTACTTGGTAATAATAACTATATCTTGAGTATAGTCTTAGCACGTCTAAACAGATTCATAAAATTCTTCAACAAATGGATAAATAAATGGATAAGATAATAGAGTATAAGAACGTGCAGATTAAAGTCGCTATATGTTTGGAGGAAGTCACTGAATTCTGACTAGTAACTGTAGAGATAATAGTAACTATATACACACACCTCCATACCCTCTCAGGGGTGTCTGGGTTTGAACTAGCCGGGGTCCGTATGCTCCTGCTCATCTTGTCTGATACGAACACGCCCAGGCTCAGCGGACACCCAATCGCTGGTGTCCACACTCCACCGTTGCACAGAGGAGCTGTGACGCATCCGGACCACATCTCTGTGGAAGAAGCCATGTCTTACCACAACATTGCTGCCGATGACGTCAGTCTCGTCTGGTTAGTCTTCTGTTGGAAAGTGGGGTGGAATCACTACATTCAGTGATCTGGTTCTCTTCTACCGAAAGAATACAAAAGAGAGTGACATAGGGGCAGGTACTATGCCAAGGCCCCTGGGTAAAGTACAAATGAATCTAAGCCTCAGGCCACGTGACGTTCCAACACCGTCGCTGCGCCACTTGACGAGTCGCCGCTCGCTGATCTTTCCTAGCCGTGCAACCCATATCACGATGAGGGTGAGCCCGCCAATAGCCCACTGCTGTGATCAGAGAGGCTATGAAGGTCGAGGCGGGGGACAGGACGCGCAAGGTTTAGCAACAGCTACAATGACCCATCAAGGAATTGGAGTGACCTTGAGCCTCCCGCTCGCCATGATCAGGTTGTGTCAGGGTCACGTGTGGCGTCTCTAGGACGGATCTCGCTCCTAGAAGGCCTGTTCCTGTCACATGTATCATTCCTTTGCCTTCTCAAGCATCTCGGAACGAGACTGGTGGGACCTCTCTTGGCTTGCCCTAATTTTAGAACCCTCTAAATGAATGCTTGCAATAGGTACGTGTACATTCCAAACCGCTGATATTCCGCAGCCATCACGCGATTGAGGATGAAGAGTGTCGAGAAATGTTGCCATGGTCGCTGTGTTACGTCACGATTTCCACTTCTTTATCTCTTCTTCCTCTCCATCTCCTTCCCTCCACTACGTTCATTCTCCCTCACTTCCAACTGGCATAGACTGCGTTGCCTAACTTGCTTCGGTATGTCGGCTCACCCATGGAAGCCTGGGTGGTTTCCCCCATCATTCAGAAGACACGACCTTGGATCCGACCCGATTTCCGACCCGATTTCCGACCCAGACGACGATTCTCGACAAATATCATCCAGAAGACCATCGATGGGAAAGAGAAGGAGAAGCAGTAGCCCTTCCTCGAGAAATGGAGATTTGGGGAAACGCAAGAAATATCACCGGTCTTTCACTCTCGACCACCGTCATCTGTCCTGTCGCTGTCAGCCGCTGATCGCCCCAGACGTAGCCTTTCAGATCTGTCAGTTGCACCGCTTATGTGCAGCAGGCCATGGTCGCACGACCGCCGTGGCCAATGCGTTGCTGGAACTTCCGGTGGGATCATGCCGCGTTACCGAAAGGGACGGAAAGATCCACATCACCTTGAATCCCTACGAAGATGATCTGAACTCACAGAGCAGTCAAGCAGAGCTGCAGGGAGAGAACCCCCAGCCGCTGACGCCACATGCCGGCCAAGGAACGCGCCCGTTCCCTCTCCGAACAAGTCGCCCGTCCCAAATAGTAAGAGGAAAGCATCACGTCCGGCCACGTCGGCGCAACCTCGCGCAAGGGTATCGAATGGAGGGGGGAGGCTGAGCGTTGATCACTAGTGACGGAATCGCCCTATCGACCAGAATTTGAGGAACCCACTGCTAGTTTGCTTGGGGCTTAGTCGATTGGAGCAAAGATTCCTCGAGAAGAGGTGGAATACACTTGGAGCGCGGCGGTCATGCAATTACCATACGTGAGTCCGATAGACTGGAGTAGGAGAAGACGAGACGGGACTGACGTCTTAGCTCACGAGATTGCTGCTTCTTGTGCACTTGCTATACCTCCGTCTTCGATTCTACACAAATATGTTATGTTGACAGCAGGACCCTCGGTCGATGTATCGTTTGTAGCTGAACTCAGCTCATACTGACCAAGCGAAACGTGCTGTTCTTCCAAGATTGATGAATGGAAGACAACGACGGCAGCTGCCGGCACCCATTATTCGGGTGACTCCAGATACCCAGGGAACCAACTCCTCATTCGCGACTCAAAACCTTCACCTGCGATGACGTTCCGTCCTGGTGGTGGAGATCCACCCTAAGCATTCATCTGCAGCGCCCTTGCCACCGTGGAAACTGCGCCTTGTCCCCAGCTGTAGCATTATCTTCCTCCTGCCCCATGCTTGATGCTCGGCTCGCCCTGGCCAACGGCATAGCCTCAGCCGCGCTCCGCCTGTCTAGTCACACTTACCGGTGCCGCGCCACCTGGCGTACAGCTGCCCCATGGTCAAAGAAGCGATTGATTCGCTTCTGGGTGTCAATACGAACGGTTTTAACGCCTCATCACTGATGAAAGCTTCTCCGGCTCTCTCCCACGGCAATACGTCTTCCGCAGGCTCGATCTCATGTTGGAGCGACAGACTTCGCCACCACCTCGTGCAGGAGACAACAATGCACAGGTAGCATGTTGGGATCGACGAATCGTCATGATTACGGGGGATAACCAACGGTCGAGGCCGGAGAGGATCCAAATTCCTTCCGTTCTAGTCACATCTCGTTATCGCGTCACGATCGATCGACAACAGACTGAAAACACCAATTCCAGACCACCCTTTCTGCCCATATGCCTCATCAAGTCTGAAAATTGACGGACCCGACACTGTAAGCCTCAGTTGTTCATCTGACGCCTCCAGAAATCGAGGAGTCTCATCTTGCCGGACTTGTGGCGTTGATCGCAAACGCGAAGAGGGACCCTGCCCGTGCTTAGGGCACTTGCTCCGACGACTCGCTACAGTCAGCACAACCTGCGGTCCTGTCCGTAGACACGCCAGAAACGTCGCAAGCGCGGAAAGTCCTTGTCCATGCTGGCCTCCTACACCCAATGTTGAGAAAAAGGGAGGGTGAATGAGTGCGAGGTGTGTCTTTGTCTCGTTGATTTGTGATATCGGACAAGGGGGACAGATTGAGGTTTTCGACATAAATCGATGCCAACAGTAAGAGATACCTCTCGGACCTTCGGGGTCGCTAGGGTTTGACGTTTAGATGAGTCGTAACGGACGGCTATAGAAATGACGCCCCGTCTCCAACACCAGGTTGCGGTATAGCATTCCTGATCTCAGACAGTCCATCAATATGTTCGAGAGGTCGCTCAGCCTTTGCGTGGTCTGTGAAAGAGAATGTCGCATTGGTTCCGACGACGCTATCGCCGCCAGCGAGCCCAGTCGCAGGCCCTCTCTTCGCACCACGGAGCTATTGGACCTGCAACCCACCCTCTGCGACCTCGATACATTTTAGGCAGGCGATCCGAATATGCCGTCGTGGGCCTCAGAAGATTCATCGATGGAAGTTGGAGATCTTAGTATCACCACAGACGTCAACCTAGACCATTACCGTTTGACCCAAGGTGCCCGCTCCAAGGCCGGCTTGGCTTCTGCCACCCTCTTGATGGGCTTGCCGTAAGTTTCGCCGGCAACAGCGGAGATCTGCGTTTTCTTTGCCACGGCAAAGGAACCAATAGCGAAGGGAGGAGAGGTTAGCGAAAGTGGAGAAAAGAGCATCGTCACAGAATTCGATCGCGAATCCTCGACTGACCACCTCATCGTCTTGAGGGAGAATTTCTGGCAACCATACGACGAGATTGTGGAGACATTTGGGACTGTGGATCCTCCCGTACCTACTGCGACGTCTCTTCAGAGGTCACCCAACGAGACGCCGGTAGCACCTCGGCAGCAAGCCGCTATGGAACGACATTTGCTTTTCGCGTAAACCGTCAGGATGACCTCTCCATATTCCGCGCCTAGCTCTGCCGCTGGAAGTTCGAGAGTGGTCGACAGGGACGTGGCATCATTTCCAGGCATGCTTCACCACGGGATCAGCATCTAGGCATTGGAAAGCATCTTCGAACGATGCGTGACGTGTTCTTTGGACAGCTGAAAGTGGATGTGACGTCTCCGTGAAAAGGCTATAAGACAACGGGAGCGTCGCTCCCAGTCTCGCCAACGAGGACGCTTGCAAGCTCTCCGCATTGAAGACGCCCGTCATGGACCCTACATCCTCGGCTTTGGCCATCGTCAGTGGGAGCTTTGCGTTTCTGTCCCTTATCTCTATCCTCCTCCGTACCCAACTCCTACGGGAACAATGGCGCTCATTCTCCCTGGCCGACCAGGGGATGCTGTCGTTCTTGCTCCTTCTTGGGGGTGGCGGGACCGTCACCATCGGCGCGCTGACAGTGGCGATGCTCTTATCCCACGAGTCCTTCGGAGACGTCATTCTTGGCTTGTCTGGGGTTCAGTGTGCTATGTCGGTGGCGGAGCAGGTTGGTCGCACCCCTTTGCATGACGCATCTAGGCCCTAACCTGTCTCCAGATATACCAGATGCGACACATGTGCGCCCAGATTGACCGGTGCATGGTTGATCTTATGACATACTTCCTTTCGTATCTGTTAGCTGCGAATTGGGCCATGTCCATCATTTGTCTGGCCTGGCAGAAACCTCTGCTGTATCTAGCCACAATCACTACGCACACCTCCCTGAGCCAAATGCTGGTGGGGATCGCGTATCTTCTCGCCGCTTACCACCATCCGCAGCATCATCGACTGGGTCCCAGCGCCATAGCGTGTCGAGCGCTCCACATATCGCTCGGCGTTCTACTGCCCCTGGCTGCGACAGTCCTTCTGGCCACCGCGATTCGATTCTTCGCCTTGGATCGAGATCGGACGTTGCTGGTGAGTCGTCCCTCCATGGACCGTTGTGCCAGACGCTGACCTCTCGCAGTGCTCAACCGGCCTTCTGACGGCCCTGGCCATGCGGACCGCTGCGGTGGAGATCAGTGTTATCATCAAGAACCGAGTCCAGCACCGAGGAAGGACAGACGGAGGATTTTCGTCACTAGGCGGCGTGTGAGTATCGTCTCTATAAGCAGAGGAAAAAAGCGCTGGTGTCCGTCGTGAGTTTGCTAGTGGGCAAGAAATGCCTTATGCGGGGCGAAGGGAGATCTTTGGCCGCATCGAATCAAACTGCTGCCGTGGATCACAGACGTCCAATCTGCATTTTCTCATCAGGCCGCGACCAGACCCGCTCTCGTAATGCAGTTCACCCGCCAGGGAATCTCGGACGCGCCGATGTTCAACATGAATCACCCCATCGGGCCCTGTATAGTCACACTGCTCTAGACGTGCCGTGTGTCGAGGCTATCTTAGGGTGGGTGTCGTGTCGACCTCGCAGAAAAGCTACTATCCTATCGCCGGAGCAAGGGCGGGAGATAGAGCCATCCGATGGGGACTAGAGAGATGGCACCGGCCTCTCCCGTATGCGTCACTAGATACCATGACTAGAAGACTAGTTTGATCAATTCCAGATTAGGGGCCTCCTCGTAACCCGGTGGCGAGGCTGAAGGAGCGTCCCGTGTATAAATGCTCGTGCAGAACCCAAGAGCAGCGACGAGGTTCTTTCGTACTTCAGCCATCCAAGCTCGCATCGCCCGTCTATTCGCTAGTCTATTGAACCCCTTCTCTACAGCTGTTCAGGTAGGTATAGCCACTCCTCATTCAACTCCGTCCCCTCTAAGTCTACTTCTCGCGGCGCATATGACATGAGCAACACTCCCGCGCCGAAGCCGCCACCGAAGGCCGGATCAAAACGAGAATTCTGATTGGAAACACAATGCATCGACAGCATGAGATCTTGGACGCTTGAACAGACGGGTAAGCGTGCACGAAGTATATCGCAGAACGACGGGTTCAGTACGGTCCATGGAGGATGAAGTATCGATAAATGCCGGTTCCCTCCCCATTCAGATATGTCGATTTCGAATCAAACAAGATTGTGGTCATGTTGAGTATCAGTCTTCTCGTGATAGTTTCATGTGATGATTGTTCGTCGTGTTCATGGAACGTTGGGTCAAGCGTTTCACATAGATTACTTACGTGTAGAATCAAGGGGTCGGGTACCATACGCTGCGGATGTTCTCAAAATTTTCGTCTAGCAGGCAAACAGCTCCCCTTTCGAAGTAAAGATTCAATTGGAACACGCAATGGCTCGTAACCTTCGAAAACTATCTGCTCGCTTTTTGGGCGACCCCCGAGCTGTTCTATTCCGTCATATCTCCCTGACGCGGTGTCCAAATGCGTCTTTCCATCAGATTCTGCCAGTGACAGGGCTTTCGCTCCCGGAGCGGTAGGAGTCGTTGAAACCAAAACTCATTGCGGGGGCGCTGAAGACTAGCATGATCCTCGGTCGGGTGGGAACACGGGTAGACGAGCGGGCTACCGATGACAGGGTCATTCAGTCGAAGGCATATTGCCCGTACTTATTGCAAAGCTCGGTTTGACATCATTCAGCGATACCCGAGGTGTTTTCTCACCACGCAGACCAACACAAAAGGACATTGAAATTTACAGATATCGAGTGTGCATACGTCTCGAGTGAGTTCGGTGCCATCTTGATCTAGATGATACGCTCACTGGACGCATAAGGGATGGAGAGACAGTCTCCAATTTTCAGACATGCCGTGACGCAGAACACGATGCACTGGCCTCTATTCATACGGAACCGTCCGAAGAAATGATCAGCGGACTGCGGCAAAACCGAACCAAGTGCGTGCGCCTGGACAGTTCTATGCTTGCCTGGTGACATGACATAGTCATGGTGGCGGTGCCATCGGTCGAGGAGGACCTACTCTGGAAGCGTAGTGTCATAAGTTGGCCCTCCAACCCCACGACTGAGCAGGTCTTTACCTCATTCTGCCATTGATTTTAAACATGACCGCTTACAAATGATTGTTCCGCTCGTGTCGTTCTGTCTTTGGAAGACTGTAGAGCCGGATCCGTCGCTGGAGAAGGCCAAAACCTAGGACAGTACCGAAAAGTGAGATCAGCACACCGGTCGGTGCGTCAGCCATGCACAAATGGAGAATACTGAAATTCATCCTCATCATAGATCCCTCGAGAGGTTGACAGCGTTTCTGCACGATACTAGGCTTGAGATTTGAATGTCCCATTGACACGCTGAGAAAGTCTCAAAGTAACAACTTTCCGCGGTATTTGTCGCCAAGACCGATGTCATACGTAACATCACTATACATTGGCAAGCGATCAGAGAGAAATTTTGTGTTATTCGAGTCCTTCCGGCTTTTAGATGCAGCACGGCTAGACATGGACTAGTGACAAAAAGACTAGATCATGATGAGACGGAGCCGTCTGCTCCACTGAAGGTCAGCGGGAAGAGCAGCTATACCCTTGACATGGAATGAATTATAGTACGGAGGGAAACACACACCTAGCCTACATTCCAGCCATATGCCCCAAGGCTCAGGATGGCCCCAAGTCTCTAACTCCTTCGGCATCAGCCCCTTAGTTGTGAAACGTCGCGTAAGGTTTAGGGCCTTGCCCTCAGCCGGGTACGCCGGGGCGACAAGGCAATTTTTGATGGCAAAGCTTAGCGATGTCATTGACCTCCCTGCATCTAGCAATGATATCTGGACGGACGAAGATTACAACAACTGTCTGATCCATCCATGAGCCACTTGAAGTGGCATGTGACCCTGTTTCATAGTATGAGCCATGTGGAATCCTCTGTGCAGATAGATTCGGCGGTCAATTGTTCATCTTGTTCGAAGTCCTTCCTGACGCTTCTCTCAATATGCGAGACATGGCTATTGCATACCGTCCTGAAATCGCTGTCGATCGTTATATCCAGTCGCTCACGGAAAAGTGCAAGAAGGAGCCCAAAAATGCTGTGAGTGCCGAACGCACAGGCGCCGTCGCTATGCCGGCTGCATTCATGATCATGTTAGTATTGAGAATAGTGGTTGAGGTAGGTTACGCGAATTCGCTCGCGATGTTCGCGCCACTGGCGGGTGAGGAGAAGCCTGGTGGACGGCGATCCACGTCATAAGGGGCTAGTGGATTGTTCGAGAGGCTTGTCGCTGGGCGGAGGGAGTCTCTGTTGAAGCCAGGCGTGCCTCGTACCAAGCATCCGAAGTCCTGGTGCCACGAATATTCTTTCCGTACATTTCTTGAGCATCTCCTCCTGACGACCTTCATCAAGGGGTAATACAGATATGTCATCTTTCACCGTCAGTGTTCCGCTAATAAGAAAGATTCGAACACCTCACATTGTGCTCGGTAGCATCGGTGGTCAAACAAATAGTCCCGCACAGTCCATGGAAGGAGATCTGAAGCAAGCACAGTCAGACACTCCTCCATTCCCATGAAATCCATGCTCGCCAGTACCTCAACCCGACATTGGCTGACGGCGGGATCGCATGATTTCACATCAGCCAGCTCCTGTTCTGTCCGAGTGAGCACGGACGCTATGTGGGAGACATTGACGCGAGATGTTGTGCTGTTATACTTCTGCTGCAAGGCATGCAGCATGGCCTGGAGGAGAATGGTCTGTCGTCGGACGTCTTGCAAATCTCGTATCTGCCAGGTGAGATCCCTAGCTGTCTCGACAACAATGACGATAGGCTTGCCGCCCAATTGCCAGAAGTTGTTCTCTCTAACTACATAGCAGCGGTACGAAGCTGCGATGACGTCTTCGATTGCGGACTGCATTTTTGACGGGCAGCGAGTGTAGATGTGAGGAATTGTTCCGATCTCGAGTCGAATCCACAGGAGAGCTGTGCCAAGGGCCGCCAAGACACGAAGGAATTTTGCGAGCAGTATCTAGGAGATAGAGTTTGCAGTCAAGGTATGAAACTCCAGCAAGCAGGGACATCAATCAATGACAGTTGCCAACTTTCGGTTGTGTTGATGTTGTAAAGCCACGTGGCTTGTGGCTGAGATCCATTTGTCGTTCACTCAGGGGTCTTGGCACAATGTCCTCCCTTGCTTCTTAGGAAAAAGAATCAGGTGTCTGACACTCAGACACCTCTAAGAGGGTGTAGAGGTGTGTGAGTACAACTATCATTATCTAGTTAGAGTTCAGTGACTTCCTCCTGTTGTGAAGCAGGATGTGAAGGAAGCCAGCGAGCAGTGCAACGGTGCCCTTCACGAGAGGTGGATTGCACTACAGAGGAAACAATACCTACTATACATTTCACTTATATACCACTGAGCTCAGGGTGACTATCAGCCCCTGACTCCTTAGGCATCAACCCCTTAGGTATCTATCACAACACCTCCAACACAAAAACCATCGCCTCGCCATTCTGGCTACATCCAACGCTCAAGCAGTTGCCACGCTATGCGCGCTTCCTTCAAGCTGTTCACCCATCCCATTCAAGCACGGCATCAATCCCGACTCTCCTAGAGCCCATGTCGTTGTTGAAGAAGTCCAAGACAGACAAGCCTCCGAGCATCGAGGTAAGCTTCGTAAAGAAATAGCATTCATCTTCTTCGCAAGCTCGCTAGAAGAGTTTACGGAAAGTTGCCATGTCTACCAGGGAACTAAGAATCAGACCATTGCCAAGTCGGGTCCCAGATGGAGAAATCACGGATGCTGGACTGCTATCTGCATCGTCACAGCCGTGATGGGCTGGGGTATGAAGTCTTCCACAACGGGCATCCACGAAACCACATCGGCAGCGTCTGCTATCAGGGCATCACCAGGCATGCAGACACGTTACGCTAGCCATGGTTTACCGACCTCGGCCTAGCAGTCCTGGAAGGAACGATACCGACCGCGGCCCCCATGTTTCCGTCTTTCACGCTCGCCTCATGTGCTCTACAGGTCGTGCTCGCTCGTCCAGCTGACGTTGATATTCTGCCATTAATTTACGTCATCCTCATCTTCGTCTATTCGGCATCGAGAACAGAAGCTAATAAGATATCTGCCGCGCCGTGGATGCAGTGGGATGCGCTGTATTCACTTCTCGACTCATCTTGCAATTGGGGAATAACATCGACAAAAGACCTTGGGATGCCTACGATCCACAAAGAGATGCGCAGAGGAAGCCAATCTACGAGGAATATCAGCTCTGGGGACAAATGTGGGCCTATCACGATCTTCCGCTGCATGTGAAAAGAAACAGGTCGATGGGACACTAGAGTTACACCTCGAAGGTGTAGCACCGGTAAGGGCGCACTGAGTCGTCAAGACCGAGAATTCATTTCAGACGAACGACACTATAGCTTGTAGTAATCGCAGTGGTTGTCTCCTTACTGATGATTCCGCGGAGGGATATACACATCCGACCTACTATTCAACCGTATGCCGAGCGCGTCATAGCGCGAGTTGCTGTCGATTTTCAATCCGTCCGTTTCCCATCAGGGTGACGATCGGTCCCTGACTCTTTCGCCATCAACGCCCGTCTTCGCAGAGTCCTTCTCACTAGATCTACCGTACAGTTGGTCCTTCTTGTCGCCTTGGAGTTCGGTGGGTGCCACCGGCCTCGTCCCATGTTAGTTACGGAGGGAGATTCCTGTAGTGCGGTCGATGAGCGAGGAGAAAGAGTGGAGTCAAAGCCTGGCTCGCCCTCAAATAAAGGCGTCGAGTGTGTGAGGCCGGCCCCAAGGCGTGGCATTCTCTAACGGCACTTCTTGGGTGGGACCTCGTCGCCCTGCACGTCGACGACAATGCTCTCAAGATTACCTCCGGATGTTCTAGGTCTGCCAGTATCCGAGGTCAATCTCGCCTTCAGAGGCTGCTCAAAAGCCCAAACCCTCTCTTGCCAGCTGTTTGGGGAGACTTGCCTTTTCCTTGGCCCAGGCTTCTGGCTTACTGGCTGGACTGCGAAATTATGGAAGCATGCTTCCGGGAAGGGTATTGTCGAAGGCTTTCGCCGTGCCTCGTTTGGAATGTATCGTTTTACGGCAAGCTCGCCGTCTTCGTGTGGCCCAGCTGAGCGGAACCGGCCATCAATGGAGTAGGCAGAAAATCCGTTGCGCGACCAAGAGTTCAGCTGCTTCTCTACTTTCGTGGATATGTTCCATTCTGGCACCTCCAGGGAGGCAGCAGATCTTGACGGGGTTGCACCTAGGTCGACCCTAGGCTCGCGCCTGGATCCAGAATCATACTGCTGCTTTCCAATGTTCGCGGGGGCCTCGATTGTCGTCGATTCCCCTCGCGCTGAACCATCTTTGAAAGCATCGGCGCAGCCTATGAGAGTACCACCCGCCCTCGAAGCCCGGAGCTGGTGCAGGCGCGGGCTATTGGCGTTTGTAGCCACGGACGGTGGCGTCATGATCTGCCATAAGCTCGGGTGTGACTCTGAACGATGTGTCTGACCAAGCCTGCGCACAGTCAATGCTGCGCCCGCTGGCTCAAAACCACTGACGATTGTTCCATGCGCCGTTGCATCATGACCAACGGTTGCAACGGGTCCGCGCGCAATACAGTCTTGTTGGGGTATGTAGGACCTGCTGTCGTTCTCCACTGCGGTCCTCTTGCGCCTTCTTATGCTGTGCCTGATGTCTTCGCCTGCATCGTCTTCCGAATCGTTGATCATTAGATCGATAGAATGGGGCAGGTCGCTGATTTGTGGTGGAGAAGCTTTCAGGGGCAGTGCGCCTGGAGGTACCCTCGCATCACCTGAAACATCCACCTGATCATCGGCTGCAGGACTGCAGAAGTCGCCCTTCCCATCTGAATTTTGTGCAAAATTTTGAGAGAGCTTATCGAGCCTCGTATCAGCTCGAGACACGCTTCTGCGTCGGTCAAGGTTTGGGAGATTGGCATCGTGCGTCTCTCGAGAATACTTCCCAATACGTCGGCTTCGTCTGTCCTTGCGCCACTCTTGTCTAGTGGAAATATCCGCGTCCAGTGCTTTGCTCGATGTAGCCTCACCATCACGCCCACCAAAGGGAAGGGTTTCGTGATCGTCCCGCGAGAAGGTAGTCGTACGGCGCGCAGGGAGAGGTGGTGAAGAGTGCACGCCGTATGCATCACTAAAACTGGAATCGACAGCCCATAGCGATGTGCGAGGGCTGCGGCTAGGATGCTTGCCGACGAAGCTTCGTCTAAAGGGCCTCGTTTCACGCTCTTCCGGCTGGGATACATGTAGTTGGGGAGCCAGTGCTGCCAAGAGTTGGGGTGGAGTCGACACGTCTTGCTGGAGGCCAAAGGTCGATCGAATGCCCGGATCTGACGCTATGGTTGGCAGGAGTCTTGCAATAACGCCGGCTAATTGCAGGACACCCGGGGTGAACGGCTCCTTGTTCCCGCGCGAGGGTCTCTCTGCACTGTTTGTCTGTATTCGAGTCTCAGACTGGGAGCCACCGAGCGAGTCGTCAAGATCTGATAACGGCCGCTGGCGATGGCAAATTTGTCTAGACTTTTGTTCAGCGTGCCTCGAGCCCAGCTCCCTCTGACCCGGGGAAGAGTCAGAATCCAAGCCATCATCGCCATCGACACCCTCGCTACCATCTTCGTCCATAGTTGACCGGCGATCTCCATCATTTTCTGCGAACGATGCCTCGAACTGTGCATCCGGCTCACACGTGATTGGCCCACGGAGGCGGCGTCCAGGGTCAAACTCATGGCGCATGTGCAGTATGTGACCATTATCCTCCACCACGCGCCCAGTGTTGAGGTCGATGACGTCGCTATGGCCCGTAAAGTCGTACGAGTAGCGGTCGAAGATTGACTCAAAGGTGTCTTGCAGGCGGCGCGTGCTTTCTGCGCGAAGCGCACCTAGGAGGCGCTCTCTTCCTCGCAATCTGTAGTGAAGGTTACCCTGGCGCGTTTAGGGGGCCGCTCCCCCATTTTTGATGCTTCTCGGTTGGGCGACAGTTGGTCTGCCAGGGAACTCTTCAAATCGTCTGCGGGAAATTGGTCGTGGTTGCGATGTGCCATCCGATGGGGCCCCAGTTGACTTATGTACTTTGGTAAGGCTGTAGGCTAGCAGTCGGCCGCTATTATTAGCGTCACTCAAGCGGCTTGGACTTCAGCCCATAGCCAGAAGACACCGTCGTAATCAAAGTGTATAGATCTGGTTACGACCTGAACGATGCATGATACTGTACAAGGTAATGAAACCGCGCTAAAGAAACCATGGGCAAAAAAGCACCACGGCACATTTCCGAGCCTGTACGGCGCTGTCAATGCCTTGAGGAGCAGCGCGCTCTGCGCTGCGCACTCACGACGATCCAAGCCCATTCGCCACGAATCTGCAAGACTCAGCTCCACATTGCACCACGTGGGATTTGACAAACGCGTAGAGAGGCAATGGCATAGTACTTCAATCTGAGCGCCATCGCATCGATGAATCGTGCAAACCCCGTTCTCCTTAATTTAGGCGTCGTGAGTTTCATCATATCGCCACCGTCCTCAGTCCCGTGAGTGCTCGCAGAGACGACTATGCGGGAAAGGGGACCATGCATTTCTCTGCATTAATGACTCACTTCCGAGCTTTGGAACCAGTCAAAGATGACATGAAGCAAATTCCCCCCTCTCTCGGGGAATGACGCTTGAGATCGTCTGCCAGGAGCTCGACCGCTCGAGGAAGACGCTTACTCAGAGTTCTTGCCACATGCATGGATGGGGAAGGCTGAAAAGCTGGCTATGCGCTGGGGAGGAGGCCGTCTTTGCGCGGCAGCCATAATACCATGAAACGCGGGATCCTAGCTACACAGTCTCATGAGGTCGGCTCAAGCGTCAAGCAAAGGACCGAGAAACAGATACTCAACGCAACCTCTCCCGATCTTCAGCGTCCCACTTGTCGAACAACTTCACGCCAACGCCTGTGCAAATCATGCAGTTCCTCCCTCGATTTAGCATCGCCCACAAGGTTGATGCACCCGTCGATGACGCGCTCTTTCTCCTTATCGGCGTACCACCAGCGCCATTTTCTAAGTAGATAGATCCGCGTAGACTCTGTGAAGAGCGGTAGCCAGAACTGGGGGTTGCCTTCGATGCTTTCCTGGCACCAGAGATTGCGGCATTCTTCCTCCGTGAGTTCGAGCAAACCCGGCATGGTGCTCGTCAGACCCGTCGAGGCGCGTGCTGTCAATCGTAGGCTTTCAATTTGGATCAGAAATCCGAGGAGGAATCGATGGTCGCCGGCAGCATTCGCATTGATCTTGCGCAAATCTTCCTGTCGTTCGGCTCTATTCCTGAAGATGAAAAAATACCGTTTGATAATCCAGACCCCGGTATTGATTCGCGCATTTGACGAGGGCGCACCACTGAGGCCAGTTCCCCATATCCGTCGCCCTGTAAAACTCAGCGTCAGGGTGCGTGTGGTCCGGCTGTCCTTGATGAGCGCATCGAGATGTGTCCGGAGGAGCGTCTCCCGGTGGATGCGTCCCTGTCGCTGCCGCGTTGGTCTCTTCTTGGCGATGTTGATGCTGCTGCTGATCCTGAGTGATTATTTTGACCCACTCAGTGTCGGTGACTGCTGAGATGAATGAGTGAGACCGTATGATTTGTTCTTTACGCGTTGCCCATTCTGCATCGTCCTTCTCAGACCCGGCATACGCTTTCAACAGGACTTTCAGCCGCCTTTGACACTGCTCTTGGTTCCTTAGACTTGACTCGTCGAGATTGAGTATAGCCGAAATATCGATGTCCCTCACGTTATGGGTACCACATACTTTTGGGGAGGTTGATCGTGGTCGTGGCGGCTGCCGCATGTTTGAAGGGTCGGGCGAGGGATTCTGGAGAGGAATGAAAGGATGCGAAGTGAGATTGGGGGCACAGATCAGTTATATACGGCTCCATGGGTGCTTCACGTGATAATGCAGAGGCCTTACTAGTCCTGCGCCATGCTCATGTGGACCTGGGTCCTGTGCGGTCAAGAACTCATGAGGAAAGCGCTCGGCGTGCCATTGGTCGTGGACCGAGTCGGTGGCGACAATCTTCTGCATTCGCTGCTGGCAGAGGCATCAAACCGCCCGTGTCCACACTTGGTTGGGGGGGGGGGGGGGGGGGGCAATGACGTATCTGTTCAGCCTCCAGGCTCGTCGAGCTGTTCCAGGCGCCAAATTATTCTGCACGTATGGAGTTCAGTCATGGCCTGGAAACCATAGCGCATCGCAATCACGGGCGATTTGCCTTCTCGATCTTCCGTACCTCAGGTACCTGTTTACTGATACGAGGATCGTCACGCCGGCGACGTCCACAACATTCTATCATGTCATGGATTACTTGAATAATGCAAATGGGGACCAGAGCGTACAGCATTCAGCGTTGTACATCACCATTTGACGATGGAAGAGCCCTTCTGAGAAGGTAAAACCATCAGAGACGATCAGGATGATGCGATTCCCGTGATCCTTGTCCCCCAAATCTCAATCGTGGCTCTTGAAGCACTGAGGCATCAGTTGCGACTCGACCCACATACCCTCAGTCATCATCTTCGCCCACGGCATGGTATCGCCAGCTTTCCCAATATTCCACCTGATCCAACAGCTTGGCACAACGAATTCTCACCTTCCGTATTCTCTTTCGATTTCCACGAAGGCACCTGGGCGAGATACTTTGGTCCACGGCCCGTTACAGGAGATCCAAATACCAACGTTAAATTTCCGGAAGCCTGCTCTTTACTGCGCAGCCGATGGGAAAACTGGCCACTGCGTCTGTCAGCTGGCTTCAGGACTACGCTGAGGGAGCTGGAGTCATCGAACGATGTGGTCATGTTTACGATAAGTCGCTCTAAATCTCGATCGCTCTGCATTCCTCTTCGCTGGGTACCTGAAAACCACTATTCTAACGTTGTCGGACGACATAAGACTAAAGACTCCACAGGCTTGAATTTTGTCGAGGATCCGGCAAGCTCAATATTTGATGCCATTATTGAAAAAAACTTCGAGGTATATCCGCACTAAAACGATACATGTTCACGGGAGGCAAAGTGTGTTGATGGCTCAAGCTATTCCCAGCCACAGCGATGGAAGGGCAGTGTTACGGAGATCAGAAATGAAAATTCATCAAGGGCCGGATTTTGACGTATATCATGACTTCCTGTCCACTTCCAAAACGTTGGCGACTTTAGACCTTGAGTCCAAGGACAAAGAAGCAGTGGTGGGGTCAGTCCTAGATCATTTTTTGGCCAGCCGTTCGACATTGGACTGAGTCATTCTTGCAATTGGTCAAATTGCGCATGCAGTACTTCGAGATGAATCTCACCTTCAGCGGAACATTCACTGACAACGAAGATCTCTCCGCGGCTACAAGAGACCTGCAAATGCTCGAGAGTCGGGTCAGATTTCAACTCAATACGATACAAGCATTTGTCGATAAATTCAGCACTCTTGCTAGACACGACCGGGGGAAGCCATTCATTCCAGTCTCCAATTTCGCAAGCACGAACGGAGTTTGGGGTGGGATAACCAGCGAATCAAGACTTGTCTTGTCGGCTGTCAGGATGTCCTCGCCTCGGTCCAATCACTTCGCTCAGAGCTCGTCCCCAAGCCAACGGTCGTGGCATTCATATTCATCCCTGTCTCATGGGGCGGGGCCCATGGACCTTTCTGAATCTACAACTAACTGTCACCTCGAATACATCGGGCAGGAGGCCAGCGATTGAGGATGCAGAATCAGTCTTGCAGACGAGGCGTGGCGGAGAGCAAGAATGCCAGTTGAGACTCAGGAAATGAAGGCGGTAAAACATCCGTTAATAGGGATGAATTCTACAAGTTCTGCTCGTTAATGGGTTGTGAAACAACAGAGTACCAAGAGCAAACAAGTCGTTCCTTCCTGAGAATTTGTTCTCGCCGGCAAGCGGATGGCACGACTTCGCATTTTCTTGCGACATCGTCTCGGTCATAACATCTCCGCTTGACGCACTGCGCTGGCCATGGATGTCCGCAATTTTCGCCTCCATCCCTGCGGTGATCAGAACGTTTGAAACATTGAGGCCGCAATGGGCGTAGTTGTGTTGGTGAAAGATGCTGTACGCAACGAGGGATCTGAGTTGCGATTGCCACTTTTTGCTGAAGACTTAGCTGTGGTTTTCCCAATACATCCGAGAGTGAGCCCTGCTCACAGTACTCAAAAAGTATTCCGTCCGCATGTCTGCCGTAACAAGTCACAAGGTGGGGATGTCGGCCAATTGCATCAAGCCTACCGACTTCTTCATGAAGACCTGCGACTGCCTTGTCGTTCCTGTGGAAGGGATATTCCAGGACGGTCTTTTCATCCATTGATCCAACGTAATTCCTTGCGGATGCTGCCAGACATTTCGTCACACCGTGCGGGCGCCATTCTTTGATGTCCACTTTTGTAGATGGCACTTGCACCGATGTTGCTCATTATGGAATCTTGGATACAAGTTTGTGATGCCATCAGCATTCGGTGGAATGTAGCAGTTCGAGGGCATTTCACTGGTGTTCGAGGGAGTCACTGAGTTCTGACTAGTGACTGTAGAGATGATAGTAACAATATACACACACCTCCGTACCCTCTCAGGGGTGTCTGTGTTTAAACTAGCCGGGGTCCGTATGCTCCTGCTCATCTCGTCTCATACGAACACGCCCAGGCTCAGCGGACACTCAATCGCCGGTGTCCACACTCCACCGTTGCACACGACGCGACATCCCAAACGGGGTGGAACATGTGTTGGAAAGTGGGTGGAATCACTACATTTAGTGATCTGGTTATCTTCTACCGAAAGAATACAAAAGAGAGTGACATAGGGGCGGGTATTGTGCCAAGATGATGATGATGATGATGATGATTCATACGCCCTGTGAAGCCTCTAGGCTTATAGGGGACTAGCGTCTACATGGCTTCAACTACATTGTCCTCCGGTTCATTCTTAGCCCACTCCTCATTCTCTGCTTTCTCGAGAGAACTCGTTCCCGATGGTGTGCTGGTAGACACCTGACCCTGACCCTGTCTCTAAGCTGTGTGATAGAGTGTTGCAGCTCGTACGGGGGGCACTGCCAACGCGGACAAGCCCAGGCGTTCTTGGAGGGGGGAGCACACCACCCAGTTCGTGACCCTCACATCGTTACTCTAGTCTTCGTCGTGAAGCAGTCGATTCGTGCTCTTTGCAAATTGAATGGTGGCTCTCACCATGGCCAGGTTTGGTCGCCACTGTGCCTTGGGCCCGTCCAGGATCGGCCCGGACCACCCTCCTACTCAAGTATGCACACGGGGATGGGATGCCATCCCCGCCGATCCCCATACAATTTCGACCCAGTTTGGTCAAGTTCCGTCTAGCGTCGTCTAGTGCCGTCTAGCGTCTGGGGATTCATTACCACTCCTATTCTGGCACCTGCTCCACCCTTAGGGTTGGACGCGTCAAGACGCGTCGTCCACGTATACGTCGAGGAATTTCGTTCTGCGCTACTCAAGTATGCACACGGGGATGGGGCCCCATCCCTGCCGATCCCCATACATTTTCGGCCCAAACGAGCCAAGCAGGATCCAGTCGGTCGGGTCATTTGGGGATCGATTTCGTCTCCTATTTGGGGCGTGTCTTTAGGGTTGAACGCGTAGAAGACGCGTCGTCTGTCCATGTCTCGTTTCCACTACAATCATTCTTCGTGGGAATGCACTGTAGCGTGGCGCGCTTTTTCCTGATCCGGCAGGTTGAGCCGCATCGCGTCGTCCACCCGCGAGCTTTCATGATGCCGTACGACTCGCGCTCGGCGAAACACGTCGAAGTGGACCACGGACGCCATATCGACAAGCAACGCTCTTCTGTATGACGCTGGGGTCGCGCTCGATGATTAGCATCGAGCTCTTCTCTGTCGCTGATATCAACATGCGATCCCGCCGACGGCACCTAGGACTCGTCAGCATTCACTCCAGCATCATCAAGCTACGACTGTCGTCCTTTGAAAATTGACGCATGCGCTAGATCCAACGACTTTATCTATACTCCCTAATGAGTCCACCGTACCCAGTCCTGCCCGTTCAGGATGGGCGTGGCTGCTGAATTGTCCCTTCCGATGGGCGAGTGAGGAGCGTGTGGCGCGCCATCTCTCCGACGACAAACGCCCACATAACCAGAGTTGAAGCCAATGAAAGCAAGCAAGGACTGGTGCAGCAGAGATGAGATCGCCGCCCTTGAACGATAGAACGCAAAGACGACTGTGTACCCGAGCCAATCACTACCGGAGACTACCTTTAGCGTGTTTGTCGTACTGGCGTCTGATTTGTCGCGCAGCGCGGTGATTCCCCCAAGGTATGCTGCGACAGTCAGCAGTCTTTTTGGTGCAAGCTTAGCCGATTTGCCTCTCCAAGAGGTATCATGGACACTATTGTATGCGATGGCTCTTATCTACGAACGGTCTCCAGCAGCACCTAGGAAAGCTCTCACACCCGTAGATTTCCCAGGCTCCAACGTAGGGCAGCGGTCCAAGCGCGGGCGATACAGAGCGTAACCAATTCTCGTACATTCCAAGCGGTCATGGTGGAGGAAAACTACCTACACTGGATCGTGGCCGCGTCGGGCAAGCATGAGGTCGCAACCAATCGAGCCAGCTTGACCTCGCTTGCATCTCGACTCGACCGTCTCCGGCTCCCTTTCCAAGAATCCAGCCAGTAGCTTCCCTCCTCCACGAGTGTCCCCCCCCGGCCGTGCTTCGAGGCAGCCGAGACTTGCATCGTGCTCGGCACGCCCCCGTGGTCATGATGCTCGAGCATCCGCAATGACCAGCCTTGGTCTCCGCTCCTTCACCATTCAGTACGGCTGGCCATGGAGGAGCGGCGACAGAGGCAAGCGCTACGATCCAAATCCTAGACATTGGCCGACGTCAACTATTGGATCTTCCACGGCGATTTCGGACGCGCCGTTGCAGTTCTACATTTGGCACAAGAGCAACTTCACGACAGCTACTGAGGAGGGCAAGGTCGAGAGAGCAAAGACAATGCCACGTCCTGGGAAGACTGCAGAAGGCCTCGAGGTACGTCCTGAGACAGCGATGAAAGTGACTGGTCTTGTGATGACGAGAGAAATGTTTTGGGTCTTCAGAACACTGGAAGGTGTGTGGTTCTGGGACGACTGGAGCGAGACCTTAGCACGAGTGGATATAGAATATGCTCAGGGGGCGTGAAGCTGCTGCTGTGGACCGTGATGTAGCAGTTGGGACGTGAAGAACAATTGCCTAATCAGTGTGACATGTTGGACCGCTGAACACTCCTGACCCTTACGGCGCCTCTCCTCCAGATGCACAAAGCGAAGGGCCACCTCTCGGGCCATGACGGTCGGCTCTGTCCGCTAGTAGCCCAAGCGCTCATTGGGCGGCAGAGGCAAGTCACCTGCTTGGTATCCTACCACGAGCTTGGCTGGGGGAAAGCTCGACATCTGCGAACATGCTGGTGAGAGGTCCGGGTTTGCGCCGCAGCGCCGAGGCTCGTTCGGGGGGATGTGGACTGTACGGTCGCCGTCGCCAAGAAGACAGTCCCGAGAAACGCCTCCACCCCCCAGCATGCGCATCAGGCACTGTCAAGGATGTTCAGGAGATTGCGGGGCTCCAGCAGGGTCTGATCACGGAATGTGGCTTGCGAGGAACTGATGCGGCAGCGAGCCGAGTACCATTCAATATGCGGGGCAAACACTTCGGACGGCACAGCAAAGCCATGTTCTCCGGCATCCTGTGGCTATGTTGATTCAAACAAGCAGAAGGGTCTCTTTGGATGCCCCTTGAACCCGCTGCGCTTGAATGATGCCATGAAGCGCTTTTGATATCATGCCAGATTGAGTCCCTGTCTCGTCATCTGTCGTTTCCATCTTCTGGTCGCCGTCCGCACGCATGGGTTGCATGAACGCTAGAGAGCTTCTTTGCCATTCAGTTCTATGTCGTGGACTCTCGCAACGCTCGCACGGATTGGCTGGAATGTCGTAGCTTGTGTACGTGACGATGCGGTGTCGATGCGGTCTTGATGCGACAGACGGTCTAACGCAGGGGAGGAAGGACGTTCATACATTGTCCGGTTGAGCGAGCGCCGCCCATCGGCTCATTTCGTGACTAGCACTGGGCGACGAAGCTAGGCTTACCAGCTGTCCTGGCTGTGCAAAGTAGGCGCAGTGCAATCAGCGGATGACAGTGGAGGGAATGGAAATAGCAGCAGGCACTCGCGCCGACGAGGGCTAGGACCTGCTTCTCTTTATCTTAGGAAGATCAAAATCATCAGCGCGCACAACTGGGCACGCAGCCTCACCCTGCATCAGGCCTGCGATGGCCGCTATCATTCGACTCGGCGGCCGGGCTGGCGTTATGATTGGCGCAAAATTGGTCCACGTGTCCGCCCCCAGATGCAGGCAACTGACGCCCATGCTTTTACAAATCTCGCATGGGATCCCACAGCCGGTGTCTTCCTTTCTTTGCTTTCGCACTTTTTCTGCCCAATGCAAACCATCGACCGCTCCCAATTTACCATCGGCTGGATCTGCGCGCTACCCGTGGAACAGGTTGCGGCGCTGGAGATGCTGGACGAGGAGTACGGTCCTCCGAGCAGCACTTCTGATAACGACGATAACGTATATGCCCTCGGCCGCATTCAACAGCACAACATCGTGGTCACGCTGATGCCGCAGGGTGAGTACGGCAGGTCTTCCGCGGCGATTGCCGCTCGTGACATGGTTCATTCCTTTCCAAACGTGCGCCTGGGGCTCATGGTTGGCGTCGGCGGTGGAGTCCCCACCCGACATGACATTCGACTGGGGGATATCGTCGTCAGCGCCCCCAACGCCGGCATGAGTGGAGTCTTGCAGTACGACTTCGGCAAGGCGGTGCAAGAGCGAAGCTTTCAGCTGACGGGCCACCTCGACCAACCGCCCCGTGCGCTGCGGAATGCTGTGGCTGCACTCCAGGCCAAGCACATACGGCGGCGTCATACCATCCAGGAGCAAGTGGAGCAGGCACTACAACGAAACGACGAGCTAGTAGCCACGTTCGGACGACCCTCGGAGGCTACCGACTTGTTATTCCAAAGCGAGGTCGTCCACGCAGATGTGTGTAGTACTGGTCGATGTGCATCAGATGCTCCGGAAAAGTTGACACGTCGCTCGCCTCGCAATCAGCGGACACGAGATCCTTCGATCCATTATGGGTTGATTGGATCCGCCGACAGCGTGATCAAAGACGCCATGATTCGCGACCGTTTATCGGCGGAGCATGACATCCTCTGTTTCGAGATGGAAGCCGCTGGACTGATGAACAACTTCCCATGTCTTGTTGTGCGAGGAATCTGCGACTATGCCGACTCGCATAAGATGAAGGAATGGCAAGGATATGCGGCGATGACGGCCGCCGCATACACGAGGGAGCTCTTATCACTCATGGTGCCCACGCAGGTGGAGCAGGAAGCAAGACTTGCGGTGGCTGTGGAAAAGGGTATGTAGCCTTCATTGGAGATAACATCCATATGGTCCTTACGATGCTCTAGCGGTGACGACGGCCATCAAGCCTGTTCAAGAAACGATTCATGAGATGCATCAGCGGATTCGTGACGCCTCCTTCCATCAATGGCTGGCTGCCCCCGATCCGAAAAGTAATTATCGCAATGCGCTGAGGACTCGACATGTCGGCACGGGGTCGTGGCTGTCGCAGGATTCCCGATACAAAGCTTGGCAGAACGCCGCAAACTCCATTCTGTGGTTGTCGGGCATTCCAGGCTGCGGCAAGACCGTCCTCAGCTCCACGGTCATCGAAGCCCTGGAAACCAAACAAGCCACCCGTCCAGGCCAGAGTACCTTGTTCTTCTACTTTGACTTTAACGACACGCGCAAGCAGTCGCTAGACAGTGCCATTCGGTCTCTGTTGGTGCAGTTCTGTCAGCAACATCCCGAAGTGCGGAAGATAGGGCAGGCCTTTTGGCGGGAACATCGAGATGGTCACGAACAGCCTTCCACACCCGCACTCAGCAGTATCTTCCTTCAGATGCTGCAGGCTTCTCCAAAGACCTTCCTTGTGCTCGACGCCCTGGATGAATGTCCCCATGATGTGTCGCAGAGGAATCGACGCGAGGTGTTGGAGTGGGTCCGCAACATCTGTACCGCGGAAGTTCGGGGTGTTCACCTTCTCATCACCAGTCGGCCGGAGCAGGATATCATCAGTACCCTCCAGGGCATCGTTCCGTCACAATCACACATTCAGTTGAATGCAGAGCTCATGACAGCCGACATCAATGCATACATCGACCAGCAGGTGCGGAGATATGTCCGACTGGCGCGATGGCATGACTCCAAGACATTGCAAGACGAGATCGAGACGACCCTATCCCAAATGGCGAATGGCATGTGAGTACTGCTCATCTCGATGCAACGCGAGGCTGACGCGTGTTGATCAAGGTTCCGCTGGGTCGCACTGCAGATTGATGAGATTGAGGACTGTCGGACGGAGAAGCACGTACGAGAAGCGCTCGCATCCCTTCCGGAGACCTTGAATGATACGTACTCGCGGATGGTCGAGAGACTTCCTCACCGAACCCGTGAGGACGCCATCCGGATGCTACAATTCCTGGTATATTCCGAGCGACCATTGACTGTCGTCGAGACAATTGAAGCCATCGCTATTGAGTTCGAACCCCGACCACGTTATAATCCTGCGAAGAAGTTCGGTGGCTCAGCGGACTTGCTACATGTGTGCTCCAGCTTTGTGCTCATCGCTGAGGGTGAGAAAGCAGAGGGCGATGCAACGACGGCGACAACGATTCAGCTGTCGCATTTCTCCGTGCGGGAATATTTTCTTTCCCGCCATGTCCACAACAGCGTGGCCTCTAGTTTCACGGTCCATACCGGCCACGCCGTCATAGCCAAAGGGTGCATGGTGTACCTGCTCTCCTTGTATGATGATCTGTTAGGGAGAAAGGCCTCCGGAAGGAGCTCTCGGGCAATACTGCGCTCAGTATTGGTCGACGTATGCTCGTCTTGCGGATGAGGACGACCAGATGCAGTCGCTGGCGACGGCGTTCTACCTCGAAGGTATTCGTGTATATCGGAAAGCTGTAACGCTACACCAGCCGGAGAGTGAACACTACCGGACTTACATTCGTAACGGATCTGCGCTCTACTATGCCTCGCATGCTGGGCAAGCCATCGTATCCAGGACGTTGATCGAACGAGGCGTAGACGTCAATGCGCAAGGAGGCATCTACGGCAACGCGCTCCAGGCTGCTTCATACAGAGGCCACGAGCAGGTCGTGCGGCTGCTGCTCGACAAGAATGCCGACGTCAATGCGCAAGGAGGCAACTACGGCACCGCGCTTCAGGCTGCATCGTATGGAGGCCACGAACAGATCGTGCGGCTGCTGCTCGACAAGGGTGCCGACGTCAATGCGCAAGGAGGCATCTACGGCAACGCTCTCCAGGCTGCGTCGTATGGGGGCCACGAGCAGATCGTGCGGCTGCTGCTCGATAAGGATGCCGACCTCAATGCGCAAGGAGGCGACTACGGCAACGCGCTCCAGGCTGCAACGAATGGGGGCCACGAGCGGATCGTGCGGCTGCTGCTCGATAAGGATGCCGACCTCAATGCGCAAGGAGGCGACTACGGCAACGCGCTCCAGGCTGCAACGTATGGGGGCCACGAGCGGATCGTGCGGCTGCTACTCGACAAGGGTGCCGACGTCAATGCGCAAGGAGGCCAGTACGGCAGCGCGCTTCAGGCTGCTTCATACAAAGGTCACGAGCAGATCGTGCAGCTGCTGCTCCATAAGGATGCTGACGTCAACGCGCAAGGAGGCATCTACGGCAACGCGCTCCAGGCTGCATCAGATGGAGGCCACGAGCAGATCGTGCGGCTGCTGCTCGAGAAGAACGTCGGCACCACCATTTGAAGACAGGCCTGACCCTTACGGGGTGTGAACCGACGCCAGTTCTTTCGTGTGGACCCAGGGTTAGGGTTGTTGCACAGGTCCAGTTGCAACCAGACCTGTCGGCATACTCGCCGCAACCTTGCGTGGTTGATGCTGCAAGCAGATCAGTATGCCGTGGCCCTACTCAAGTATTGTTGGAGGAAGTCACTCCCTTCTGACTAATAACTGTAGAGATAATAGTAACTATATACACACACCTCCATACCCTCTCAGGGGTGTCTGGGTTTGAACTAGCCGGGGTCCGTATGCTCCTGCTCATCTTGTCTGATACGAACACGCCCAGGCTCAGCGGACACCCAATCGCTGGTGTCCACACTCCACCGTTGCACACACCTTCCCAAGTCTGTAGGTGTCTGGAGACTTGTACCGTTGAAGCAAGAGAGTGGAGTGGTGCATGTAGCAATAGAATTAACAAAAGAGATATTTCGCTGTGCTGCTTTGGTTGAAGAGGAACAGCTATCAGCGTATTGCCGTGCAAGAGAAAGCGTATTAGTGTGGAGCGAATCGCTGCATGCCCAGAAGCTTGACGAAAGTCTGGTGCTTTTGATCCGATAGGACCTTGGTAAGTCCATCTGCGGGCATGGCGGTCGTGGGAATCCAGCTGACGGAGAGTGTGCCGTTGATCACTTCTTGTCTGATCCACAGCTGATGAATGTCGACGTGCTTGAGCCTGGTTTCCATAGCAAGAGCGGTGCTGTTGGCAACCCTGACCGTGGCTTGGTTGTCGCAGTAGATATTGGACGATGCTGATGTATTCGGGACCAAGTCCAACGCCTTGAAGAGCTTGTTCCACCAGAACGTCTGTGATCCAATGAGTGACAGTGCGAGGAGCTCGGCCTCGACCGTAGACTTGGTGACGGTCTTCTGTTTGGTGGCTTTCCATTCGACTGCTCCACCGAATAGCTTGAACACCAGTCCGTGGGAGCTCTTGCGGTCTGGATTGTCTGCAAAGGCAGCGTCGGATGCGCCATAGAAGCTTTGTTCCTCGCCTTCGCTGTAGGAGTATGTGAGGCATAGGTCCTTGGAACCGACCAGATAAGCGAGTGCCTCTTGTGCGAGCTGTTGGTGATAGTCCGATGGGTTGGTACTGAAGCGTGCCAGGATGGCATGAGTTTTCGCGACATCGGGCCTGGTGGCGTACGCAGCAAAGCCAATTGATCCAATGATCATCAGATATCCGCTGATGTGAGCATGCGTAGCTTGTTCGGGGGTTGAGTGCGAGCACGCAATGGGGTCTCATCGGGATGCTTGGATATCTATTGCGATCAACAAGACCAAAGCGGGCTGCTAACTTCTCGATGTATTCTTGTTGAGAGAGGAGGATCTTTCGTTCCTCTCGTTGTCGAATGATTTTGATACCTAGAAACCAAGTGGCTGGTCCTAGACAGGTGGTTTCGAACGCAGCTTGCAGTTTGACTTCGAACTCATTTGCAATTGAGGTGTCTTTTCTTCTGAACATGCAGACGAGGTCGTCCACATAGAAGAAGACAATGAGGTGATTGGATACCATCAAGCAGTTGATCCCAGGGACTTGTCTCAGTCCGAGACTCTCGAGGGTCTCCGTCAGGAGCTCATACCAAAGTCTGGGCGATTGCTTGAGTCCGTACAGGGCTTTGTGCAGTTCCAGCACGTGATTCTCATCCTTGAAGCCCGCCGGCAGTGAACAATGGACGTATGGATCGAGGGGTGAGTTGCAGAAGGCGTTGACCATGTCGTACTGTCGTAACTCTAGGTCAAAGTGAGCTGCGACAGCCATCAACGCTCGAAACGTCTGCATGTGTAACGTTGCTGCATAGGTCTGTTCGGGTGTGATCTGGAGGTCTCCTCTCACGCAGAGGCGAGCCTTGTATTTGATGAGGTACCCTTCGGAGTCGAACTTGGATTTCCATACCCAAGTCAGCGGGAGGACTGGCCCAGTGTGAGAGTCTTTGGGAACCCTCTTAAAGGTGCCGCTCGCGAAAAGCTTGTTGTACTCCACATGAGTTGCCTGGAGATAGCCTTCCTTTTCTGGATGTGTCTGCCGGTCTTTCCAAGTCTTAGGTTCAGGTTGGAGAGTGGTACGGTGAGGGCCTCGAGGCTTGTGTGAATCCGCCGATTTCGCAAGACCCAGGGCGAAGCTAGTGTAGTAACAGGGATTGGCAGCGTGACGCCTGCCGCGTCTGGTGCGTTGTTCAAACACCTGTCCTCAATCTGCACTGATTTCCTCGGCGCGAGGGGCGACGTTCCGATGTGCTATCGGTGCTGGTTCTGGGGGGAAGTTGGTCGAGAGTATCCTCAAAGATAGTGACGTCTTGGTCGGAGGTATTGTTGGGTGAAGCAGATTCCATGTCGGCCTGCTCACCTTCCGGCGTTGGTGACGGTGAGAGATAGTCCGTCTGTGGAGTGGCTGTTGGTGGTGGATCAGCCTTCTGTTGCGTGAGTCGTGGTGAGTTCGGACGTGCTGGTTGCTGCCAACGAGGAACGTTTGCTGAAATGTATGGAGCCGAAGAGTCGAGATGCTGCAGATGGGTGAACAGATCCTCACTCTCTGCTTCCGGAACCTTGAGCATATTGACCACATATTGATGATCATAAGTAGGTAATATGTCGGCCAATTCCTGTGAGGTTGAATCCTTGAACAACTCATTCTCGCGGAACTTGACATCTCTGGTCCTGATGACATCTCTTAACGCAGGAACGTAGATGTGGAAGATATTGGTGGAAGCGAATCCCACTAGATATCCAACATGGGCACGATCCTCAAGCTTCTGGAGCCGAGGTAGGTTCTTGATGGTCGCGAAGGCCTTGCAACCGATCGGAGCGAGGTGAGAGAGCGTGGGACGGACCCCAGTGACTGCTTCCATCGGTGTGCGCCAATTCAACTTCGCATTGGGCGTATGGTTGAGAAGGTACACGGCAGTGTCACAGAGCCATGGCCACAAGTTGCTCGGAAGGCCTGAAGCAACTCTCAACGACCGAGCCACCGTCTGGATCCTCTTCCCTGCTGCCTCCGCAGCCCCGTTCTGAGCTGGTGTATATGGAGCACTGGGCAACACGGTGAGACCGAGGTTTCCCAGGACCTTGGAAGCTTGTGTCCCAATGGTGGACTCATTGTCGGGGTTCATGAATACGGTGCGTGTAGTGGAACCGAAACGCTGCTTCATACGCTCAAAGTGCGCCTTGAATTGGCCGACCGCCTCCGCCTTGGTGCTGGCGGAGTAGCCTACATGGAACGCTTCCGCGGGGTAGTAGAAGTGAGCGTAGAACCTGGTGTTGCGATGATTTGGGAGGTCCTGCGGAGGTTTGAACTCCATCAGGTCCCACGAGACATGCAGGAACTTGGAATCCTGGTGATGCCTCGCCGAGACATCGGTATGTTTCCCCGTTCGCCGCGAGATGGTGAGTTGAGCTTTGCTGATCGAGCACGTATCACAGTCAATGGTTGCTGGTGCTTGCTTGCTGTCAACCACTCCTACCCCATCGACCGACTGTTGCAGATGCTCCATCACCTCTGGGGATGGGTGGCCGAGTCGATGATGCCAAGATTGAGCGGTCGCTTTGAGTGTTGGCCTTGGTTGACGCGAATTCGAGGCGAATGCAGTGCGATCTCTTGGCTCCAGCTCTTGCAAGACATAGTGATCATATCTATGCTGGACGACCGCCAACTGTTCTCGCTCCTTGGTGGGTGTTCGAAGTTAGATCTCTCCTCGCTCTGTATCACAGTAAGCGTTCTTTTGGCTGAATTTGTATGCTGATACAATTGAAACCATGAAAGAAGGAATGTACCGGGAGTTTCGAAGCTCAATGATAGCTGTAGAGCCATCTGACTGCAAGGCGTCGAATGCAAAGTCGACCACTGCTGTAGGTTGAATCATGTGATTTCCTGCATGCAGAGGTTGTGGTGTCTCCTGGTGGTACCTGAGGATCCTATAGCTGAAGGCGCCATTGCAAATGTGAACGTCGGCTCCCGTGTCCCAGATCAGACAGTAATTGAGAGAAAGAGATGGAGTGCCGGTTGAGGAAACGGCAGCGCCAACGAACTTGGTGCTTGCGGTGTCCTTGAACGCACCCTTCGCTTCATGTCTGTCTTTTGAGCGTTCGATATTTCGTTGAATCCTTTGTTCTATATCTGGATCATTCTGAAGCTGTGAGTCAATTCTCCTGCGTACGTTGATATCCTCCTTAAATTGAGGAAAGGCAATTTTGTTCAGATAGCCGCAGTCTGAATAGTTCACCGCAGAGATACTTGCCTGATGGCCTCTTTGGTTTCGCCTTAGATGATGTGACCGTCTGCTGACTTTTTGAATCCTCGCCTCTGAGGGTTGCATAGGCGTGGCTTCGTGATGGAAATTTGGCGATGTTAAGGGAGGTGACCAGGGCCGAGACGTGGGCTATCTCGTCCTTGACGGTGATTCCTCGGTCATTGCTTGTGATCCTGCGTTCAAGCAGCGAATTTTACCTTGCTTGAGCGTGTCCGGGGGAGCATAGGAATGAGAGTTTGAATGAACTTCTCTGCTGCACGAGGTTTCTGGTTCTCCGAGAGGACGCCGTTGTCTTCTGCGGAGAGAGAACCAGCTCTGGAGCCATAGCAAGGTTTCTTTGCCAAAGGGTGGTTGTTGCAGCTTCTCATATTTTAGCTCCAGCTGATTGTTGATCGTAGTAAGACTTGGAGCCAGGGCAGTCCTCAGAGCAATCAACTTATCCCTTGGATGTCTGCGGAACTGATGAGAGTGAGACGTGGAGGTGAGATCGATGTGCGAATCTTCTCATTGATGGTAGTGATCGCCAGCAGTTTTTCCTTGTGGAGCTTCTGCTGGATGTGAAAGATCGAGAGACGTGAGTTCCATCGGCTCTCTTGCTGTTGGCTCAACGCGCCAAGATCATCAACATTGAACAGTGCACTCAGCGTAGGCTCCGAGGGAGACTCGGGAGCTTCGTATATCCACACATCTCTTCCAACAGCCGCCTCCTTGATGCCAATGTACCACTGTCTCCACTGCAGGTGGCCGTGTAGGACCAAGGTGCTGTTAGAGGGGACCGTGGTGACCGTAGACATCATATGAGCGAGTAACTTCTTATTAGCGCAGGGGATTGTCGAATCAGACGGCGAGAGTGAGCAGCGATCAGATGTGTTGAACGCCTGTCTGCTCGTCTTGAGATGGGTGAGCCGTGCTCATCTGCCTTCCAGTCAATGGTGAAGTGCATCAGTCAATACCTGCTCGCTGCGCAGTGGATTTGGGACTCGGCCACCAGCAGATCTTCCGAACCCGGCATGGCGGGTCAAACTTTCGAAGCATGGGATCTGAGGCTAGCTTTGCAGGACGGCGTTGAACATGATGGTCACGCCATCATCACACTCCTCCTTAGTTTGGATGACAATAAGACCCTGATCGGTCGAGGCATGAATGATGCGCTATAAGGAGCGTGTCTTGCAGACAATGTCTGGTTGGTGAAGGCCTTTTTGGATCATGGGGCGGGAGCATGCCTAGCCGTGGACCATGAGTATGGTACGGCGCTACACGCCGCATCCCTGATTGGCAATCTCGAGATTGTGACCCTGCTCGTGATGGCCGGGTGGGATGTGAAAACGGTCGCAGGCCAATTTGACACGGCCTTGCAAGCGGCCGCCGTCACAGGGCATTTTGACATCGCGAAAACGCTCTTGGCGCACGGAGCGGAGGTGCATGCAGTGGCTGGGGAATATGGTACAGCGTTGAATGCCGCCACTAGCGAATCACAAGCATCGGTCGTTGAAGAGTCGTGGCGCAGTCTGCCTCAGTGCCCAGTTTTCTGGGCCTTTGATGGGTAGATCTGGCTGGTCATGTTGCTATCCTATTCGCCAACACAATGATCCTTTTACGAGAGATGGCGACGCCCTCCCGGTAAGGTTGAAGAGCACCTTTGCCCAGAGTCCACTCACGTGGCCGCAGATAGCGGACTTCTTTCCTGGTCGGCGGGTGGAGACGCTCCGAGTTCAATATTGGACCCTCTTGCGTCCCAGAGAGACCGCCTGTGCAGAATGTAATTAACCCACACTAAAGAGGCTGTACACTTTTGCTGAAGTAGTTAATAGCTTGATAGAGTAATTCCTGCTGCAAACGCTCTGCAAAGTCCGTGCGCGTCAAGACCTTTCAGACTCAGTGTCCATGATCGTAACGCATCAGGGCCTTGGTAATCGAAATGCAGAGAACTGCCAACAGCGCCTGCTGCACTACTACAGCGCTGGTCATGACCTTCTCGCGTGGTCTTCTCTAGTGACATGGCCGGAGGATAAGGCTGCGGCAAGGGGAAAGTACTCGTAGTAGAAACGAGACGTGCTTGGGAACACTCCTGGGTGGAACACCAAAGGCTGGGTACAGGCGGAAGTACGTTACCCAGATGCAGGGATCAAGTACAAATGAGTTCTGAACTGATCGATGGCCAACAACTATCTACGAAGGTGTTGACCATCTATATAGACACTTGGTCGCAGGAAAACTCAGCGACAAACAGTCACGAGAGTTTCGCGATCTTGTTCTTGAGTTACTGTGAGCTCGGAGTTTATAGTCTCTGCTGCAGCGAGCATTCTTTCACAGAGTAACAGTCGTGACGGGGACGTCCTGGCGCATCCATCCAAGAATAGCTCGGGGCGTGATCTAATCTACGTTTGTCGAGAGGCTAATGCAGTGCTGAAAATGAGAATGCAAGCGACGGTGCACACGAGAAGAACTTCTTCCTGCTTTGCCGGTCCGCCATGCTGCAACGAATCAGATGTGAGACCCCAGAAGACGCTAACAGTGGGTATCGGTAGTGATTGGCTCAGGCATACGGTCGCCTCTGTATTCTCCTTCTGTGCGAGGGATGCGGTTTCGGCTTCGATTATCACTCCCGGATCCCTGTGTGTGAAGGGAAGAACAAGTTCATAAAGTTGCGTGAGGCCCAGAGCTAAGGGCGGGGCTCCGGTTTGCCGCGACGTTGTTCATATAACCCTCTTGGTGTAAGCTACTCCAGGACGCTAGAGCCTTTCTATGGGGCGGTTAAGTGTCACAGTCAGTAATCCTCGTAGCCTCTAAGAAGAGGCAATAGTCTGGAAACTACGTTGCGAGACTGTGCCTAGTATTGGGAATAGGCCAGGCTCCCATGGGCGGGATGCTGGCAAGTTCCCTGCCGTAACTCATAGAACAATTACCCTAGCCGTCCGTACGTTCAGCGGTTTATCTCATGTCGCATCGACCGTCGAGAGTCGGTCCTGTATCCACGGCAAATGAACAACTAACGCCCAGCGGCACAGCGCTCGGATGGTCACCCGTACTTGAAACGCCTCATACACCGTGGAGATGTCCCCGACAGACTGCGAAGTACAGCATGAACAGCGCCGTCAGCATCTGCCCAGTAGATGGCTACTCTCTAGTTTGCACCCATCGCAAGCAGCATAGGCATGAAATGAGGCGTCTAATAATCGAACATTTGGGCGTTGGGCAGGCTCTGGGCGAGATACTCCTCAGCATCGTCGCAACCAATCATGGTGGCTCAGCATAGAATGAGGTGGTGTATTGGCGGTGTCGAGGTCAGGCAGAGACGTCCACAACGCGTCGAAGCGCGTCGACATCGCGTACGCCCAGATAGGACTTGCTATATGATGGAAAGTGGGGTGAAACCACTACATTTAGTGATCTGGTTATGTGCAACGGTGGAGTGTGGACACCGGCGATTGGGTGTCCGCTGAGCCTGGGCGTGTTCGTATCAGACAAGATGAGCAGGAGCATTCGGACCCCGGCTAGTTCAAACCCAGACACCCCTGAGAGGGTACGGAAGTGTGTGTATATAGTTACTATTATCTCTACAGTTACTAGTCAGAATACAGTGACTTCCTCCAACAGGTTATCTCCTACCGAAAGGATACGAAAGAGAATGACATAGGGGTGGGTACTGTGCCAAGACCCCTGAGTAAAGTACAAATGAATCTAAGCCTCAGGCCACGTGACGTTCCAACACCCTACTCAAGTATGCACACGGGGATGGGGCCCCATCTCTGCCGATCCCCACACACTTTCGGCCCAAACGAGCCAAGCAGGATCCAGTCGGTCGGGTCAATTGGGGATCGATTACGTCTCCTATTTGGGGCGTGTCTTTAGGGTTGAACGCGTAGAAGACGCGTCGTCTGTCCATGTCTCGTTCCTTCTGCACTATGGAGAACGCCAACGGCAGCAATGGACGCCCACGCCAATCCGCAAGACCGTCTAGCACAACTCGGGCTGCGACGCAATCTTCCCGAGCCCGCCATCCTTTGCGTGCACTGCCAGTACGCGCTCCACCCCTCCGGAGACCGTATCAGCCGACATCTACGGCAAGTGCACGACGTCTCTGTCGAGGCTCGCCATGGGTTGGCCTCACTGTTGCGTCGCTGGAAATTCACCAATCCCGATGCACTGCCTCCTCGACCAGACGCGAGTCCTGTCCATCCGTTCTTACAGGTGTTCCGTGGATACGAGTGCAGAGCCTGCGCCTGGCGAACGACGAGCGCCGACCAGATCTCACGCCACCTGTCCAAGGCTCATCAGCGTCGACGCTCTCACGGCCGTTGGCTGGCAGACGACGTCGATGGTGGGGTGCTGCTGCAGACCTGGAGTGCCACTCCGAACCGACGCTTCTGGAGGGTCCAGGGTTCGAAAGTCCCTGCCGACCCACGTCCGAAGGCATTGTATGTGGAGCCAGCGACGCAGGCTCGAAATCACTTGTACACGTCCATGCATCAGGAAGAGACACTGCATGTTCGCCAGCAAACCGAATCGTCGGCGTCGCGCCTTGGAGGGGCGGACGTCGAGATGTATCGCCGACCATGGATGCGACGCACGGGATGGGTGGGGAGTTGTTCCGCCACGCGCATACCGACATCCTCCTCCATTTGTCCATGCTGCCAGACGTCCAATCCGAGCCGGGTCTTCGCCTCGGGACGGTGAATGGTCGCGAACTCTTCAGCAGCCGAGAAGATGAGGACCACCTCGTCCGCATATGCACCGTCATGGACCTGGTCTTGGAGCAATGCGTGCAGACGGTGCATCAGACGGACTTCCCGATGTTGCGCTGGCTGCGCAGGGGTAGGGCCGGATCACAAACTATAAGTTGGCGCTAAAAACTTACGGAAACTGATGTAACATGTCTGTTACAAATTTCACCCCGTTCGACCAACGAAGGCGTGACGACCGCAGGCTCGATGCTGAGTCCAGAGATGACCTGTCTGTCCGCGCATTATATCGCTCGAGCTGTGATTTCCTGTGTAAGGAAGGCTTTCAAGCTACTCGACTCTTCGCCGAAGATAATGTACTGACAGTCGTTATCAGCTGTCACGTCAATCCATCGAATCTTTGTCAGTGCACCGCAAACTTGCAGTCGACTCTTGATCCAACGTCGTTGAATCTCGTCTACACTCTCAACATTGAGAGTTCTGGAGAGCCAAACCCAAATGGACATGCCTCCTCGACCACTGAGAGGCAATTTGTGAGATAGGGCGCCGCTCAGTTCTTCGGGCAGATTGCGGATACCTAAGTAGTATGGCACATCCGCGCAGATGTCATCAATGGCCCGCTGTAGACGCTGAAGGTATGGGAGTGCATGACAAGCGAGCACGCTTTTGTTGCTGCCCGCATCTATCCAACAAAGGGCTCTGATAATGATTCCAGTCACAAAGATCCGGACGACACGACCCAGATTATGAGAATGCGCGACGCGTAAGTCGGAGTAAGAGGCGATAACGCCGGGCCAGACGTCGTATTCCTCGATACGACCCTGATTAGGAGAGAAGTACGCATCGATGGTCGTCCGCACCCAGTGCGCCGGAAGTGCATGTTCCCATTCGACTAGGCCCTCGAGAAGCCGTCTGGCAGTAACAAGCAGCTTCCCCAACCGCAATGGTTTGTGAATGCAAGCGTCTGGCATTTCATGAGCACGATGAGATTGCGCACGGAGGTCGATTGCACTCAGAGTCAGCTTCATCATGAGTTCCTCGGGTGTAGGGTCCTTCGTCGATGACACCCAGCCTGACTGGGGGTCTGGGAGTGGCTGTGACGTGTGCAGTGCGACGAGTGCCTGCTACTATCAGTGCCAGCTTAGGAAGCTCTGAGCGGACCTCACAGTACACTTTGAATGAATGTCAGGTAGACCAGTTCGAGCTTTGTGGATACCTTGTAGTCTTCTACACCCTGACTGAATAGGATCGCCATTTGACCAGCTCCGTGTTTCACCCATGACGTATCGAGGGTGCAAGCTCGTTGTACCTTCCGATGGTCAGTGCAAGTACCTAGGAGTCGCAAGGAGTTCACCCAACTTCGTATGCCGTGCATAGCTGTACCGCAGCTAGCATCTGCCCGCTAGCTACATCCCGAGGGCAATCTAAGGCCCGACGAAGAGACGAGATTGCCGCCGCGTACAAAGATGAGGCGTACTGGCCGAAGTCTATCCTGTCCGCACTTGCACCAAGCATAGCCACGGAGAACGCATCTGCAGCCAGTCTCAAATATCTCTTACTTTTCGCTTCTAGAGATACTTTCAAGCAGGCCAAGAAAGGGTCCGCAGTTGCAGAGATTGGGATAAGTCCGCCTTGGAGGAAATTTCGTGCGATATCCGCTACGTTGACGTGGAACTTGTTGACGTTCGCCGCGACAGTTGCAAACATGGTATACGCATGCGTCTTCGGCATTTTGGCTCCGTCAATCATCGGCTTTATCCTTGTTCTCGGAGATTTCTCCAATTCGAATGTCCACGTCTTCTTTGGGACAAATATGCATTGGAGCCCACGCTCATGGCAAAGTTTGCACACAGGCTTGGTCTCGTCACATTTGACCCTTCGGCCCCTGCATGGCTGACATCCGTCAAAGGAGCGTTTGTAACGAGGCTTTTGACACTTTAACCTGCAGGCCATTTCGATGTAAGATAGGTACTCGCCTAGTCCATTGGCTGAGGTTTTTGACGGTAGAATTGCAGTCAAGAGCAGGTTGGGGACGTCTTTTGATGACGTCGCACTTAAATACCCGCCAGGACATAGACTTTGTTGCCTGATGGTGGGCGGACGTCGAAGGCCTTCCCATGATGGGCCATCGGCATTGGGAGGTTCTTTCACACTGCTAATTTTAGCATACCTAGCGGCAGCCTTGCGCTCAAGCTAAGGCCCAGGAGGTGGCCGTGTGGGGGGCCACAGCAAGCGACTGACTTACGTAGACTCTTGGCATTGTGTCCGGGTCATAGAAGCAAAACGTGAGCGGTATCAGTACCGAATCTGGACTGGATGGGGCTCAATAGCTACGCAGGCACGGCTTCGTCGCCCAAGATCCGTTGCGAGACGCTGTATCGTATTCTACATTACTGAAACGCTCCAGAGAGTCGGTAGCAATAATACAGAAAAATACTAGCAATGCCTACTGCACTACTACAGCGCTGGACGGGACTTGTCGCGTAATTTCTGTTATGATGCAGGCCGGGAGAGAGAGAGCCAGCGAGAACTGCAATGGTGCCCTACTCTCGTATGCAGACGGGGATGGAATCTGATGGAAAGTGGGGTGAAATCACTACATTCACTGATCTGGTTATCTGTCTACCAAAAGAATACAAAAGAGAGTGACCCAGGGGATGGTACAATGCTCAGACCCCTGAGTAAACTACCGTCAGCAATTGTGCTTCATTAATAATAGACTACAGAACTAAGAATGAATGAGATAGGGGCTGGGTGTCTACACCCACACCCCTTGGTCGGAACCGATCTTCTGATGCATGCACGTGATGACACGATGACTATCCAACAGATAATTAGATCACTTGATGTAGTGATTTCACCCCACTTTCCATCAGCAGACTACCTCAGATGAGGCAAAAGGTCGTCTGGAATCCATGAATCCCAGAGGTGCATACTTGCAGTATGTACTCCGTTCACCTTTGCGTATAGAGTTTTATGCGCCGCTCAATGAGGCTGGATGTAGCCAAGGACATGGCTGCTAATGAAATATCCCGCAGGCCATGCGTAGATGGTGCGCTTGGACTACCCGTCAGTCGGGCGCAGGGGCCATGTCGATCCCATGCAAGGCGGTCCCGCTCGTCGCCTGCGCACTGCTTGATGAAGCAAGATTTCGTGGTGATGTATCAGGCCGACCATAGGCCAACAGCAGACGCCTTTCGATGTAACGGTAGCATTAGCTAATATCTTTCCTACGACGTAAATCTATACCTCCAGGCAGATATATACAACGACGGCTTAACGGCTATATATTACATAGCTTTACGCTATGCTACACTTAGCTCGGATTACTAGAGTCCTTGAGTCAGACACCATACAATTCCCATCACTATCCTGGTCGTTTTCACAGTCTTTGCGGACCACCAAATCGGGCAATTCCACGCTTACATAGCTGCATACAATCACGGAAGAGCCTTATGAGATAATGCATTCCATTCCAAATTCCAAGATGTCGACTCGTAGTGTGAACGACGTACCAGTGTCACTTATGATCGTCTGCTGGACTATTCATTCCAACCTTAGGGTACACCGGCCAAAGTCACTGTGCCCTCCTCGGGCTGCAGGATGAAGTCTTCCGGCGAGTCCTGCGGTAGCTGTCTCTGCCTAGCCCACTCTCGTACCGCATCGTAGTTCTTACAGTGGTGTACTGTATTAAAATCTACAAAAGGCTTAGGTGAGCTAGGATCCCACCAGACTTGGCCTAGCAGTCCCGTATCTACCGAGCACTGTAGCTGCTGGCGGATGATATCCAGGCAGTGCGTAACATGGAGTTTGACGATATGGTCTTTGTTGACGAACGCACCTTTGCCTTGCTTATGGTAGTATTCATAGTTGAACCAAAGGCCTTGGCGAACAAGATTCTGATAGTTTTAGCTGATGTCCAGGCCGTATTGATGACGACCTACTCACCAGGCAATGGAGGTGATGTAAGCCTTCGACATTCATTGGGTATCCGCCACCGTACTTGGGGTTGATACGGACTTGGTCGTCTTTGAAGCCTGCCAGCCTGCCTTCTTCGTCCGATACATATCCAGGTCGATCTGTAGCTCCATGTCAGCTCGTCATCAACGGGGCAAGGATGTCCGGCTTACAATCGATACCCAAAGCCTCCCATGCCTCATCCACCTCGGGCGATGCGGCCTTCCGATAGATATTCTCCTCTAAGAAATTACCCTCAAACCGGACCTTGTGGTATTGAGTATCGACATGGAACCCTACTGGCGCTGAACAATGTAAGTATTGACTTAGCTGTGGGCTTTCACGGAGGGGCTGGTCTCACAGGGCATCGATACGAACTTGAAGACTGTGTCATCAAGGCTTGCGGTCTGCAAGAGCGTCCCTATGCCTATACCCAGCGCAAACGCTACAAGTGATGTGATAGCCGTCGGAACCCATTGATGCCAGCATATTTGGATGGTCTACCTGACAGCCGTGACGATTGTTTGTCGTCTTCTAGCATGTGCACTGTCACATCTTCTTAACTTCTGCTGTCGTCAATGCCCGTGTATCGATGATGCGGCATCCTGATGCAGACATTCAAGTGTGTGTTTTTGAACGGGAAAGACTGGTCACAGTTCAAGATACCCTTTTTGTATACAACGGCAAGGTTCCATGCCTAGGTCGTCAGTCCCGCATCCAAGTGGACACCCGCGTGTAAGTCACTCATTCACCGCAGAAGATCGGCAGGTGGTGCCCAGTCTTATGGCGCTGCAACGTGGTGAGCATGTCATCCTCTATGGTATCGACTCGACTTCAATGTCGAAAGTACCTGCAAGCAAGCAGACATACGTGTCAAAGGACCCGCCAAGAGAGAAATCCTCTTCACCCACGCCCTGCAGACTCACTACTTCTCGGCACGAGCCTGCTGAGTCGACAGTCACACCCTACCTCTAATGTGGGTGTTTCCTTGTACGGACAGCCAATTCTGATGGTACAGAGCTTTGACTATAAGGATTCTCATCACCAGAGAAGTGATGGATCTTTCGGTGTATTCCTTCCTAACCGTGCTCCGTCGCAGTCGTGACTCGTATTGTGCTCGATCCTCCTTTACAGCCATGATGCTCGATCATCCATTATGGGTAGAACTGGTGTAATCACCTCCCTCCCTCTCGACAAGTCTTAGGTGCAATAGGCACTCTTTCACCTCAAATAGAATAGACAATAGCTAGAGGGTTCTAAACCTCGACTTACCGTGTTCGTCCCCCCCGTGGATTCGATTTCTGTAGCGCCAGTATATGCAATTTGATCAGACTTGAGAATTTTTTTCCCTACTTCAGGACGCTCCTACGTATTTCCACCACGAGCAGATCCATTTCCTGTATAATAGGATAAATAGATAGGGCTCGAGCATGGATATCATCACTGGCGCCCGAGGGGCCGGGAACTTGAATGTTATGAGAATCCGATATAGCAACAGGATGGCTGCCACAATGATGATATGTTTAGAAATGGTGGACTGGCTGTATTCAGGATGTACTGGAAGTGGTCTGAAGAGGGAAAGCCTGCTTAGCAACGGTGCGGGGTATAAGTACAGGAGATCTGACTAAGCCCTGTTTGCCCTATACCTCGCTTAAGGTTGTCAACCTGCTTGGTCCAACATGATAAGATGGTATGACTGAATCTGACAAATTAAAAATGTGAGAAGCTTGAGAGAGTAATAAGTTGAGATACTGAAGAGACCACTATGGTTCTTCTGTGATTCCCGTGATTGATGGTATGTAGATACCTATAGACCTACCTATGCGCGAGCTCAAATGGTCTACCAATGCCCGGATCTAGCTCGGTGCAGGATGCACTTGACCAGAAAATAAGTATACGACACTTACAGTCATTGCCAGCGCCCGACTGCGCCCACCAATATTCCGTATGCAAGTAAGCACGGTTTCGCTTAGGGCATATACTCTATCAAGTTCTACGAGTATGCCATTTGCGACTATCTAGTAGCAATCTAACCGCTGGGACGGCGTTTATAGGAAAATCGCTTAAGTCAGCATTTACACTCAGGGTCTCGAAGTTCTTCATGTCATTGCTGGTGTCAGGTCGCTGTGTAATCAGAAGTGAGACAACGCTATAAGCCCACAAGTGACGTCGTGCTGATCCAGTCTATTCCTCAATAATCAAAGAATACGTTATGCGTACCGTAAGCCTTTCTAGATATAGCCGGTCTAGGTACCTTGTCAGCAACCCAGTCCTCAACATCAACACTGACGAGACTAGTAGCCGACAGTCATCTATTTGGGTAGTACTCTATGCGAATATACATGCATCACTGTCTGAAGCCGCGGAGGTCTCATCTGCACCTGAGACGGTCTCTGTCTATGTACTATTACTTATCAGATGGACATGCCTAACCGTATACAATGAGCCCTAAACTACATGTATCTTTGACGATGCCCAGAGAGTACTTATGAGCACACGGGTATCTCGTAAAGGGGTTCTATCCAGACGATAGCGCAAGTCCAAGGCACACTAGCGTTGCTTATGGAGTACTGCGTGCACTAGTGGCCCGGATCATATAAGCGATGTACTAAAATCTAAGTAGTCTCTTGGAGCCTGTTCCGCGTCAACGTCCCGGAGAAACGTAAGTTTTCGCTTCATCTTGTTCTGGTCGAAGAGACGAGCTCTAAGGATATTGAGAAAGGGAGTAATAATACAGAGTCGCCTACATTCTATGTTTGAACGTATCTATAAAGGTTAGCTAGAGGCAATCTACACTAAAAGCGGTTATCAGAGCGTTACTTATCTTTGACATCGCTTCGTTCCCATCATCAAGGGCCCCCAAAAAGTCGATGTAGGTAGACTACGCTGACACGTATCTCTGTCGAAAAGGCGGTAAGACATATTCTTACCCGACAATCATAATTACCGGCGAAGGTATTGTCGAGGCCGAAGATGACGCAAAGTCTTTAGAGTTTCAACTACATACCCATGTCCTAGATATAAAAGGGTGCAGCTCCCTCAGCAGACTCTCCGCAGAACCATTTTTTCTATCATCAAAATTGGATTCCTTTCAAACTTACAAACATCGACAATGAAGTTCTTCACTCTTATCGCTACTCTGGCACTTGCTGGCTTTGCCGCTGCCTCTGCCCTCCCCGAGAGTGATGGCATTCAGGCTGATGTTGCCGCTGTATGATCGATACCAAATCTGGTGCGGAAACAGGACTAACTTACGATACAGGCCGGGTGTCAGGGTCGATACAAGCCTTGTGGTAACGGCAATGGATCTTGCTGTAGCACTCTCAAGTGCTTCAAGGGTACATGCGGGCTGCCCTAAGGAAAGAGGTCAGGATCAGGTACAGTCCTCCTGCGTTATACCTTGAATCTGTTCTAATATACATCGTTCAGCTGGATCATCTAGGGGGTATCGATCGCCCCTCTCTTCATTACTGAAGCCCTGCTAGCTCATAGTATGATTCAGAGAAAAGATAGCCACCTCTTCTGATAGTTTACTTGTATATACCACATTCGTTTGATACCAATTCAAAACCTCAGGCCTGAGAAAAACTCTTAGATTCAGACTAGAAGTGATCTGAGTCCGCTCTCTTGGCCTTGATACTGACTCAGTGTGGGGGTCTTGCGACCGTCACCAGGAATCAATCACCCAGGATAGTTTGTCTTTGATCCACCCATCGTAAGGCAATCTCGCATCAAGGAAATGATCGCTATCCTTCAACACTAACCAAGTAGTATATGGTGCTATTTTGTCTATCACCTTCCCGAAGTCGAGACTTTGCGATACGGGTACTGCACAATCTTGTCGCCCGTGCAGTAGTTGATCAGCTGTATTCAAAATTTACTACAAAATATCGGAAGATCCCGAGGAACGCCCCACCGCTAAATTTATTAGTAGCTATTTCCTACCCAACTTTACGTACATTTCTTATTATTTCGAGTCTAAAATTAAAAATTCATAATCCTGACTCTTGTAAGAATTGAACCGACGTATTAGGTCTAGTTCTTTTGTATAAGCCTACTCAAGTATACACACGGGGATGGGATGCTATCCCCGCCGATCCCTATATAATTTCGACCTAGTTTAGTTAAGTTCCGTCTAGCGTCGTCTAGTACTATCTAGCGTCTAGGGATTTATTACTACTCCTATTCTAGTACCTACTCTACCCTTAGGGTTAGACGTGTTAAGACGCGTCGTCTACGTATACGTCGAGGAATTTCGTTCTACGCTACTAGTAACGCTAACCGTAGCTATAAACGCCGACGCTAATCCGTATCGCTACCTAGCCTAGCTTAGCCTATAACGTAATCTTCCTAAACCTGTCATTCTTTACGTATAGTATTAATACGCGCTTTATCCCTCCGCTTATCGAATTAGCCGCTATCTACGATAAGTATATAGCGTCCTAGTAGAGGCTTAGTATAGGTTAAACTTATTATTACGTCGCTAGAAAATTAACGATCTAGACGTACTCCCTTCTTATCTAGATAAGAGTCTTATCTATCTATTTTTATAGCTATTTACGGGATTTAAATATAAGACGTATACCTAGCGAACTATAAGTACCGACTAGATCTTACGGTACTTAGTTAAGGTCTACTAGTACTAACGTATAAAGGGAGACTAGCTAAGAGACTATATAGAGGGGGGCGTACTACTATAGGTATAGAGTAGTAGTACTAGTCGCCGGTTCTAGAGAGTCCGTACTTCCGATTCTCGACGATAGGAGATAGTATATTCTAAGCCAGTAATCCCGACTCGGTACTATCATTTCACGTCGATGCACCAGGCAGAAGTATCGTATCTCCGGCAGCAAGCGATGTCATCTCCGTCGCGCCTGGGAGTCGCTGACGTGGAGAAGTATCGCCGGCCATGGATTCGACGCACAGGCTGGGTGGATCTCTTCCATGATGCACATGCCGATATCCTCCTCTGCCTGTCTATGCCACCAGATCTCCGATTCGCGCAGGATCTTCGGCTGGGAAGTATCGAGGGCCGCGAGCTTTTCAGCAGCCGAGAAGATGGGGTTCACCTCGTCCGCATAGGCGCCGCCGTGGATCTAGTCCTAGAGTAATGCGTGCAGACGGTGCATCAGACGGACTTTCCGATCCTGCGCTGGCTTCGCAGCACCGACCGAGACCGTCCGCACCAGAAGCCGTTTGAGCTGGTTTTCCAGTCACGTACGACACAACGCTATTTCATGCTGTGGAAACGGGCCATCTTCTTTTAGGTGCGCTGTTATCGGCTGGGCCCGGCCCTCATGCAGCAGATCTGCCGTCGCACGTTGACAGAAGCGCAATCGATAGCGTTGCAGGCTGTGTGGGAGGAATGCACGAAGACGTTGGGGCCTAGAGTGTCCGATGCCGACATTCTACTACACCTGCCCTCGGTCCAGGAGGATGGAACTCTCTCTGACGACTCAGAGGAAGGCGAGGATCCGGAGGACGACGACGAAGCGAATGACGACGCGCCGGAAGCTACAACACTGCCTGCCAGACCATCATCACGGCCGTTCGGGATCCCCACCGTATCCACCAGCAGCCGACCTGAAGTAGTTGCGAGTCCGCTGGCGCAGAGTCTCCGGCGGCTCAGCTTCTTCCTCTGCACCGAGCGTTTTGTCGACGGACGAGCGAGCTCCACGCTCCTGATGTATTTTGCCAGTGTGCTGGGGCTAACCGACAATGGCCAGACCTTCCACGCTGCGAAGAATTATACCCCCTCACTCTAATGGACTGTGAAGTGACCCCCTCGATCACGTTTCGTTCCATACAAGTCATAGCCCTACTCTAGTATGCGCACAGGATTTGCTGTGCATCCCTGCCGATTCCCATACAAATTCCAGTGAATCTGGCGTAGTGCGAAACCTTGATTGCTCAGCCCTAGGGATCTGTAACAAGTCCTATTCGGGCGTGTCTCCACCTGACTTCGGCTGGCCCAGTATGCGGCCCCTACTGCAAGTATGCACCTCTGGAATTCATGAATTCCAGACGATCTTTGCCTCATCTGAGCGAGTCTGCTGATGGATAGTTGAAATCACTACATTCAGTGATCTGGTTATCTTCTACCAAAAAGAATACAAAAGAGAGTGGCACTTGGGGGAGGGTACCGTGCCAAGACCCCTGAGTACGATGGCGGTGGTCGGAAGTGCGCGACTGAAGGCGTGCCTTGCGTTTTCGAGGACCTCCATGCTCCCAGGAAGGACTGCTGCTTCTCCTTCTCTTTCCCATCGAGGGTCTGAAGGATGAGATACGAGAATCGTCGTCTGGGTCAGAGATCGGGTCGCTTCCAAGGGGTCTTTGAGAGGGGAAACGTCAGGAGAAGAAAGTTGGCGAAATGGAGGAGGAGGAGGAAGAGATAGAGAAGCGAAGGGAGAAAGTACGGGAGAAATTAAACCAAAGGAAAAGTGACGTAACAGAGCAGCCACGACAACATTGCGCGACGCTCTTCATCACCAATCGAGTAATGGCTATAGAGCATCAACGGGTTGCTATATACATGAATCTATTGCAGCTATTTCACCGTACAATTCTGATCGTTGGGCGAGCCAAGAGGCGTCCGACCTGTCTCGTTCCGAGTGTCTGGAGAAGGCGAAGACACATGAGATTCGTCGAAGAGAAACGACAAGTCACCCATCCCAAGAGTCTCGCTAGCGAGCGGAAGGCTCATTGTGTATCCATCCCCTTCGTGGATCTAGCACCATACCGCGTAACCACGTCTCTCTGGCGTTTGCTGACTTTCTTGCATCTGTCCCGTGGCGGGTGTCCCAGCGCGTGACCGATCTGCTTATCGACATTCCTTAGGAGGGCGCTTTCCGCTCGCCAGCTCCCATTGAAAGAAGGCTCGTGTGCTCGTCCGGGAAGTCGATTGATCGCTCCGCACCTGCATAGAGATTCCACGGTTACCCAAGGCATTCTTCCAGATCAGCAACGCGAGGAAGCGTATTTGTGGATCGGGAGAGACGGGCGCCACGCTGAGCGTCAGCGTCCCCCTTCCTCATCACAGCCTACCTTCACGTCGTCATTGCGATCTACGGTCATCCACGGCCACGGCAGATCATTCAATGCCTGGACGGTTCGAAGCCAGGTGGCCCAGCCTTCCTTGGCGATCCCGTCGACCCCGTCAAGGAGGTGGACCTCCAGCACGAAAGTGACGTCGTCACTCAGCGTTGTCCAGTGAGGGGCATCGTTGCGCGAGCTGGATACGGGAGTCGAGCTTGTTCGGAGATCACTGTGGGATGGAAAGGTGAGAGACCGTCTAGAAATGCAAGAAGAAAACTGACCAGACGAGATTGACATCATCAGCAGCAATGTTCTGTTGATACATAGCTTCGTGCACAGAGATGGCCTCTGGATGCGACATAGCTCTTTCATCCGACTTGGTCCAGATGATGAGGGGTGTGCTCGCCACGACGGGGAAAACGTGCCCCCGTGCGGTGAACAGATCGCTCCAGACGTCCATCCTCGGGATGGACATAGAGAAGCCAAGCAGCCGGGTTGACGAATAGAAGCATGGTCCAAGTCTCGTCTAGTGTTTTGGCCCATCGAGGTTCGGAACCGAGGGTGGCGAGGACCTTCATGAGTCGATTCTCTGTTCCAGCACGAAACCTCTCAAGATAGTCCAACAGCGAGATCGGATGGTCGTTCTGGTCGACGAAGGAGCCGACTATCAAGTCAATGAGCTCATTGGGAAAAGTTTCCGGAAACGATACCATGATGCACCAGATGAAAGAGATGGAGGTGAGACAAGGCGAGGCACTGAGACGTCTTTATAGGCTGTGAGCGTCCTAGTTCCCGTCGATTTATTCATGGCGCAGTTACCTCACATTGACCATACTCTCCATCTGAGGGCTAGTCATGCCTGATGATGTAGTGTGTTCTCATCTGCGTCGCTGAATGAGTTGCATAGTCTGCCTCACGCGAACTTCTCCGCTATAGATTGCTACAGTCTTCCGTCATGTCACCTCCGTGGCTGGAGATCTTCCGCCAGCTGATGCTTCCTCCCCGGTGGGATCGTCGATCGGAATGTGAACCCCTCTACGTCGAGTCTCTTCTCAGCCAGTGCATCGAATGATACTTTGTGATGTTGAAAGAGAGACATTGGAGCGAAAGACAATTCATGGTTCGTACATTTGACATCTATCACGACATTCTTGACCCTCACCAGACTTCTCCAAACGCCACCATGCTGACGGATGATACTGTAGAAAACATCCCGTCGGCCATCGCCGGTCGTGGGTCAGCAACAGCACTCCCGGTTGACAAACTCATGGAACATCTGATCTTCGCCGCTCATGGAAGAGTCCCACAGATTCCACGACTTCGCCGGCGATCATCTTGCTTCTTCACGAGACTTGTGAATGAAGTGGTACCTCGCATCGGTGTGATTTAGGTTTCTCGATGTGTCACTTTTCGTCGCTTCGTCATCGCGTGGTGACATTAGACGTCCTGCGTCTCAGCATCACTCATCTTTGGGTGGGGGTTTCAGCGGCACGGCGGTGAGTGGAAGCGGTGCAGATGGACTGTGCTCTAGCCAGTGCGATACTTCATGACTCTTGACGTAAATGTTAATGGGGCCCCTACGCTTCGCCTCGCCGGACTGTTCGCAGCCAATCACGACTCTCCCGGCCCCTAAATGCAACACCGGCAGCGCCGCATTCGATTGGTCCTCACCGCAGATGGTCTTCGCCAGGCAGCAACTCCTCAATATCTCCTTTCATGATGTACAGCTCACACAGACAAGACAATACTGCACGCCATGTCCTCGTCTCCGCAGGGTCACCACAGCCGGACTTGCTGGCGAGGCCCATGTCCGCCCACAAGTCCCGACGATAACGATGGCGGCATAGGCAATAACATCATATCGCGCGAGGCTATTTCAACATGACACCAAAAAATATGCCCATCCCTGCCGCTGCAAGGATGCTGGACGCCCGTACGTCTGCGCTGCGTGAAATTACCGTTCCCATTCTTCTCCGATTTGGACGTGGAGGTAAGGTGCGTGCCGGGGCTTTGTGCATCCTTGTCTGTTCAGGATGGTTGAATCATCGCCGAGCTGGCTCTCGCCATATCATGCTAGCAACGCCGTCCGCAGCACGGCGGTAGTCAGCGAGTGATCGGGCATGGTCTTGGACGAGACTGCCTGCAACGCCACATTTGGACAATCCATGTCCAGTGGCTCCAGAGGCGACGCCTAGCATGCAACCCTGCGTGCAGGACGGAGGCGCCGGCCGAGGTCGCGTGATGGCCAATGAGGTCAGCTGCGGAGGAGGGCGAGAGGGAGATGATGTCATATCGGTTCGCTGCCGCTTTGAGGACCCGGGGCGCGCCCTCAAGCGAAGAAAGAGATGTCCAGCTCGAACCTCGCTCGACTTGCCGCTTACGTGGACGTCATGGTGCCACTACCGAAACGCAATTGACAACTCAAGTCCAGAGCTTGACATGGCACGTAGGATGATGAGATTGGCAGGATGATAGCTGAGAGACATTGGGATTGCAACATGAGATAGACCCGGGACGACATTCCTCACGTACCACGCTCCGTGTGACGTTCATCAATGCGACACGACACTCTGAAGATCACGACGGCTGCAGTCAGCTGCGCATCTCATGTCTAGAAAGCGTCTAGACGGCCCAAGTCCGGAGAGGACTGCCTCACAACAGAGACCCTGCTGTTCCAGCCAGGCCTCTGGTGCCCCTGCGGCAACCTCGTGGCAGGTGTAGGGCGGACATGAGTTCTGGTGGCTCCATCCACCCACATTTGCAAGAACTGTGGCTCTTGCGCGGGCCAAGGAGACATCGGTATGCCAGGCATTGCATGCTCGACATGGTATCCGGGGGCTGTACCGACCCACAGATGCGAGAACGTGGGCCCGAGCGTTGGCCAACGCTATCCGGGCACACTAATGATGGGACAGGATCTCTTGGATTCGATCATGATGCCCTCTGCCATTCCGGCGACGAATCGCCGACCCACATACCATCCACCATTCTCGGGACCCTTCCGTCAACCCACCACTGAAGCAGTAGGAAAGTCATGTCTGGCGGGATTCGTGACAATCGTTCCCAACGAGGGAGAAGAGGCGGCCTCTGCCGACCCCTCGACAGACACGTCGCAAGCGCCATGTCTCTCCATGCTGGCCTCCTGTACCGAATGTCGACTGAAGGGAAGGTCGGATGAGTGCGAAGGAATTTACCCTTGCTCCATATGCACCGCCGACGAGACGCCTTGTGACATCAGCCCCGTTATGGATGCCGCCGCCGCTCGAGAGCGTCGACGTCGCTCTCCGCACACGGTCATCCCCCGATCCTCGAAGCGAAGAGGCGCAGCGGACAGTCTCTAAGAAGACCTTCCCTTCGCCTCACCGATCTTTCCTCTCAGATGCCGTGATCTCACACTTTCCATCTCCATGATCGAGGAGACATTCGCCCATTATCGCTTCATCTGCGGCGGTGCATGCCGCATGCATCCCGACGACGAATTCCCCCACAAGCGACCCTGATTTTCCACTTTCGCCTGACCTCGTGGACGTCCCAGCCATGCAACCCATCGTTTGCGATCTCGGTACAGCCATCTGGATCCTCTCGAACACGAAGGAGTCTTGTAATCTGTGGCAGAAGCGGGTAGTCCGGACCAGCACGAGACACCATGGTGCGCGGGTCCATCCATCACGTTGGCATCGAGGGCCTACGAGATCTGTGTGCGCCTCGTCCGGAATCCAAGTTCTATTCCAGCCAGAGTAAGGAACTCCACGGACGTGAATTGGTTCAGAAGATGCGGTATGAATCCGATTGCAATATCTGATCGCCCAGAAAACTTCTTATGAAAATCCAAGCAGACTTCCAAAGATCGGACATACGGGAAGCTCATGAGTAGAGCCGAACGACTGAAAGATTTGCGCAACATCAACGCGAATGCTGCCGACGACCATCAATTCCTCCTTGGGTTTCTCTTCCAAAATGAAAGCCTACGATTGGAAGCACGCGCCTCGACGGATCTAACGAGCACCATGCCGGGATTGCTCCAACTCACGGAGGAAGAATGCCGCGATCTCTGGTTCCGGGAAGGCGTCGAAGGTAACCCCGGTTCTGGCTACCGCTCTTCTCAGAGTCTGCGCGGATTTATCTACTTCAAAAATGGTGGTTCGTCGATAAGGAGCAAGAGCACGTCGTCGACGGGTACATCGATCTTGTGGGCGATGCAAAATCGAGGAAGGGACTGCATGAGTTGCACAGACGTCGGCGTGAGTATCGTAAATTGTTCGACAAGTGGGACGCTGAAGATCAGGAGAGATTGCGTTGAGTATCTTTTTCTCGGTCCTTTGCTTGATGTTTGAGTCGGCCTCGTGAGACTGTGTAGCTAGGATCAGGTGGTTCATAGAATTATAGCTGCCGTCCAAACACGGCCTCCTCCCCAGCACATAGCCAGCTTTTCAGCCTTCTCCATCCAGGCACCTGGCAGAAAGTTTGAGTCAGCGCCTTCCTTATCCCACTCCCCTGAGCGCCTGAGCTCCTGGAAGACGACCTCAAGCGTCATTCCCCGAGAGAGGGGGGATTTGCTTCATGTCATCTTTGACTGGTTCCAAAGCTCGGAAGTGAGTCATTAATGCAGAGAAGTGCATGGTCTCCTCTCCCGCATAGTCGTCTCTGCGAGTACTCACAGGACTGAGGACGGTGGCGATATGATGAAATTCACGAGGCCTAATCCAAGGAGTACGGGGCTTGCACGATTCATCGATACGATGGCGCTCAGATAGAAGTATTATGCCATTGCCCCTCTACGCGTCTGTCAAATCTCACGTGGCGCAATGTGGAGCTGAGTCTTGCAGATTCGTGGCGAATGGGCTTGGATCGTCGTGAGTGCGCAGCGCAGAGCGCGCTGCTCCTCAAGGCATTGACAGCGCCGTACAGGCTCGGAAATGTGCCGTGGTGCTTTTTTGCCCATGGTTTCTTTAGCGCGGTTTCATTACCTTGTACAGTATCATGCATCGTTCAGGTCGTAACCAGATCTATACACTTTGATTACGACGGTGTCTTCTGGCTATGGGCTGAAGTCCAAGCCGCTTGAGTGACGCTAATAATAGCGGCCGACTGCTAGCCCACAGCCTTACCAAAGTACATAAGTCAACTGGGGCCCCATCGGATGGCACATCGCAACCACGACCAATTTCCCGCAGACGATTTGAAGAGTTCCCTGGCAGACCAACTGTCGCCCAACCGAGAAGCATCAAAAATGGGGGGAGCGGCCCCCTAAACGCGCCAGGGTAACCTTCACTACAGATTGCGAGGAAGAGAGCGCCTCCCTAGGTGCGCTTCGCGCAGAAAGCACGCGCCGCCTGCAAGACACCTTTGAGTCAATCTTCGACCGCTACTCGTACGACTTTACGGGCCATAGCGACGTCATCGACCTCAACACTGGGCGCGTGGTGGAGGATAATGGTCACATACTGCACATGCGCCATGAGTTTGACCCTGGACGCCGCCTCCGTGGGCCAATCACGTGTGAGCCGGATGCACAGTTCGAGGCATCGTTCGCAGAAAATGATGGAGATCGCCGGTCAACTATGGACGAAGATGGTAGCGAGGGTGTCGATGGCGATGATGGCTTGGATTCTGACTCTTCCCCGGGTCAGAGGAGCTGGGCTCGAGGCACGCTGAACAAAGTCTAGACAAATTTGCCATCGCCAGCGGCCGTTATCAGATCTTGACGACTCGCTCGGTGGCTCCCAGTCTGAGACTCGAATACAGACAAACAGTGCAGAGAGACCCTCGCGCGGGAACAAGGAGCCGTTCACCCCGGGTGTCCTGCAATTAGCCGGCGTTATTGCAAGACTCCTGCCAACCATAGCGTCAGATCCGGGCATTCGATCGACCTTTGGCCTCCAGCAAGACGTGTCGACTCCACCCCAACTCTTGGCAGCACTGGCTCCCCAACTACATGTATCCCAGCCGGAAGAGCGTGAAACGAGGCCCTTTAGACGAAGCTTCGTCGGCAAGCATCTAGCCGCAGCCCTCGCACATCGCTATGGGCTGTCGATTCCAGTTTTAGTGATGCATACGGCGTGCACTCTTCACCACCTCTCCCTGCGCGCCGTACGACTACCTTCTCGCGGGACGATCACGAAACCCTTCCCTTTGGTGGGCGTGATGGTGAGGCTACATCGAGCAAAGCACTGGACGCGGATATTTCCACTAGACAAGAGTGGCGCAAGGACAGACGAAGCCGACGTATTGGGAAGTATTCTCGAGAGACGCACGATGCCAATCTCCCAAACCTTGACCGACGCAGAAGCGTGTCTCGAGCTGATACGAGGCTCGATAAGCTCTCTCAAAATTTTGCACAAAATTCAGATGGGAAGGGCGACTTCTGCAGTCCTGCAGCCGATGATCAGGTGGATGTTTCAGGTGATGCGAGGGTACCTCCAGGCGCACTGCCCCTGAAAGCTTCTCCACCACAAATCAGCGACCTGCCCCATTCTATCGATCTAATGATCAACGATTCGGAAGACGATGCAGGCGAAGACATCAGGCACAGCATAAGAAGGCGCAAGAGGACCGCAGTGGAGAACGACAGCAGGTCCTACATACCCCAACAAGACTGTATTGCGCGCGGACCCGTTGCAACCGTTGGTCATGATGCAACGGCGCATGGAACAATCGTCAGTGGTTTTGAGCCAGCGGGCGCAGCATTGACTGTGCGCAGGCTTGGTCAGACACATCGTTCAGAGTCACACCCGAGCTTATGGCAGATCATGACGCCACCGTCCGTGGCTACAAACGCCAATAGCCCGCGCCTGCACCAGCTCCGGGCTTCGAGGGCGGGTGGTACTCTCATAGGCTGCGCCGATGCTTTCAAAGATGGTTCAGCGCGAGGGGAATCGACGACAATCGAGGCCCCCGCGAACATTGGAAAGCAGCAGTATGATTCTGGATCCAGGCGCGAGCCTAGGGTCGACCTAGGTGCAACCCCGTCAAGATCTGCTGCCTCCCTGGAGGTGCCAGAATGGAACATATCCACGAAAGTAGAGAAGCAGCTGAACTCTTGGTCGCGCAACGGATTTTCTGCCTACTCCATTGATGGCCGGTTCCGCTCAGCTGGGCCACACGAAGACGGCGAGCTTGCCGTAAAACGATACATTCCAAACGAGGCACGGCGAAAGCCTTCGACAATACCCTTCCCGGAAGCATGCTTCCATAATTTCGCAGTCCAGCCAGTAAGCCAGAAGCCTGGGCCAAGGAAAAGGCAAGTCTCCCCAAACAGCTGGCAAGAGAGGGTTTGGGCTTTTGAGCAGCCTCTGAAGGCGAGATTGACCTCGGATACTGGCAGACCTAGAACATCCGGAGGTAATCTTGAGAGCATTGTCGTCGACGTGCAGGGCGACGAGGTCCCACCCAAGAAGTGCCGTTAGAGAATGCCACGCCTTGGGGCCGGCCTCACACACTCGACGCCTTTATTTGAGGGCGAGCCAGGCTTTGACTCCACTCTTTCTCCTCGCTCATCGACCGCACTACAGGAATCTCCCTCCGTAACTAACATGGGACGAGGCCGGTGGCACCCACCGAACTCCAAGGCGACAAGAAGGACCAACTGTACGGTAGATCTAGTGAGAAGGACTCTGCGAAGACGGGCGTTGATGGCGAAAGAGTCAGGGACCGATCGTCACCCTGATGGGAAACGGACGGATTGAAAATCGACAGCAACTCGCGCTATGACGCGCTCGGCATACGGTTGAATAGTAGGTCGGATGTGTATATCCCTCCGCGGAATCATCAGTAAGGAGACAACCACTGCGATTACTACAAGCTATAGTGTCGTTCGTCTGAAATGAATTCTCGGTCTTGACGACTCAGTGCGCCCTTACCGGTGCTACACCTTCGAGGTGTAACTCTAGTGTCCCATCGACCTGTTTCTTTTCACATGCAGCGGAAGATCGTGATAGGCCCACATTTGTCCCCAGAGCTGATATTCCTCGTAGATTGGCTTCCTCTGCGCATCTCTTTGTGGATCGTAGGCGTCCAAAGGTCTTTTGTCGATGATATTCCCCAATTGCAGGATGAGTCGAGAAGTGAATACAGCGCATCCCACTGCATCCACGGCGCGGCATATATCTAATTAGCTTCTGTTCTCGATGCCGAATAGACGAAGATGAGGATGACGTAAATTAATGGCAGAATATCAACGTCAGATGGACGAGCGAGCACGACCTGTAGAGCACATGAGGCGAGCGTGAAAGACGGAAACATGGGGGCCGCGGTCGGTATCGTCCCTTCCAGGACTGCTAGGCCGAGGTCAGTAAACCATGGCTAGCGTAACGTGTCTGCATGCCTGGTGATGCCCTGATAGCAGACGCTGCCGATGTGGTTTCGTGGATGTCCCTTATGGAAGACTTCATACCCCAGCCCATCACGGCTGTGACGATGCAGATAGCAGTCCAGCATCCGTGATATCTCCATCCGGGACCCGACTTGGCAATGGTCTGATTCTAAGTTCCCTGGTAGACACGGCAACTTTCCGTAAACCCTTCTAGCGAGCTTGCGAAGAAGATGAATGCTATTTCTTTACGAAGCTTACCTCGTTGCTCGGAGGCTTGTCTGTCTTGGACTTCCTCAACAACGACACGGGCTCTAGGAGAGTCGGGATTGATGCCATGCTTGAATGGGATGGGTGAACAGCTTGAAGGAAGCGCGCATAGCGTGGCAACTGCTTGAGCGTTGGATCTAGCCAGAATGGCGAGGCGATGGTTTTTGTGTTGGAGGTGTTGTGATAGATACCTAAGGGGTTGATGCCTAAGGAGTCAGGGGCTGATAGTCACCCTGAGCTCAGTGGTATATAAGTGAAATGTATAGTAGGTATTGTTTCCTCTGTAGTGCAATCCACCTCTCGTGAAGGGCACCGTTGCACTCCTCGCTGGCTTCCTTCACATCCTGCTTCACAACAGGAGGAAGTCACTGAACTCTGACTAGATAATGATAGTTGTACTCACTCACCTCTATACCCTCTCAGAGGTGTCTGAGTGTCAGACACCTGATTCTTTTTCCTAAGAAGCAAGGGAGGACATTGTGCCAAGACCCCTGAGTGAACGACAAATGGATCTCAGCCACAAGCCACGTGGCTTTACAACATCAACACAACCGAAAGTTGGCAAGTGTCATTGATTGATGTCCCTGCTTGCTGGAGTTTCATACCTTGACTGCAAACTCTATCTCCTAGATACTGCTTGCTAGAGTAGCCTGATTCATCCACGTGACAGAGTCTGCTCGCAAAATTCCTCCGTGTCTTGGCGGCCCTTGGCACAGCTCTCCTGTGGATTCGACTCGAGATCGGAACAATTCCTCACATCTACACTCGCTGCCCGTCAAAAATGCAGTCCGCAATCGAAGACGTCATCGCAGCTTCGTACCGCTGCTATGTAGTTAGAGAGAACAACTTCTGGCAATTGGGCGGCAAGCCTATCGTCATTGCTGTCGAGACAGCTAGGGATCTCACCTGGCAGATACGAGATTTGCAAGATGTCCGACGACAGACCATTCTCCTCCAGGCCATGCTGCATGCCTTGCAGCAGAAGCATAACAGCACAACATCTCGCGTCAATGTCTCCCACATAGCGTCCGTGCTCACTCGGACAGAACAGGAGCTGGCTGATGTGAAATCATGCGATCCCGCCGTCAACCAATGTCGGGTTGAGGTACTGGTGAGCATGGATTTCATGGGAATGGAGGAGTGTCTGATTGTGCTTGCTTCAGATCTCCTTCCAAGGACTGTGCGGGACTATTTGTTTGACAACCGATGCTACCGAGCACAATGTGAGGTGTTCGAATCTTTCTTATTGGCGGAACACTGACGGTGAAAGATGACATATCTGTATTACCCCTTGATGAAGGTCGTCAGGAGGAGATGCTCAAGAAATGTACGGAAAGAATATTCGTGGGACCAGGACCTCGGATGCTTGGTACGAGGCACGCCTGGCTTCAACAGAGACTCCCTCCGCCCAGCGACAAGCCTCTCGAACAACCCACTAGCCCCTTATGACGTGGATCGCCGTCCACCAGGCTTCTCCTCACCCGCCAGTGGCGCGAACATCGCGAGCGAATTCGCGTAACCTACCTCAACCACTATTCTCAATACTAACATGATCATGAATGCAGCCGGCATAGCGACGGCGCCTGTGCGTTCGGCACTCACAGCATTTTTGGGCTCCTTCTTGCACTTTTCCGTGAGCGACTGGATATAACGATCGACAGCGATTTCAGGACGGTATGCAATAGCCATGTCTCGCATATTGAGAGAAGCGTCAGGAAGGACTTCGAACAAGATGAACAATTGACCGCCGAATCTATCTGCACAGAGGATTCCACATGGCTCATACTATGAAACAGGGTCACATGCCACTTCAAGTGGCTCATGGATGGATCAGACAGTTGTTGTAATCTTCGTCCGTCCAGAGATCATTGCTAGATGCAGGGAGGTCAATGACATCGCTAAGCTTTGCCATCAAAAATTGCCTTGTCGCCCCGGCGTACCCGGCTGAGGGCAAGGCCCTAAACCTTACGCGACGTTTCACAACTAAGGGGCTGATGCCGAAGGAGTTAGAGACTTGGGGCCATCCTGAGCCTTGGGGCATATGGCTGGAATGTAGGCTAGGTGTGTGTTTCCCTCCGTACTATAATTCATTCCATGTCAAGGGTATAGCTGCTCTTCCCGCTGACCTTCAGTGGAGCAGACGGCTCCGTCTCATCATGATCTAGTCTTTTTGTCACTAGTCCATGTCTAGCCGTGCTGCATCTAAAAGCCGGAAGGACTCGAATAACACAAAATTTCTCTCTGATCGCTTGCCAATGTATAGTGATGTTACGTATGACATCGGTCTTGGCGACAAATACCGCGGAAAGTTGTTACTTTGAGACTTTCTCAGCGTGTCAATGGGACATTCAAATCTCAAGCCTAGTATCGTGCAGAAACGCTGTCAACCTCTCGAGGGATCTATGATGAGGATGAATTTCAGTATTCTCCATTTGTGCATGGCTGACGCACCGACCGGTGTGCTGATCTCACTTTTCGGTACTGTCCTAGGTTTTGGCCTTCTCCAGCGACGGATCCGGCTCTACAGTCTTCCAAAGACAGAACGACACGAGCGGAACAATCATTTGTAAGCGGTCATGTTTAAAATCAATGGCAGAATGAGGTAAAGACCTGCTCAGTCGTGGGGTTGGAGGGCCAACTTATGACACTACGCTTCCAGAGTAGGTCCTCCTCGACCGATGGCACCGCCACCATGACTATGTCATGTCACCAGGCAAGCATAGAACTGTCCAGGCGCACGCACTTGGTTCGGTTTTGCCGCAGTCCGCTGATCATTTCTTCGGACGGTTCCGTATGAATAGAGGCCAGTGCATCGTGTTCTGCGTCACGGCATGTCTGAAAATTGGAGACTGTCTCTCCATCCCTTATGCGTCCAGTGAGCGTATCATCTAGATCAAGATGGCACCGAACTCACTCGAGACGTATGCACACTCGATATCTGTAAATTTCAATGTCCTTTTGTGTTGGTCTGCGTGGTGAGAAAACACCTCGGGTATCGCTGAATGATGTCAAACCGAGCTTTGCAATAAGTACGGGCAATATGCCTTCGACTGAATGACCCTGTCATCGGTAGCCCGCTCGTCTACCCGTGTTCCCACCCGACCGAGGATCATGCTAGTCTTCAGCGCCCCCGCAATGAGTTTTGGTTTCAACGACTCCTACCGCTCCGGGAGCGAAAGCCCTGTCACTGGCAGAATCTGATGGAAAGACGCATTTGGACACCGCGTCAGGGAGATATGACGGAATAGAACAGCTCGGGGGTCGCCCAAAAAGCGAGCAGATAGTTTTCGAAGGTTACGAGCCATTGCGTGTTCCAATTGAATCTTTACTTCGAAAGGGGAGCTGTTTGCCTGCTAGACGAAAATTTTGAGAACATCCGCAGCGTATGGTACCCGACCCCTTGATTCTACACGTAAGTAATCTATGTGAAACGCTTGACCCAACGTTCCATGAACACGACGAACAATCATCACATGAAACTATCACGAGAAGACTGATACTCAACATGACCACAATCTTGTTTGATTCGAAATCGACATATCTGAATGGGGAGGGAACCGGCATTTATCGATACTTCATCCTCCATGGACCGTACTGAACCCGTCGTTCTGCGATATACTTCGTGCACGCTTACCCGTCTGTTCAAGCGTCCAAGATCTCATGCTGTCGATGCATTGTGTTTCCAATCAGAATTCTCGTTTTGATCCGGCCTTCGGTGGCGGCTTCGGCGCGGGAGTGTTGCTCATGTCATATGCGCCGCGAGAAGCAGACTTAGAGGGAACTGGGTTGAATGAGGAGTGACCATACCCACTTGAATGGCTGTAGAGAAGAGGTCCAGTAGACTAGCGATTGGACAGGCGATGCGAGCTTGGATGGTTGAAGTACGAAACCACCTCGTCGCTGCTCTTGGGTTCTGCACCAGCATTTATACACGGAATGCTCCTCCAGCCTTGCCACCGGGTTACGAGTAGGCCCCTGATCTGAAATTGATGAAACTAGTCATCTAGTCATGGTATCTAGTGACGCATACGGGAGAGGCCGGTGCCATCTCTCTAGTCCCCATCGGATGGCTCTATCTCCCGCCCTTGCTCCGGCGATAGGATAGTAGCTTTTCTGCGAGGTCGACACGACACCCACCCTAAGATAGCCTCGACACACGGCACGTCTAGAGCAGTGTGACTATGCAGGGGCCGATGGGGTGATTCATGTTGAACGTCGGCGCGTCCGAGATTCCCTGGCGGGTGAACTGCATTACGAGAGTGGGTCTGGTCGCGGCCTGATGAGAAAATGCAGATTGGACGTCTGTGATCCACGGCAGCAGTTTGATTCGATGCGGCCAAAGATCTCCTTCGCCCCGCATAAGGCATTTCTTGCCCACTAGCAAACTCACGACGGACACCAGCGCTTTTTTCCTCTGCTTATAGAGACGATACTCACACGCCGCCTAGTGACGAAAATCCTCCGTCTGTCCTTCCTCGGTGCTGGACTCGGTTCTTGATGATAACACTGATCTCCACCGCAGCGGTCCGCATGGCCAGGGCCGTCAGAAGGCCGGTTGAGCACTGCGAGAGGTCAGCGTCTGGCACAACGGTCCATGGAGGGACGACTCACCAGCAACGTCCGATCTCGATCCAAGGCGAAGAATCGAATCGCGGTGGCCAGAAGGACTGTCGCAGCCAGGGGCAGTAGAACGCCGAGCGATATGTGGAGCGCTCGACACGCTATGGCGCTGGGACCCAGTCGATGATGCTGCGGATGGTGGTAAGCGGCGAGAAGATACGCGATCCCCACCAGCATTTGGCTCAGGGAGGTGTGCGTAGTGATTGTGGCTAGATACAGCAGAGGTTTCTGCCAGGCCAGACAAATGATGGACATGGCCCAATTCGCAGCTAACAGATACGAAAGGAAGTATGTCATAAGATCAACCATGCACCGGTCAATCTGGGCGCACATGTGTCGCATCTGGTATATCTGGAGACAGGTTAGGGCCTAGATGCGTCATGCAAGGGGTGCGACCAACCTGCTCCGCCACCGACATAGCACACTGAACCCCAGACAAGCCAAGAATGACGTCTCCGAAGGACTCGTGGGATAAGAGCATCGCCACTGTCAGCGCGCCGATGGTGACGGTCCCGCCACCCCCCAAGAAGGAGCAAGAACGACAGCATCCCCTGGTCGGCCAGGAGAATGAGCGCCATTGTTCCCGTAGGAGTTGGGTACGGAGGAGGATAGAGATAAGGGACAGAAACGCAAAGCTCCCACTGACGATGGCCAAAGCCGAGGATGTAGGGTCCATGACGGGCGTCTTCAATGCGGAGAGCTTGCAAGCGTCCTCGTTGGCGAGACTGGGAGCGACGCTCCCGTTGTCTTATAGCCTTTTCACGGAGACGTCACATCCACTTTCAGCTGTCCAAAGAACACGTCACGCATCGTTCGAAGATGCTTTCCAATGCCTAGATGCTGATCCCGTGGTGAAGCATGCCTGGAAATGATGCCACGTCCCTGTCGACCACTCTCGAACTTCCAGCGGCAGAGCTAGGCGCGGAATATGGAGAGGTCATCCTGACGGTTTACGCGAAAAGCAAATGTCGTTCCATAGCGGCTTGCTGCCGAGGTGCTACCGGCGTCTCGTTGGGTGACCTCTGAAGAGACGTCGCAGTAGGTACGGGAGGATCCACAGTCCCAAATGTCTCCACAATCTCGTCGTATGGTTGCCAGAAATTCTCCCTCAAGACGATGAGGTGGTCAGTCGAGGATTCGCGATCGAATTCTGTGACGATGCTCTTTTCTCCACTTTCGCTAACCTCTCCTCCCTTCGCTATTGGTTCCTTTGCCGTGGCAAAGAAAACGCAGATCTCCGCTGTTGCCGGCGAAACTTACGGCAAGCCCATCAAGAGGGTGGCAGAAGCCAAGCCGGCCTTGGAGCGGGCACCTTGGGTCAAACGGTAATGGTCTAGGTTGACGTCTGTGGTGATACTAAGATCTCCAACTTCCATCGATGAATCTTCTGAGGCCCACGACGGCATATTCGGATCGCCTGCCTAAAATGTATCGAGGTCGCAGAGGGGTGGGTTGCAGGTCCAATAGCTCCGTGGTGCGAAGAGAGGGCCTGCGACTGGGCTCGCTGGCGGCGATAGCGTCGTCGGAACCAATGCGACATTCTCTTTCACAGACCACGCAAAGGCTGAGCGACCTCTCGAACATATTGATGGACTGTCTGAGATCAGGAATGCTATACCGCAACCTGGTGTTGGAGACGGGGCGTCATTTCTATAGCCGTCCGTTACGACTCATCTAAACGTCAAACCCTAGCGACCCCGAAGGTCCGAGAGGTATCTCTTACTGTTGGCATCGATTTATGTCGAAAACCTCCAATCTGTCCCCCTTGTCCGATATCACAAATCAACGAGACAAAGACACACCTCGCACTCATTCACCCTCCCTTTTTCTCAACATTGGGTGTAGGAGGCCAGCATGGACAAGGACTTTCCGCGCTTGCGACGTTTCTGGCGTGTCTACGGACAGGACCGCAGGTTGTGCTGACTGTAGCGAGTCGTCGGAGCAAGTGCCCTAAGCACGGGCAGGGTCCCTCTTCGCGTTTGCGATCAACGCCACAAGTCCGGCAAGATGAGACTCCTCGATTTCTGGAGGCGTCAGATGAACAACTGAGGCTTACAGTGTCGGGTCCGTCAATTTTCAGACTTGATGAGGCATATGGGCAGAAAGGGTGGTCTGGAATTGGTGTTTTCAGTCTGTTGTCGATCGATCGTGACGCGATAACGAGATGTGACTAGAACGGAAGGAATTTGGATCCTCTCCGGCCTCGACCGTTGGTTATCCCCCGTAATCATGACGATTCGTCGATCCCAACATGCTACCTGTGCATTGTTGTCTCCTGCACGAGGTGGTGGCGAAGTCTGTCGCTCCAACATGAGATCGAGCCTGCGGAAGACGTATTGCCGTGGGAGAGAGCCGGAGAAGCTTTCATCAGTGATGAGGCGTTAAAACCGTTCGTATTGACACCCAGAAGCGAATCAATCGCTTCTTTGACCATGGGGCAGCTGTACGCCAGGTGGCGCGGCACCGGTAAGTGTGACTAGACAGGCGGAGTGCGGCTGAGGCTATGCCGTTGGCCAGGGCGAGCCGAGCATCAAGCATGGGGCAGGAGGAAGATAATGCTACAGCTGGGGACAAGGCGCAGTTTCCACGGTGGCAAGGGCGCTGCAGATGAATGCTTAGGGTGGATCTCCACCACCAGGACGGAACGTCATCGCAGGTGAAGGTTTTGAGTCGCGAATGAGGAGTTGGTTCCCTGGGTATCTGGAGTCACCCGAATAATGGGTGCCGGCAGCTGCCGTCGTTGTCTTCCATTCATCAATCTTGGAAGAACAGCACGTTTCGCTTGGTCAGTATGAGCTGAGTTCAGCTACAAACGATACATCGACCGAGGGTCCTGCTGTCAACATAACATATTTGTGTAGAATCGAAGACGGAGGTATAGCAAGTGCACAAGAAGCAGCAATCTCGTGAGCTAAGACGTCAGTCCCGTCTCGTCTTCTCCTACTCCAGTCTATCGGACTCACGTATGGTAATTGCATGACCGCCGCGCTCCAAGTGTATTCCACCTCTTCTCGAGGAATCTTTGCTCCAATCGACTAAGCCCCAAGCAAACTAGCAGTGGGTTCCTCAAATTCTGGTCGATAGGGCGATTCCGTCACTAGTGATCAACGCTCAGCCTCCCCCTCCATTCGATACCCTTGCGCGAGGTTGCGCCGACGTGGCCGGACGTGATGCTTTCCTCTTACTATTTGGGACGGGCGACTTGTTCGGAGAGGGAACGGGCGCGTTCCTTGGCCGGAATGTGCCGCCAGCGACTGGGGGGTTCTCTCCCCGCAGCTCTGCTTGACTGCTCTGTGAGTTCAGATCATCTTCGTAGAGATCCAAGGTGATGTGAATCTTTCCGTCCCTTTCGGTTATGTGGCATGACCCCACCGGAAGTTCCAGCAAGGCATTGGCCACGGCGGTCGTGCGACCGTGGCCTGCTGCACATAAGCGGTGCAACTGACAGACTTGAAAGGCTATGTCTGGGGCGACCAGCGGCTGACAGCGACAGGACAGATGATGGTGGTCGAGAGTGGAAGGCCGATGATATTTCTTGCGTTCTCGTGTACCTTCATTTTTCGAGGAAGGGCTACTGCTTCTACTTCTCTTCCCCATCGATGGTCTTCTGGACGATCTTCGTCGGGAACCGTCGTCTGGGTCGGAAATCGGGTCGGATCCAAGGTCGTATCTTCTGAACGATGTGGCAAAACGCTCTAGGCTTCTATGGGTGAGGCGACATACTGAAGCAAGTCAGGTAGCGCAGCCTTTGCCAGTTGGCAGTGAGGGAGAAGGAACGTAGCGGAGGAAAGTGAAGAAGGAGGAGATGGAGAGGAAGAAGAGATAGAGAAGTGGATATTGTGACGTAACATAGCGACCACGGTAACATTCCTCGACACTCATCTTCATTAGTCGCCTGATGGCTGTGGAATAATAGCGGGTCGGTATGTACACTGCAAGCATTCATTTACAGAGTTCTAAAAATCAGGGCGAGCCAAGACGGACCCCACCAGTCTCGTTTCGAGATCCTTGAGAAGGCAAAGGCATAACACACGTGGACAGGCCTTCTAGGAGCGTGATCCGTCCTAGAGACTCCACACGTCACCCTGAGACAACTTCATCATGGCGAGCAGGAGGCTTAACGTCACTCCAATTCCTTGGTGGGTCATTGTAGGTGTTGCTGATCTCCTCGCATCCTGTCCCCGCTTCGGCCTAGCCCCTCATATGGGTCGCACGGCTCTAGTGACTCGTCAAGTGGCGCAGCGACGGAGTTGCCACATCCGGCCTAGCGGGACCAGGGCGGTGGTTACTTGTGTCGTTGCCTTTCCCATTCTTCGCTTTTGCATTTCTTCCTTCACTCTCCCACTCCCCGCTCACCCTCTCGCCTTCGACTCCCCGCCGGCTTCCAGGCAGTGTGATGCGATCGCGAGCGTCATCGTGGGAGGATTTCTCCGCTGCCGTCACCTTGGTGTTGCTGGGCGAGAGTCAGTCAAGCTGCAGGTGCGAAGTTTACCTCCACGACAACTGCTTTCGTCTCTTCTTCACAAGACGAGCTTCTGGGATACCCCAGTCGAGACCCATGCGAGCCTCTCTTCCACTGCGAGTCCACGGGCAAATCTCAGTGCGGTTCATCGACGGTGGACCTTGGTCGGCCGAATCGAGCACCTCCTGCTGGCCAAGGCAAGAGTCCGCGGCGATTATGGACCGATGGTGATCCACGACATTTGAAAGATTAATATCCCTCCTTCCATATGTCCGAATCATCGACCCAGGATCGGCTCCTTCGTAGCCATCGGAGAGTTCAGTACGCCTGGAGCAAGGATTGGCCAGGGAAGATCCAATCGTGCAGCCACCTTATCCATCAATTATCCTTTAGCGTAGGATACCGCTCGCTAGGGATTTACAACCTTGCCGCTCGGTGGATATCGGATCGTGTGGACCATATCTCTCGTGGAGTCGGGGATGGTGCTCCTTGCCCTTGTGCTACGGGATCCTCTGACGCGGGACCTTGGATTAGCTGTGCGCAAAACTGCGAAGAGACGTCTGTCTGGTACGGGTGGCACAGACTCGCGTGGTCGAGTCGAAGGTGCGTTTCTGTCGCATTTTTCGCATAAGACAGCGGAGCCATAGATAGTTCACCGTATCCCGTCGCAGTCTCGCAGAGTTTCAAAATGTGCTCGAGGCGACTTCTTGACGGTGGTAGCAGCTCAGGTGGAATCATTCATTCGCTCTTACCATTGCGCAGCAGCAATTTAGCGGAGAGAGAGTATAATTTGTGTGACCCATCGTTTGCCTTACTCCATGTACTTTCCAACATCACTAGTCTTCAGTCGAGGATGTAGGATCCTGATGTTGCCGTCGGCGGCGCTTTGCATCTTTCCTTTTCTTCAGGTGTGTTTCGTTTCCGAGGGAAGGACTTGCCATTTCTATCACCCCGCTCACCTCACGTCGTCGGCCATCTCGACGCCGTACACGCCGCTGCTTGCTCTTCCGGCAACTCTCACAGACCTGTGCACTGTCGCAAGGTAATCCTGCGTCTCGGCATGGCCAGCATGGCCTCCTCTTCTTCTCCTGCGTGGTGCTACAAGTTTCGTTCGGGATATTGATGCTTTGGCAAGATGCGTCACCAGACGCTTTTGGTGAACTGCTAGTATCCAGGGGCAATAGCTGTAGCGGAGGACCGAGGGGACGACTCTGGCTGTTCGAGAAAGCCTTGCCCGTAGCATCGAGTTCTCTAGCATAGGCTGTCGTTGGTGATGTGACACCAGGGATATATCCTTGGCTACGCTCAACCAGAGGGCTCGCGCGCGCCTGAACGGAACACGGGTTATCCAGTGACAGAAGGCCCATGGGATTGCGGACCTCGAACATCACGTTCCACGAGGTCCAGAAATTCTCAGCTTCCATTTCTTCAGCCAGGATGGCCATTCTACTTCCTCTGACATACTGTCTGAATTTTGTGGATGCTATGGCAGGTCTGCTCGGTGTTGAAATAGACCATGGAAACAAATTGGAAGGCATTGCGAGGGCACACACGAAACATGGATTCCCGAGCTGAGGTTCCTGACTCGCATCAGCAGGATTTCCCAGCGCCGCCCACATCGAGACTGCGGAATCGGGCCATGATGGATGATTGGGCTCTGGCGGTGGCGACATCCATCGTTAGGGGCTACATTGCATGACGTCCCAGCGCTGTCGATTGCGGTGACGCACGAGTATTCCTTGCCCACATCTTACACATCTCTGTGTATAGGTCTTGGCACGTTTGGACTGAGGATAAGGCCGAGCAACTACGGAGTAGATGTTAGGCATCGGACGTCCAAATAGAATGCAGGTGCCCCGACGCACCATGGATGGCCATCAGGCAGGTACACAAGAATTTTTTGCAGACTACGCATCATACATACATGAATGCCGTAAATTTCCAACGCTCATGGATGGCTACTGCGCAACGGTATGAATTGCGAAAGCGACAAGATCGTGATGATCACTGAATGAGAAGTAATCTACTATCAGTAAGGAGATGTATGCCGCTGCTGATACAGTGTTGTGAGACAGCAGCTTCCGCCGATTCCTTTCATCCAGGAGAAAGCTAACCTGCATCACAGGGACAACAATTGAAGGTGACTCGCGCAGTAGCTCGTTGGGTGGCAAGGTGCATCTCCACGAGTCGACCGCTACAGAATATCCTTCAGCGGATAAGCCCAGTTCAGATAGTTGGATGAGCCAGGAGAGGTCCGAGCTATCTCGTTCCGAGAGCCTTGAGAGGGCGAAGGAATGACGAGTGTGACGGAGACAGGCTTCCTGGGGGGCAAAATTTGTCGTAGAGGCATTATAGGTCACGCATTCCACGAGTTCTTCCTAGCGGGCGGAAGGCTGATCGTGAATCTATTCCCCTCTTGGAATCTCAATTTCTAGCGCCACACGGGGCAACAATGTCTTTGCTGACCCTTTCACATCCTTTTCCCGAGTGTGCGTGCCAACACATGACCGATCTGCCTGACCACGTTCCTCAGGGGGGCGATTTCCGCCCGCGCGCCCCTATTGAAAGATGGCCCGTCTGATCAAGGGGGGAAGACGATGGATCGACCCGCACCTGCATGGGGATCTCGCGGTTGCCACGGGCATGGGTCCACATCAGCAGCGCGAGGAAACGAGCTTGCCCGGAGATCACTGTGCGGGCAACGTTCATCGACCGTCTAGAAGGGCGGAAAGACGACTAACCAGGCGAGACTAACGTCATCGGCAGCGATGTTGTGGTGAGACATGGCGTTTTCCACAGAGATGAGGTCTGGATGCGTCACAGCTCCTCCATCCGACTTGGTCCAGATGATGAGGGGGTGCGCTCGCCACGGCTTGAACGAAGTGCACCCGTGAGGTGAACAGATCAGCTCCGCACGTCCATGCTCAGGATTCACATTTAGAAGCCAGGCGACGGGACAGATCAGTAGAAGCCTGACCCAGGTATCGCCTAGTGTTGTGGCCCATCTAGGATCCGAATCGAACATGGCGAGGACCGCCACAATTCGATTCTCTGTTCTAGCCTGGAGCCTCTCTACATAGTCCAACAGCGAGCTGAGATGGTCGTGCTCGTTGACATAGGAGCGAGCGATCACGTCAGTGAGCTCATTGGGGAACGCTTCCGGGAAATATATCATGATGGAGCAGATAGAGAGATGGAGGTGAGGTACTGAGCCGTCTTTATAGGCCCTGAATGTCCTCGTCCCCCCGTTACTTTATGCATGGCGCCATCATCCCAAATTTATCACACTCTCCGTCAGAGGGCCAGTCCTATCTGATGACGTAGCAAGTCCTCATCCGTATCGCTGACTGGAATTGATATGCTGCCGTTAAATAACCGCCATGTCTGGAGGTCTTTCCTCCATCTGAGATTCGAACATCAAACCCTCTACGGCGAGTCTAGACCGAGCCCGTGCATCGACCGATACCCTGCGATGGAAGATGTATGTTTCAGGGAGATGCAATTCATTGATCAAAGGTGTCCAATCTGCGTCCGTTGTCGTCTTCGAGTCGCGTACCCTGAGATTCTTCCGACGTCGATATCGTCTTGTCTATCATCTATCACCGCAATCTCGTCCTTCATCGGACTTCCCCGTGCGCCGCCACGCGCAAGTATGACAATATGAAAAACAACACGTCGGCCTGCGCTAGCCATGGGTCAGGAGCAGCACTCCGGGTTGACAAGTTCAAGGAACATCCGGTCTTCGCCGTTCACGGGGGAATCCCACGAACTCCACGGGCGTGTGTTGGAAGACATCCACATGGCTGTATCGAGATCGCAGATAATGGATTGCATGTCCGGGAGCTCCATGAGGTAGGACGAAGGCGGAGATCCAGGGTCGCCTGCGGGGGTTTTGTCGTCGGCATCCATGCGGCATGCTCCGCCGCAAATGAAGCAGTGGACGAGTGTCTCCTCGATCATGATGCCGGAAAGCGCGGGATCACGGCGGCTCAGAGAAAGGGTGAGTGAGGGGAAGGTGCGTCCTTCTTATAGACTGCCCGCTGCGCCCCGTCGCCTGGAGGATCGGGGAATGACTTTGTGGGGAGAGCGACGTCGACTCTCTGTAGCAACTCCGACAGCATCCGTATCAGGCTTGATGTCACAACGCGTCTTGTCGGCTGTGCATATCGAACAAGGGTAGATTCCTTCGCACTCATCTGACCTCCCTTTCCCTTGACATTCGGTACAGGAGGCCAGCATGGATGGGCATGACCCTTGCGACGGATGTGAGGTGTCTAATGAGGGGTCGGCAGAGGGAAGCTCTTCTGCCTCGTCTGAGACGATCGTCACGAGTCCAGCAAGACATGACTTCCCTCCTGCTTCAGTGGCGGGCTGATGGAAGGGTCCCGAGAATCGTGGATGGTATGCGGGTTGGAGATCTGCCAGAGGGGACGCATCATTGTTGAATATGGGAGATCCTGTCCTATCATTGGCGTACACAGATAGCTTTGACCGGCGCACGAGTCGAAATTCTCGAACATGTGGGTCGGTGCAACCACGGGATTCCATGTCGAGCATGCAATGCCTGGCACCCAAATGTATCTTTGACCCGCGCAAGAGCCACAATTCTCGCAGATCTGGGTAAATGCAACCACCAGGACCAGGGTCGAGAATTCCTGCTCTACACCTGCCACGAGGTTGCCGCAGGTGGACCACAAGAGGTTGGGTGAGAATGGATCGGAGGAATGCCAGTGGGTCATGCTGGAGGCATCCGACGACTGACTGTGTTCATCCATGTTCATTTTCGTCCGTCAGTAGAGTGCGCATGGGGTTTTGTACGCTACAGATACGTGTGATGACGTTCTTTCGAAAGGCGTACCTCGTTCTCGACCGCTCGCTCAGAGCCAGGCGACGTATCTTCCCGATTGATATGACGTTCGCCATGGAAGAGGGTGACGCCAACGTGGATGAACCGCTCTTTCGACCTGCGAGGAAGCTGCCTGCCAAGTGATAGGTGTGTCACCGCTTGATATGATTGGTGGAGTGGAATTTGGCTGGAGCTACGCCGTCGGTCAGAACACTGAGCGGCAGAATGGAAGAGAGCACAGTCGGGGTAGAAGGCGTAGTGTGCAACGGTAGAGTGTGGACACTAGCGTTGGGGTGTTCGCTGAGCCTGAGCGTCTTCGTAAAAAAACCACGAAGAGCAACACGCCCCCAAAAAAAAAAAAAAACACCACAAAAAAAAAACCACCTACCCACCCCCCCCCCAAACCCCCACCCCAAAACAAAAAAAAAAAAACAACCCCCCCCCCCCCCCACCACCCCCAACAAAAAAAAAAAATTAGACACCCCTGAAAGGACATGAACGTGTGCGTATATAGGCGTTACCTCAGTGACCTTTGCAACACGTGGCGACCGAGGTGCGAATGGGGATGCGAGCATGTAGACGGGCCGAATGTTCGTGGTCATTTCTCTTCTCTCATCCCTCCGACGAGGAGTTGCGGCATGTCCATCAAGGTTGGAAAAAAAGATGATGTTGAGTAAAAAAAGGTGTTGCCGCACTAGAGAAATACCCCCAAAACAAAATTGTCCCCCGTGTCTCCCCCCCCCACCCCCAAAAAAAAAAAAAAAAAAAAAAAAAAAACCGCCCCCCCCCCCCCCCCAAAAAAACCAAAAACCAAACACCCCCCCCCCCCCCCCCCCCCCACCCCCCCCCCCCCCCGCCCCCCAAAAAAAAAAAAAAACAACCAACCAAAACCACCACCCCCACCCCCCCCCCCCCCCCCCCCCCCCCCCGCTACAGGGACTCTGAACAACTGCTTGAAGATTGAGAGCTGTCCGATGGCTGGGCCTGTGTCGGGCAAAGAACGGCGGTAGCAGCTGCAACCGTGCAGCCATACTCCTCGAGCACGCAAGCGCCCTCGTCCGAGTTCCAAGTGTTTCTGTCACGAGTGAGGCCTCGAATCGTGGGAGGTGCATAAGATCCACAACATATTCGGAGCCCTAGCCGCGAATGACGTTACGCAAAACTCGCCGCCTCGCGTGGATGGCCTAAACATCCATTTCCTCGATTCAGGAGGGTTTGCCAGTGCTCTTGCGCATCGCTCGATGTTCCTTCATTCAATTCCTCGACGCGCTATTGATGTCTGGCGGCGAGGCCCGGTACTTTCTCCTTCCGTCTTCTTGGGACTGAGTTCGCCCTCTTCGCCCCCCCCCCCCCCCCCCCCCCCCCCCCCCCGTCTCGCCGCTCCCTCCGCCTCATGCATGCGAGCCCGAGGACGTTACGACGCTGGTTCGTCACTGTAAAGTCGAGGTAGGCCGTTGTAAGGTCGCAATCTAGCCTCACGTCTCGGCACGGCCAGCATGCCCTCTTTGGTCGAGCATGGTGGCGGTGCTGAGCTATGTCATCGTGCGTCTCTGGTGAGTTGATCTCGTCCGGGATCATCGCTCGTGCCGGAGAAGGAATCTGATGTACGTAGCCATAGGGGGTAGCCACGCCCGTATCCGTGGAGGCAGGAGTGAATCGCGTAGCATCCGCTGATAGAGTGCTCTCCGGGAATACATCTTCAATCGTCACTTCCTATGACGTCCAAAAGTGATCGAGTCCCATTTCGTCTGGCCATGGTGGCCGTTGGAGATGATGTGGCCGCTGGATATTGGGAGACACCATGAGCAAGCACGGTTGAGCATTGGAGAGCGTATAGGGAACACACAACACCGAGTCTAGATTTCAGGCTCGCGTCATCGGCCGGATGATTAGCTTCTCTTGGTGGCGACTGCTATCGCTCAAGTCTGCTGCCTCAGTCTATGTTTGAATGCGATGAAGTCAGAGTCCCCCGTACCTGTCTCCGGCCCAGATCATGGTACAGGTCTCAGCCCTTCAGGTGGGCTGAGGTAGTAAACTCACCCGATCGAAACTCGATGTTGGCGGAGCGGCCGCCTGCGACATGGCCATGCACCAATACATTAGACCACTATCTCGCTCTCATCGTAGACCTTCTTTCTTCCCCCTCACCCTTTCTCGCCCGGACTCAATGAATCAACATGGATGGCTATGATGCAGATTGTCATGATTTTCTCGCCGTCTACAGATCATGTGAGAATCAAGACTGCATCATTCTTGACTTTACTTATAACCCGGCCGCCTTTCCAAAGACCGTGTCGACCTTCTCCGCCGGCCATGAATGGCCACGTTTCGACTCAATACGTCGAAGGTCTCCACTCGTTCTCATTTTCACCAATCAGAAGCCTTTGCATTGACCGCGAGGACTATGTCGCCGCCGATCGTGTCTTACGAGCCCACGGCTTCCAACGATTCCTCTCCAAGAAGAACGAATTGTCGTATATGAGCAAGAAGCAACCATCGAGGGCGACTCGCTTCATCGCTTGCTTCGTGAGATGGCGCTGTACGAAGACACAAGCGTCCGGGATTTGAAGCGAGCGATAGCGAACAGACGAGAGAGAGCACGCTGATGTGGGTGGCATAGGATTCTGGACACAGCCCCGATGAGACGGGGGCGGATTGCACCGCCTTCTTCACCTCAATAAGATCTGTCCAGACAGGCGCAGGGACCGAGAAACGCATACCAGGTCGATTTCGTCAGGGCGGAAGTCTTCGCCCAAAGAACGTGATAGAGGAGAAGCAGAAAGAAGAGGGAGGAGGCATTTCAAATAGATTCGTATCATTGTTGAGCATGATGTCTTCGCGCATGTCGTTCCTTTCACCTTCAATTTGTGATATCGTATTTGTGAATGATTCAACCCTATTCATCGTTGTGAACTGAAGCGCGTGAAGCGCTGCGGGTCTGCAATCGATACGGGATCCTCGTGCTCATGATGGCGAAATCTCAAACTACAGGCGTTCTGTCGATGAAGGCTTGGACGTGGTGGTGGCGGACAGGAGGGTGACGCGAGGAACGACTCGTTGTCGCCCCATTTTCGTTTGCCTAAGCAAGTGAGACGACCACTCGGGGACATGGTGAAGGGAAGATTCGATGGAAAAGACGATTGCGTTGACTTCGTCGGGTACAAATGGGAAGAAAGCAAGACGGTCGAAGGGTCAAAGGTCAAGCATATATATTCGCCACGGAGGAGATTCGATCATATCATATGAGCGGACCGATTCGCTGCCGATGGTGTCGCCTCTGACCGGCACCTAGATCTGCCCATCCAGAAAAATCGACGATCAAAGCTACATAGACTTTGCCGATGAGTTTTATGATGCATAATGATACTGGAGAACTCACTTCGTGCTACATTTCGATCTCAGTCGGTACTGTAGTCTTTGGTGATGGGATGAAGAGAGACCAGTCCCACTCCCGGTCCATCATGAAGCTCTACGCATGTGGCGTCTATGCATTGCTTCTATGCAAGCTCAATTTCACAGCCATAGTGTTTGTGAAGGAAGCTGCCAATCATTCCGAGAGACAGGTGTCAGCCATGGAAACGTCCAGCCCTCTTGACCGTCGAAATATTTCACTCCTAGCCCGGGTTGTCATCAACAGTGCTTCCGCTCGCGAGCGGTGCATCGGCAGTTATCCTCATCCAGGTCCACTCAGAGGCGTCTGGGTGAGCACCAGCCCGGCTGTCGCACACTGTGTGACGTGAATATGACTGGCTCCACCGGTGTCCATCATGGTCATGGACCGTCATAGGCATGGCATGGTTCGAGCGGACGGGTGCTGAGTCAGCCATCGACAGCAGATATAAGGACGCTGTTCCCCACAATCTTTCCCACAATCTTTCCGTCTTTCTTGCACGCCCCTACTCCTAGATACGGAATCGAGACGTCCCTCCGCTTTACCCATATCATGAACATGGCCGACGCTGCTCCAGCCCCGATAGCAAAGTTGCCTCTCGAGATTACGGAGATGGTTCTGCGAGAAGCATTCACGAAAGCATCCTTCGCGAATGTCCTGATAACTTGTCGTAAGAATTTGGAAGTGACATGCTTTCTGTTTTCCTCACTGACATACGACCAGAGGACTGGCACAACATTGCCAGATCTTGGCCGAAACCGCCGCGTTTTCAAGACTGTCAGCAAGCAATCATCTCGCGGAGACGAAGATCAGGTGGCCTGGTTTCTCTGGTCGAGGCTGCCCTTATCCTCCAGTGAAGATCGTACGGATTGGGATGCGATCAGTCAGGAGTGTGCGAAAGCTCATCGATGGGATTCCTGGATGATGACACTCGTCTCTCAAGCACAGCCCTCTACCTGGACCCATGACGTTGTTCAGATGCTGCACGTCAACCCCAGTCAACGCATCCCCAACCTTTTGGGCCTTCTGAGACACCATCTCGGCGCTGAACCTCTCCCGGGAGCGGTGTCGTCCCTCCTGCGCGTGGCGAGCAGCGCTCTGAAGTTCGCTCCACCCCTAGAGCCCACGTGCGTCGCGCTTTATGAGCAGCTCAAGAGGTCGGGTGCCATGGCGGCTCACATCGATATCCCAGGATTTCTGACGGCTGACATTCAGTTCGAGTATGCGGATTCCTATTCTTTCTGGCTCTCGCGCCTTCCCGCGGGTGACGTCCTCTCCCAAGCGTTAGAGGCTGTCATGACGAACGCGATCACGAGGAATGATCCAATCGATCCGGAAATCTTGGGCCATGCGGCGCGTCTGGAACCCGTTGCGCGATATTCATTGATTGAGGTCGTGTATTTGGAGGCGTTGATATGCGAGAGAGCCGGATTTCGCGGTCAATTACTGGATCTAGACGCATCCGTTCTCGGTCTTCTGACTCAGACAGAGGATGCGTTTGGATGCATCAAACGACAATTGCCGAAGAGGGTGACGGCCTGGAGAACACGAGGGCGGACCTGGCTTGCGTGTGGTGTTTGAAGGCTCTTATCCGGTTTACTCACATGAGGGTAGTAGGTAGATTACGTTCAATCAAATGCGACAACAGTCAACATACAAAAGGTTCTTTCCTCCTCTCGTCGATGCAGAACGTGCCTTTAGGCGCAAGAGCTGCGTCCCGAGTTGGCGACTAGAACGCGTCGCACCGACTCCACCACAGGCGCAGGCCGTACCTCATGCGTTTGAGTCCGCACGGCGCGTGACACCTTCGAAAGATGTGCAAGGCTTCCGAAGCTGTGAGTTGAGATCGGAACACGTCATTTCTCCTCCATCGCGACGAAAACTGGGATCGTTCCCGATGCTACCGGATATAGCCATTGCTGATGGACGTTGTTCCGTTTCATCTTGGAAGCCGCGATGGGGGCGTCTCTTATCCAGGTCCAATGCGGACTACTCGTGCAGACTTTGATGTAGTGGTCTGGTCCGCTGAGATGCCTTTTTGCTGTTCAGGGTCTAGACCATGGCTCCACGAACAACAGAGAGCGTGAGTCGGGAATCTTGAATGGAGATAAGTGGCTGCAGGATATTAGAAAGCCAATCCTGACGGTCGGCAGAGCCATGACGCCGACCGTGCTTACTTGGGGAAACACAGCGCTCGAGAAATGGAAAGGCGGGCTTAGGGGAGTGTGAAGGGTCCGATGCTGAGAACTCCACGAATCCGCAGCGCAGGTGAACGAACCTTCGGTGGTTTGCCTGGTAATCTGAGACCCAAAGCACCGCTGCCTGTCTGATGTCGGCAATAGGCATGCATCGAGCTCGAGAGATCCTTCAGAAACTTGCCCGACTTCTACGTCTCTATGATTACGATGCAAGAAGGGACCAACGCCATGGATTAGCGACACGATGCCCGGAAATTCAGTGCACTATAGACCTAGCTACTCCGCGTTTCATCCACATACAACTAACCTCAGGCCGCTTACTTCGTCCAGTCTTATTCACACCCTATGGATACCTTGTTGCCCCGTTGCAACTGCTGGTGGTCTTGGACTTGAGCGATCGTCTTGCTCATCACTTTCGCATCCAAAACCGGGCACGTCTGCTCCCGGAGAGATAATCACGTTCTTCCAGACCTCGTCTGTCGCTTGCGGCCAGTCGGCCGACAGATGGCGGACTTGGCCAGGAAGAAGGTCTTCTCGTCCAATACGGATCTCACATAGGGTCATATGGCGCAAGGGATGCACCTCTTGGATGTCAGAGGAGCTGAACCCCCGATCGGACGGCAGCTTCCGATCAGTCAGGTCCAGCCAGGGGATCGTCTCGACTTGCCAACTGCACGTAGCCGGTACTCTGCCCGTTCTCGATAGAGAATATGGCGCTGTGGCCTCGACCGACTTTCCAGGTGGTGATCAGCCGAGCCGTCAGTGCTTCTGGTGCAACCAGGAGGAGCCCGTGCTGTCGGTGGTTGGTGGCCGCAGCCTCTTGCCCCGAGGGCGAAATACGCCGACGTTGGGACACAAGCGACGGTGGGGACACCGAGCTCGTGCGATCTGTTGCAGGAACTTGGGTCGCTGGATCGGCGGACATCCCAGTAGCCCTCCGACCGGTAGCATGGCCTGGACAGCGCAGCGGACATTGTGGCGGATAGCCTTGCTCTCGTCGACTCGCATCCCAGGCGTCCATGCATTCGGCGTGGAAGATATGTGGGCACGGTAACTCTCGGCCACTCGCGGCGTCCATGGCGGACAAACAAATGCCACACTGTGACTCGGAATCGCCATCTAGCGCCGGGATCTGTCGGCTCTCTTGGCTTCTTCGGTTTGCTGGAGGAGCATTCAGAGATATCTGAGGAGTAAGCAGAGGTGGAGCCTGTCGTCGAAGTTTCTTTCGTGCCTCACGATATTCTCTCGCGAGGCGTGCTTGAGCTTGTGCGCGAGTCTCAGGCATATCGAGTGAGTGGTGGCAGAGGGGAGGATAGGGAGCAACAGAAAAGGGACGCAGAGACGAGGGAGCTCTAATATTTTATGAAGACCCTTCGATGTGGCAAATCCCATTCCCAGGCATCCAGACCTCTGGCCTTTTGTCGGTGAGGGCCGGGTGATGGGTTCCATTTTGTGTTCGGAACCATGTCCTGCGAGAAATCCGGCGGAACGGTTAGCCAAGGAGAGATGCCCCCGTATTTGATCATGCTATGCCTTGTTCGATGGCCTAATCTTAACTCCAGGGAGTCAGTAGGGCGATTCTATGTGTGAGCATCCAGTCCCCGAGGAGATTCATTCGTTCATTTGTTCATTATTTCATGTAATATCAGCATGCGAGGCATTGAGTTCCTCCTTCATGTGAGAACTCGTTATGAACTAGTTACGGCTGATCACAGTCACCAGCAGATAATAGGTGCACTCCAATTTCATCTGTGCCACCGAGATCATCCGCTCCAAGATACGCATTCTCTGCGGCAATGTGGAGGGCAAGCCGCCGTGATTTGGATCATGTCCATGCATTATTGTTCGGTATCTTTATGTACGGCCGCAGGAAAGGGACTGCATTCGGTATCGCCTCGCTGACCAATATCGTGCATACTATGCTGGGTAGTCGTTTCTCGATTTCTTCGACGCAGCATAGACACCAAGGCTCCAGAAAGCAGTCATGACTTCTCCGACTCGCCCTCTCATGATTCATTGCCTCTTGCCTACTCTGTGTCAACACGAACATGAACATGGTGTCTGATTCCATTTCCGCCAATGCACTGGTACAGACTTCCTGCGCTACTCTATTCGTCAGATATGTGCAGATTCCGCGCGAGGTGAGACGTATTCCCGTAGATGTACCTTCTGTCTGTCCGGTCCAAGATCGTGTTGGGACGTACTGGGGTCGTCAATGCGTTGCGCAGGCTCGGCTCTCAAGATGCGATGGAGCTCTCGGTGCTGCGGGGCGACTCGCGGCCCCGACGCAGCATAGGATGCTGGCACGTTGCATTAAGAGCAGGCCCTATGATGTTGACTTATGGGTACTTCTGTCGCCCCTTCACCCTCTTGCCAATCGGTCTTCGACGAAGGTGCGCGTCCTCGAGATCGTATCGCGCATGGATGAATTCATGACGCCTACAGATGTCGAACAGCTGAATTTCTCGTTGTTGCGAAGCAGTGCCGACAGACCAGGACCCGTCACGCTCAAAGAGTCAGAGTGCCCAGATGATGGCAATCGTATACTTCAGGTATCGTGTCAAATTGATGGACGTCGGACTCGAGAGCGTGCGACGTCCGGCCTGTTATACCAGTCAAGGTCATTGGTTGCAATCCTGATCTTTGCAGCGCTATTGACGCTACCAATCGAGCATAATCATACGTTCCACGCCCCTCAAGCTCCCTAGACCCCAAGACTAGTCAGTCGGGCGTGCTGTAGCGCCTTAGATGACACCATGACGTTCCAGTTGATGCCAAGCGAGCTGAAACAGCATCTCCGTCAGGCAGTCATGGACGCGATGAAGCCGCCTAGTTGCTTTCCAAATGTGACTCAAGAGCGCTGACAGCAGCCCTCAGGGCGCTAAAATCTTCGCCATACGAGTATGTCCATGCAAGGGTCTGGTGAGTGAGATTGGATTAGAGCAAGCGCGGAAGCATGGCCAAGCCGTGGAGGAGTCGGTTGACCAGCTCGCTTCAAGGATTGTAATGATGGCCGGGAGGAGGTTCAAAGCTTGGGTGAACCGCTCTACGGACCATGCGAAGGTGACCGTTGGGGAGTAACGAGTAACAAATCCAGAATGCTTCTTCGCGAAGTTGCGAAAAGTTGTCAACTGCGCCGAAGTGGTGATCCAACCCTCGTCGAATTTCCGGTGCACCAAGCCATCCACTACATGACCTCACCTTCATTCCTACCGGAGCAACATGACCTCATTCTCCATCGCGCACCATTTCTCATCCGCCTCCGCTCTCATTTCTCGCCCTCCCCGACGAGGGTGGTGCTCGGGTCAGATGCGCGCAGCCTGCTTGTTGGCGCTACCATCGCTTCGTCCATCCAATGCAGAGCGAGCCAGGAAGCGGAAATACCTCGCAACCTGGACAGGTGAGGAAGTAGTGCATGGGGGCGGTCCCGAGACGGTGGCCCCGGCGACATCGACGGACTGCGCCTTCTGTCCGCCGTTCATAATCCGTGCGGCCTGGCTGGGCGAGTAAGCCGCGGCCGTATGTGGGATGGGGAGCTGTCCCCACCTGCGTAGGCTAAGGTGAAGGTATCAATGGTCACTTAGAGGACGAGCGAGCTTCGCGCTGGACATCTCTTCCTTCGCTCGAGGGCGCGCCCCGGGGTCCTCGAAGCGGCAGCGAAGCGATACGACATCATCTCCATCTCGCCGTCCTCCGCAGCTGACTTCATCGGCCATCACGCGACCCCGGCCGGCGTTTCCATCTTGCACGCAGGTTGCATGCTAGGCGTCGCCTCTGGATCCACTGGACATGGATTGTCCGAACGTGGCGTGGCATGCAGCCCAGGTGGCCTCGTCCAAGACCATGCCCAATCAATCACTGACTACCGCCGTGCTGCGGACATCGTTGCTAGCACAACTCGGCAGGAGCCAGCTAGATGAAGATTTAGTCAACCTGAACAGACAATGATGCACCGAAGGTCCCGGCACGTGCCTCATTCTCCACGTCCAAGTCGTGGAAGAATGGAAATGGTAATGTCACGTAGTGCAGAAGTACGGGCGTCCACCATCCTTGCAGGATACGAAGGAGATGGGCATATGTCCCGTCCTGCGCAACACCTCGCGGGAGATGGTTTTGTCGTTTTGCCATGTGAGTCACGACTTGTGGGCCAGAGTGGGCCTCCCCACCAAGCCCGAGATGTTGACCTCGGGATATGGCGTGCATTGTTCTCCCTGTGCTTGTGCCTCCCAGAGGGTTCGAGGGCCTGTTGCCTGGCGGAGCCATCTACCGCGAGGACCAATCGAATGCGGCGCTGTCGGGGCTGCATTTGGGGGCAAGGGAGAGTCGTGATTGGCTGCGACTAATCCGGTGTGGCGAAGCGAAGAGGGCCCCATCGACATTTACGTCAGGAGTCATCAAGTATCGCACTGGCTAGAGCACAGTCCATCTGCACCGCTTCCCCATCTCACCGCCAAGCCGCTGAAACCCCCACCCAGAGATGAGTGATGCCGAGACTCAGGACGTTCAATGCCACTACGCGATGACCAAGCGACGAAGATTGACACATCGAGGAACCCCAAGTCACGCCGATGCAAGGTTCCACTTCATTCACGGAGTCTTGTGGAGGAAGCAAGATGATCGCCGGCCAAGGAGTCTTGTCATCTCTGGCAGAAGCGGTGGCCCAGACCAGCACATGACACCATGGTGCGCGTTTCGATCCATAATTGCGTGGGCATCGAGAGCCCACGAGATCTATTTGCGTCTCGCCCAAGCCTGCAGGGACTCCAACACGGGACAGGCTAGTGCATTGCTCAGACATCGGACACACCTCATCTGTGCCCCAAGATGGAGGCGCAAGCGTCCTGGGCACGAGTAAGACTCCGGTCGCCGGTCCAGACAGCGGGTCTTCAGACATATAAATCCCGTCGTGACCCCGATGACTTCCTCCTCCATTCACTCGACTTTTCTCTCCGTGGACCAGCATTCTTCCCATCCTTGCGTCTTCGACAGCAGGTTCCGCGACCCCACAGTCGCAACTTTCTTCGGTCAAACTACCATGTCTAAGAAGTACCAGACGCTAGCAGACTTCATCGCCATTGCGGAAGGGGGCGCCGTGTTGGTTCCCACGACGCGTGTTCTTGTTCGCCTCCTCGAGCAGTTTCAGCACTCCGTGGCTATGGTGAGTCTGCACGCCGACTCTTGTCGTCAGATGCTGATTGATTGTGATGTAGAAAGCAAACCAGGCGTGCAATCGGCCCTTGCGAAATTATCTGCAGGTCATCAGTGAAGTGCCGGTCCCGGCCAAGTACTCGCAAGAAACGACTGCCCCCCTAACCAGGCTCTCTGCACTGGCGAGCATTGCGCGCGGTAGAAGCGGCGAGCGTTACCTCATGCAGCTTCTGAGTTCTGCAGCGGTCGTGCTAGGAGCCGTGAGTGCGACGGTCATCGAGAACTGAACCCCAAGATGTCTAACCTCAAGCTTAGAAAGAAACAACGATTGCAGAAGCAAGATACATTGTCCACTTATTCGAGATCTTGATCAAGCCGGGAGTCTTGCAAGATGAAACGTTGACGAAGTGCAGGACGGAGCCCAAGGTGACACCGACGAGACTTCGAGGGGATGCAGTCAAGGTTGTTGGGTTTAGAAAACGCCTCGAGGTGCCATCCCGCCGTCTGAGGGAAGGTTATTCAGTCTTCTGACTAGGCAGCTGATCCCAGTTGCGAAATGATCTGTACCTAAACTGGGCTTGCAACGAGAGGAACAACAATGATATCTGCAGCTTGTTTCCAATCCCTGTATTTCCTGAGACCGATCCGGTCATGTGAGGAATTGGCGAGGGATCTATGGAACGACAGCATCTGTTCCAAATAGCGAACATCAATAAATTCTCAGCAATCTGTTATGAGAAAGCTCTCCCTTGTTGATTTGATCTATCGTCTGATCTTTGACAGTGGGTCGTGCCACCCTCGCAACGACTCTTCGGAGCTGATTCCACGCCGCCTCGAGATATCGCACGAGATTGAAGAATCCACCTCTGGATCCAGGTTCCTATGCCATTCAACGCTTGCCATGATTCGACGTTGGTAATAGCTCATATTGGATCCCTCACGGGCCGAGCTTTGATCAAGGTCACCTGTGGCCTTTCGGGACGGCCAGCGTTCGCTTCTGACGACTATCCTCCGGCTCGCCGCATGTTTGGCCACACAGAAATGAAGCGAATGCGTCCGATGCGCTGGTGATGCAATGCCATGTTCGCCGTGACGCTCGGGAGGATGCCACGCATTCACTCTCGCCGCTCCTGACTTGCTACTCATTCAATCGTCCAGCACTAAGGCAAAAGATTACCCTTGTGGGACCCAAGGATCATTCAGCGGGTCCGGAGAATCTAGCCAAGTGCTGGCGAATGCTGCCACGTCACCGCGTCCTGAAAGGCCGGACTGGGCCAGTGACCATGCCGAAGAGGTGAGAGATGACGAGCTCTATCATTAAGGCTGATTGTCGGTCAAACGTCAACGCCAATCGTCGCTTAGAACTATATGTAAGCTGGATGACCCCAACGGCACGACCTGACCCGTACCTAATTGCGGCATTGCCAGATTCTGCGCAGCGGCGCTACTGGTTATGCGGATGTCCTCCAGGTGCCCCACGATATAAATTCTCCACGGGACCCTCCTCTTTGCGTCTCATCGACCTCTCTGCATTATTGACCTCTGGATCATCGACCCTCTCTCAATTGGCATTCTCTCTTCACAACTACCGCCACTACATCATGACCACGCTGACTCCACCGATCCCTGTCGCCAAGATTCGCCAAAGTCTCTTCTGCCGAGAGGACAATGTGTGCTGTCGCAATCCAAACCAGGTGATCTTGGACATGAGGGAGCATCTGAGAGGCCACGTTGTGAGCTCGCACATGTACAAACACCTCTTCCAGGGCTGGGATGACTGGACGCTGGCCCCCCACGAGCTCGAATGGTATTCAGTTCTCTTCGCCAAAGCAACTGGCATTGCAGATGAGAAGGATCGACAAGAAACCTACGAGATACTCTATGTGCACCTGGCCAACCATCCCGAATTGTTCGAAACATTCCACTCTGGATTCGTGGGCTCTGACTCCTATCTGCAGTCCTGGGATCTGTACCTACGCATCTGCTGCAGACTAGAGGCGTCATACGATACCCGGGTGCCGGAACTGGTGTTGGAGAGGGTGAGATGCCACTTCACGGAGAGGCAGCAAGCACATGCCACAAGGTGGATCCAATGGGCGTCGGAGATGTACATTCACTTCAAGGTGTCGTGAGACGTGCTCCCAGGGAGGGCGGGTGGGCCCGGGCCAGTCGTGCATCATGACCTACGTGCGAATGATTGACCCCTCGTGAACGGTATGGACCGCGGGCCCGAGCACACTATGGGAAATTTCATCCGTTTGGCTGAGATTCATTGTTCGATGTGCGAAGTTCATCTGTAGATAGCTGGAGCAAATGCCATCCGTGCCAATTTCCATACGTTTGCGGCCAGGAGTGATTAATAACGAATGTTCGCCGCTTAGACATTGCGCTGCCGCTGCGGGTGAACTGCGCTGCGGCGAATCAGACGACACAGCGGGGATGAGGCTAAGGCCGTGCATGCGGTTTGATTGGCTCAAGCCTGCTGCATCTCCTATTCCTGTCATCAGAAGCTGGGTTCCCCCCCCCCCCCCCCCCCCCCCCCCCCCCCCCCCCCCCCCCCCCCACATGTCACCGATCCCCAGTGTCACCTGCAGCTGAGGTCTTGCTCAACTATGAGCCAGGTTGATGGGAGGACGTAGACCCTGGCGAGCCTGTTGCACAGACTTTCGCTCCCGCATACTGCCTGTGCTACCGCCACACCGCTACCCGCGGAACGGAAGCACCATGTCTGCACAGCCTCTTCTTCGTCATGCGCAATCTTCTGACCATCCAGAGACGCTGTCAATTTGGCGACTCTGAGGTGCCCACGGTGGTCAGTGCGCTTGTTCTCGTGTATAAAGCGTGTGACTCCCTCACCCCTGCTCCACGAACCGAGTTCTGCCATCTCCTCTTGTACCCTCTCTCCCACGTCTGCCTTGAAGTTATGCCTACCACACTCTCCGACTTTCCTGAGGAGCTTCTCGTGATGATCCTGGATCTAGCAAGGCGGGATGCATCTCGGGTCGATTTGCAGGGCGTGTGCAGTACGGCTTCATTCTCTCCGTCGCATCTAGCCATTTACTAATGCAATCATAGAGGCATGGACACGCATCGTTCTCGGATTGCCACGTCTGACCCCTTTGCTGCGTGAGGCCCAAGGCATAGTTCGAACAGCGGCCGGACCGGATGCCATAGTCAGGTACTTGAAGGACCAACGCCCACGGACGGACCACGACCGAATGGAGTTCGCCAAAATCGGCGAGGCCTGCGCCCGTTCCGGATCTTGGTCGGCGTGGAAGATGACCGTCCAAGCGGTGCCGGCAAATCTCGATGTCAACGTCCACATTTTGCAGATGCTCCGGGCCCATACCGACCGCCGCTGTCAAGAGCTCCTCCGCCTCATCGAGAAGCAGCCGAATCCGTCCATGTCGGTAAGGATGCTGCTCAATGCCATCAACGATGCACTCCGATCCGATCGATCTCTGGGCCTAGAAGACGCGGACTCGACAAAGTTGGAACCGATCTGCGGCCGCGTGTGGGCGGAACTCCAGGAAGTGAAAGAGCTGGCGTCGTTCATCCGAGTGGATGAGGCGCTATACTGGGACCGGATGCGGCACAAGGCATCCGTGCATCCCTTCTGGCGCGATCGAGTGTCACGGGAAACGTGGTGGGACATTGTGCGCAGCTTCTGGATTCACATCATATTGACCAACGATGTCGGAGGCTTCAACCATTGGCTACAGGAGGCCAGGGCGACCAACTCTCCCCAGATTTCTACGTGGCTGGACGAGGCCAGCCGGGAAGCCTTCATCCATGAGCGTGACTCGATGCAACAACGATTGGGGGAGGTGGCAGCCGAAGCAGGGCACGACCTGGAGCCGTCTCTAGTCATATGGAGAGAGATCCGAGAGCGCTTCCCCAGCGTTATTGAGCACCTGCGAGGGCGGTTGTGAGACCAGCGGCATCGGAAGCAGGGAAATGGCGTCCGCCCGATGCGTGGAAAGGAGAGTCCTAGGAATGCCACGCTTCTGCGAGAGAGATGCGGTTGATGGGCGGGCAGAGCACGACCATGCTTCCAGATGATGTCGGGACCTGATTGAGGACTGGCCCATCACCATCGTGTTTGGACAGGCATAGCAACCCTCCAGCACTTGACGATACTGGACCTGGCGATGCGTGAAAGCCCGAGGGGTGCCTCGAGGGTCACAGAGGGATGAAAGAATCTACAGGGCCAGCCAATAGTACTTACTTCGGCCCGATGATGCATCATACGGAATTCCGTGTCTAAAAAAACTCCCGCACCGTCTGGCGCGTCCCGCTCCGGGAGAATGGTAAAGATTCATATATTCAGATGATTATTGCTGTACCAGGGCAACGTCATACTACTCGCGCCGTCGCCGCTATGACGCACAAGATCTTTCGTCACTGTGTCGAGCTCAGGTGCCACGACGACGTTCATTTGTAGACCCATCCTGAGAGCAAACATGATCGCGATAACAGCATTGCACAGAGGCGGGGAGTCCGCAAATCTGCTTCAATGTTGGAAAATCACGTTGAGAGTACGATTTATCAGGAGCCGACGTTCCGAGGCTTGGAATGTGGTGGCGCGACGTCGCGTCACTCTAGCTTACCCTGCCAGATGTTTAGCTTAATTCCAACTGTCTGCGATGTTCTCCGCTTCATCTTCGCATCTAGACGACCAATCTCATCAAGACGTAGCCACCAATATCATTAAGCCCCGCCTTAGACACTTCATCAGGTTGGACATGCTTTGCTACTCTGACTGACGTCGTCAGGAGCGTACCATCCTCGCATTCCGTCGACCGTGCGAACATGGACCCGAATGAAGAGATTCGACTGCTGCGACTGCAGCTACAGAACGCACAACAACGCGAACACGAAGCACAGCAACGAGAACACGAAGCACAGCAACGCGAACACGAAGCACAGCAACGCGAGGACAAGAAGCACAACGAGAGAGGACAGAAGCACAACGAGAGAGGACAGAAGCACAACGAGAGAGGACAGAAGCACAACGAGAGAGGACAGAAGCACAACGACGAGAGGACAGAAGCACAACGAGCGCGAGAAAGAGGCCCAACGACGCGAAAAAGAAGCACAACGGGAGAGAACAGAAGCACAACAACGTGAGGCGGAGATCAGCAGGCAATTGACGTTGGAAGAGTATCTGGAGGGCTGCCATGACCTGCTCGCCAGCCAGCTCCGCGTGCAACGCAACAAGTCGCTGACGACGAAGGGGTCCATCACCGATCCGACGGGCAAGCGACGACCGCGGCGCATCTCCCCGTGGCGAGACTTCATTGACATCCAACGGCGGTGCCATGGCGCCATCCAAGCGCTGTACCCATATGCTACGGCCGAGCGCTTTGAGCGGCGAGTGGCGCTGGAAGACCTGGGGCGTCGTCTGGGACGCCGCTTGCTGTCCAGCGAACGAGATCTGGAGTTCTATCACCAAAGCGCAGTAGAGCAGCCGGTAACGGCCATCCTGGAGGCGATTACGCAAGAAGATGGTGGACGGCTGTTGGGGGCCGTGGCCGACGTGGAGTTCGCTAACCATGCCAACGTCCTCCATGAAGGCGTCTCCACCGACGGAAGCCTCTGGCTGCCCTCCAGCCCGTCGGATGCAGACCATCCCGTGCCTTCCGTCGCTCCCAAGCTTGCGGCGGATCAGATCCTGGTGTACCTCCGCCGACACGGTGGGCGGGAGGAGCGAGTGCCGATGTTGATCGTCGAGTACAAGGCGGCGCACAAGATCACGATGCTGCAGTGGTGCGCCGGACTGGGAGAGCTCGACCTCGACCAATTCTTGGAGGACCCGATGGAGCCCCATCCCGGCGATGCGGACGCGCGGTTCGTGTATGGCGCGCAGAAGCTGGCATGCGCCGCCGTCGCGCAGACGTATCACTACATGATGGAGTGCGGGCTTGAGTACGGGGTGTTGACGACGGGAGAAGGGTACGTGTTTCTGCACGTGGACTGGGAGCGGCCGGAACGGGTGTTCTACCACCTCGCCGAGCCGGCGGAGGAGTGCCAGGCGCATGTCGCGCAGCGAGGATACTGCTCGGCGGTAGGACAGATGGTCGCGTTCTGCGTCCTGGCGGCCCAACAGACGCCGCATGGCAACCCAGAGCGTCAGGTGCTGCGCACCCTTCCGATCTGGAAGGTCGATTTCGGAGAGATGCTGCAGCAGATTCCGGAGAGCGACCGCAAGCGGACGCGCTCGTCGTCGGACAGCACGTACGTGGGACCGGCGTCCTACGCCGACGTGGATCGCACGCCGTATGGCACTCGAGCGGGAGGGCGCCGAGCCGCCACGCCTTCCGGTCGAGACGCGGCTCCGGGGACGGCGGACGACTCCAGCAGCCCCCCGTCTCCGGATTCGTCGCCCAGCGACCGCCCGTGGCAGGGGACTGCCAAGCGACTGCGTCGAGATACCGCGGGTGCGTCCAGCAGCGCATGGACGGGGACGAGGAAGCGCTCCCGTGGTCCCGCGCCCGGCTCGCATCGCCCCTATTGCACCCAGAAATGTCTCCAGGGCTTGATGCAGAAGGGGCTCCTCGACCCGCAATGCCCGAACGTGCAGTCGCATTGCCCGAGGCGGGATCCGGCGGCCGGGTATGAGGGATGCTCCCATGCACTGGACGGGCCATCGCTCCGGGTGGAGTTGTCCGCGCAATTCCAGAGGTCCAAGCTCGCCGATGATTTTCGCAACCTGCACCTCCAAGGGTCGACGGGAGCGCTGTTCCAGGTGACGCTGTGGAGCCACGGCTATACGCTCGCGGGCAAAGCCACCACGCGGGGAGGAGGGCACAAGCTCCAGCATGAGGAGCAGGTCTACCAGCGGCTGGCGCCCATCCAGGGCCGGACGGTGCCGGTGTGTGCGGGATGGATGTCGTTGCCCGTGATCTTTTACTATGGCCCGGGGTGCACCTGACCAGCGTGCTCCTCCTGTCCTGGGCGGGTCGCCGCGCCGGAGAGCACGCGGCCGCCAGCGCGAAGCTCCAGTCGGCGGCGTGGCGGAGCGTGCAGCGGCTGCGGGTGACTCATGGCGACTGTCGTGGCGAGAACATCCTCTACTGCGAAGAAACGCAGACGTGCATGGTGATCGACTTCGAGAGGGCGCAGATGCAAGCGTTGGTCGCGTCGAAGAACGCACGGCAGTTGCAGGGCCCCTCTCGCAAACGAATGTGCGATGATGCGAGCCTTGGGCGACGCACCCGTCGAGTTCTTTCATCCCCCGCTCGCCCACGCAGGAACAGGCCAAACGATCGCGAGTACGATGCTGTCGTCGCTGTCTGAGCACGGCGTCGCTGCCCAGCTTTCGCTGTTGGACGATCCCTCCTGGTGATGAGCGACTCCAGCGTTTTAGCCGTAGACAGCCCTGGATCCGGCCATCTCCACACCTGTTGGTCTGGAGTCGTTGCGCATATCTCCCACTCTTCTCTCGGGAGAGCACGATCGCGCCGCGAGTCTTGCTGTCTGGAATGGTCCACGGCTCTCGCGCGCTTATATAACATGATCGCTTCGCACCACAGGCATGCGAACGACCCCGACGACCGACGCGGGCCATCGATATCCGGCGCGTCGCCATTCCTCAATGATGAGGCGTGCTTCACGCCATTCCAGGCAGCACAGCCTGCGCTGTCCGGTGTCATGAAGCTCAAAGTCCCCAGGTCATCTCGACGCGCTGGCAGAATCGTCTCGTACTTGGCTCTGTCGACATGAACATGGCAGATGGTTACGTCTGCTATCCGGATGGACCGCCTTCGTCGTGAACAATAGGGCGCGCCATGTAGATACGGCCTCGGGCCTGAGTCCATCATATTCAGCCAGGGCGCGCCACGGCAGGCACGGCATCATGTCTTTCTGCGTTACATGTCATGCACGCGACCATCCTGCGCACGGGGTATCCACTGACGCAAGGAAGTCCCGAGAGTGCAGCTGGAGATTATCTCGAAGTGGCAATGAGTGACATTGCGTGCAGCGACAGTCCTGGCCGTTCTTTGACTGGCCCAGCGAGTTTAGATGACACCCTTCAGATAGAGTGTTGGGTCATGGGTCACGTGGACGTGCTCGTGCATCCATCCAAACCTTGCCCGGTGTACAACGTGGTGCGCACAGGTCTACAGGCCACTACTGTGCTCAGAACGAGCATGCAAGCAACATTTCATTTGGGAGAGAACAAATTTGAGGAATACCATGACCCTAGAAGGCATTTTTCTTACGTTGATGGGCTCACCGCGCTGCGGCAGATCAGATGCGAGAACCAACAAGACGCGAGAAGTGGGCTCCGGTAGTGATTGGCTCAGGCACACTATCGCCCTTGCGCTCTGCCAACATTTTCGTGTGCCGAGCAAATGCGGTCTCAATTTTGCTGCCCACTTCTCAACGACGTAAAGGCAAGAACGAATCATACAACAATGGCCGCCTTTGTTCCAACGCCAATTCACGCTGTATCTTCCACCTCACCATGCCCTGCTAATCATTCTCGCGCTCACCATTATCAGCTAGCACGTGTGGCCGTGCATGCTACTGCCCTGAGTGCGCACCCGCTTTCCCAGTCGCCCGGCTGCCCGGCTGCCTGCTTCTCATGGTGGGTGCAAACGTGTAAGTTGACCCCCCCATCCACAATGCGCTTCTCAATACCTACCCATGACATCCTCTGACGGTAGTGCTGACCTCCAGTCTGTCGAAGCCGCGGACATCGACCAGCGACCGCCATCCTCGACGCCACAACCCCGCCCACATCTTGCAATGCGACTCCCACTTCCACACCTAGGGTTAGGCGTTCCATTTGTAGTATCTTTCGGCTAACAACTACCATACACTTGACTGCTCACTCTCAGGATCAATGCAGCGGCACCACACGAGTTCCTGCGCGCTGCAGGCCAGCTTCACAGCTCCTACTGCAAGTATGCATCTCTGGAATCCATGGATTCCAGAGGATCTTTGCCTCGACTGGGGTAGTCTGTGACATTAGGGTTGGAATAAATTACACCTCCATTTCGGGAGTAGCGTGGTCGCGTTGTCGTGCCTGGTCGCTAACCTGAACCTTTGATCTTCTAGTGCAAGTACGCACGTCTGAAATGCGCAGTCCAGAAGATCATTGTCATCTTCGACGTAGTTTGTAATGTTAGGGGTTTTGAAATACACTTCCAGTTTGGTAGTATCCTTGTCGCGTCATCGCGTTGCATACAAGGACGCGACCATCCTCTTTCCTCTCGAATATGACTGCTCAATCTTCACTCCGTTTGGAATTTGTTGTCACTGCTGCCGTGCGTCTGAGCCTCAATGCTTGACATTCAGCTATCACACTGAGCAAGCAGCTTCAGCGATCATCCTTCGTGGGAATGCACTGTAGCACGGTGCGCTGTTGGAACTTCGTTATATCATACCATCAGATCATCAGATCATGACGTCACCTACATGATATAGTCACGTGGTAGTGAGTCAGCCTTGGCGCTTGACCAGAGTCGAGCCGCGATCGGATAGATGACATGTTTTCATCACACCACAGCCACTTCACAGCCCCTGGACTTGACATAGGACCTTCCAACGACGAGCAAGACGTATCGTACTGGCGCAAGCGCGCGCTAGAGTAAGAACGAAAGCGAGAAGCCGCGGAGCAGAGGCAAGAGCAAGCGGAGCAGAGGCAAGAGCAAGCGGAGCAGAGGCAAGAGCAAGCGGAGCAGAGGCAAGAGCAAGCGGAGCAGAGGCAAGAGCAAGCGGAGCAGAGGCAAGAGCAAGCGGAGTAGAGGCAAGGACAAGAGCGACTACAACGAGAAGCCGCTGAGCGCAGTCTACAACCGGTCGACCTCCAGACGTATCTGCGTCGATGCCACGAGCTTTGCATACGTCTCCCGGTGGGGATTCACACCACGACCGGCGACGCGGCCAATCCAGTCGATCGATGGTATCCTCAGCGCATTACCCCATGGACTGACTTTCGCGACACACAACGTGCGACATGGCAGGCGCTCTGGGCGAGCGAGACGGTACAGCATCACAAGAACTACGACACACCCAATCAGTTTGACGGTCGGCAGCGGAACATCGATGTCATCGACTCCGAAGACGGCGTACGCACCTTCGCACACGACGCGGTGGAGAGCTATGTCAAGAAGCTGATCGATGCTGCTGGAGAGGATGCGACGCTGCGTCGCGAGTTTCATCTGGAGGGCTCGGTCAATTTCCAGAGCCATGCCAACCTGGGCCAGCACAACGCACGAGCCACCGCGGAGTCAAGCGAGCTGGTCTCGGAACTGCAGATACCGCGGCCACGGGGCATCGGACGAGCGGATCAGTTCTGTATCTCGAATGGACCAGGGACCCGTCGACAGGTCGTGGCCGCGATCGAGTACAAGGCTCCACACAAGGTCCCGATGCGGGCCGTGCGCATGGGGTTGGAGGGCGAGATCCGGCTGGCCGTGGACGTCATCCAGCAAGAGTCGGAGGAGCTGCCGTTCCTCTGCAAAGCGCTCATGGCGGCCATCTACGTGTGCACGGGCGAAGCCTTCGTCTTCCTTCGCCTCGGGCGCGATGACCCTAGCCAAGCGGAGTATGCTGTCTCCATCCCCAAAGAGGACTGTACTGGCCAAGAAACGGACTGCTGGACGGAGCATGTAGCCGTGGCGGAGGTGTCGGCGTTCCTCCTGCAGGCGATTCGAGCAGGGCGGCCGTCTCGATCGTGGCTGAAACGGGGGCTACAGGAGGTTCAAGTATGGCAGTCGATCCCTCAGGAGATTGACGACCATCTGCCCGCCACCATTGAACGGCAGCTCGCATCCGGCTCCACCTATCAGCCCAGCCACGACCGGGCTTCCCGTGCGGCAGGTCTGACGCTTCGCCAACGACGGGTATCTCCCCCCAGTCCTACGCCGCGGACGCTCCCACGTCGCGACGATAAAGACAGCGGCAGTGACAATGAGGGGGGTTCCTGGTGCTAGGAATGATCCGCCGGGTCCCATCGAGACGCGCCAGACACGATCTCGCACTGCTGCCGCGCGAAAGCAACCGCAACAGCAGCCGCCCCCTCCAATCGGCGTGGAGGTTCCTCTGAGAAGAAGGGCAGCTCATCGCGCCTGCAGTCCTTCTGCGCGAGCTCCTTCCATCCGGCGGCTGGAGGCCCTTCACCACTGCTCCCCCGCTTGCATTCATTGGCTGCCGTCGCCAGCTCGAAGACGCCGTCCTACTCCCATATACGCTGTCAGCCTTACTGTTCCCAGCAGTGCTTGTCTGGACTCCTGCTGGGGAGGTCCGTGGATGACGCCTGTCCGAATCGCCAGTACCATGATTCCAAGCATCCATCGCCATCGGATGTTCTCCGGCTGTTCCGCCTGCAGCTCAACCAGCCGCTCCTCGACGATCATACGGAGGTCCTACGCATTGGTCGAAACGCTCGTACCATTTGCAAGGTGCGACTGGTGGAATACAGGTACACACTCGTGGCCAAAATGGTCCTGCCAGGCGACGTTGCGGACGTGGAGAGAGAATGGCAGGCGTACGAACGTCTACAGCCGCTGCAAGGAACGGCGGTCCCTGTCTGCCTCGGGCGGGTGACACTGCAGGTTCCGTATTACCTGGGCTTCGCGTATCCTCTGACCCATCTCCTGCTCCTGAGTTGGGCTGGAGAATCCTTGGCCATGGATTCCCGGGAGTTGACTCTGGAGATGCGCGACTAGATTGCCAGCACTGTATGCAGGGCTGTGGGATCCTTGCACCGGCACGGGGTTCTGCACGGGGACATTGCGCTTCGTCATATTGTTTCCACCCACCCAGAGCCACCGTCGGCGATGATCCTGGATTTTGGGCGATGCTGCTTGAAGCCAGAGCGCGCCCCGCTCGCGCCAATGTCTTCCAACCGCAAGCGCCGTCGCTCGAGGAAGAAGGCTGAAGCGGATTTTGGTTCTGAAGAAGCGAGCCGTGCAACACTGCTGATGCAGAGATGGGTCAAGGATCCGATCGACTATGCCAGACTCTGGTGAGCACATGGTCTTGTCACGCCCACATCCCTTTTGCGCAAGCGCAAGAGGCGTGCGCCATTTTTGTGGAGACTGAGCGTTGGAGAGAGAACTGCAGAGCTTTCGTGCATGAGAGTACGCTAGCATGGAGTCGGTCAAGGAATGCGCATTCGGCATTCGAGATGACAGGGAAGGAATATGGAGTGGACTTTCAAGTGTCTCTCGCGTTGGGCAAATCAGATATGAGAGTCAAAACCACGCTAAAAGCGGACTCCACCTGCGATTGGCTCAGGCACACAGTCGCCTTTGCGTTTTTCCGTCCAAGAAACGCGGCATCAATTCTGCTACTTCAAAGCTGCAGAGAGAAGTACAGATAAGATCTCCCAGCAGCGCCCGTTCGACGCGAAAAGCCTTCGCCGTGCATGGCAGACAGTTTGCCGCTTGAGTATCCTCTGCTCCTACGTCACGCATCTGCCGTGCCTTGGTATTCACGTTGCTCGCTTCCATCAGCCATGATTACAGGCACTTGGGCATTCGTGATCATGCATGGGGCTACCTTCGCGCTCAGCATCGCGAACGCATGTCTTCTTTGTCGCACACGATGTAGACCGTGCCATAGTGGATTGAACTTTGGCAATCGCACTTGCGGTGACGATTGTATGGGGACCACTCTGGCATCGCATTGTACGATGGACCCAGCTTCAAAGTTGGCAGCCCAATAGCACTACCCCGGATCATGTTGCACAGCCTGATGGTCTTGCCTTGACCAGTTGGCTAGAAGTCCATTGCCAAAGTGAGCTTCTCGTGGTCTCTGCCCTTATGCTCGCAGGCACAAATGGACGGGTGCTCCCTTCCAGTTCCACGGCAGCGGTAGGATTCAGACGCACGGCAGCAGTGAAGAGCATGGGCGCGCCAGGAGCGCGGCGTGGCGCGACGCGACACCCCAAACGGGATGGAACATGAGTTCCTGTCGATCACTGAGCGGCTATACCGAAAGAAGGAAGATCGGCAGGAATGCGCGCGCATTCCGAGGAGGTATATTGCAGTAGGACGAGTGCGTCCCCAGTCGTCAATCCCTCGAGTTGAAGCTAGCGCTCACCGTGATCTCCCTCAGATTCAAGTTCTTTTGTAGGTCTCCGGCGTATCAGGGCGCCTTCATCTTTTGCCACCTGCCCTAGCTGTGTAGTATTCATCTCATGCAAATGGGTTTGGCTTATCTGTTCATCCGACCTTCGATCAGGCTTGATTTCTTTCGTAGGTCTGCGGCGTACTAGGGCTTTGCTCGTCCATTCGGTCCCTCTTTGTCGCCGGGTGGACGAAGTAGTCTGCCATGACTCTTGTCGAACAGATTTAGCTCCAGCATCTGGATTGACCTCCTCGTCATCGCTTGCTGCTGCTTCTCGGGTGGCTTTTCTTGTGGTGGAATCTTTGGTCTTGTCTTGATCTTTTCGCGCAGTCCGATGTGGCGAGGTCTCTCGCTGCGATCTCGATGGATGCGGCATCTCATCTGAAAGATTTTCCACGTCTTCGTCCCCACCGAAATTTGCCTTTGGTGAGTGCTTCCTTACCAGTTGACACTTCATTCTCCTGAATTGCCAGCATAGCTTCGAGAAAAGCACCCTAAATTTACTGCTACGAAGTGTCTTTGTGTGTTCGAATAGTATGTCAGTCTGATGTTTTGACATCTCTCGGAGTATGATAATGTAACCATCGTCTCCTCTGTCATATTCGAAGGGCAGGCCATAATGTGCCAGAGTCGCTAGATCCAGGTGCTCCAGATGAACTTTCGGGTAAGTTGGCCTTCTCGCAAGACTGTCCTGTCTCCGAACGATTCTGTCCACGTGGTAAATTCTTTCTTCGAATTGTCTCAAAAATCCGTACTCTTCAGCGTCAAGAACGTGAGATAAAAAGCCTAGAGGATGATAAAAGGTCATCTTACGAGCGAGCACGCTAATCTCGGTCAATGGGGAATGAACTTCTCCGTGGATGAAACAAGTTGCTCTACTTTTCCTGGGCTCGAAAGTACAGCAAATGAAGCCTCTAGGGCATGATGGACCAGTTCTGCCAAACTCTGGAAAGGATATTGCAAAAGCTAAGCCCCTATTAGCTCGATGAGAATGGAGCAATGAACGAGGAAAATGGCTCGTTGATAACGTACCCTGTACTTGCGAATCGACGTCTTTTGCGGATGAAGAGAACGTTAGGCTCGACACCGCTCGCCCATGGTAATTTGTGAACATATACCATGGGAGTTTCAAATGAGAAAAGATGTCGTGAACATTACTGTCTTCAATGGGTATAAGACCGTTTGCAACAATGCGAGGAGACCTGGATCAATCTCATTTAGACAGCCTCTAGCACCTTGCATCAGGAGAGTCATCATACCATATCAGCTGCAACGTTGAGAGCTTAGTCACATGGTCTTGGCTACCAGATCTTGAGATGATTTGAGCAGGTGCCCAGACATATCTGGAATCTCGATACGCACCCTTCTTCCACTTCTCCCCCCTTGGCTGTCCTGGTTGCTTTCGCTCTTGAAACAGTTGATCTTTAAAGTAGTATTCGGTTCCTCTTCTGCGGGCTTATCGAAATTGGGCTTTAGCAAGTGTGATCATAGATTAGCGTTTGCGTGCTGTAATCTCTGGGCCGCGCTCGACATACGCCACGGTGTAAAGCAGCCCGAACTTTCTTTTGCGGAACCTGATAGCTTGTATATTGCGCTTCGTTTTCTTGGCCTTTGAAGCCTTGATGGTGGAACGAATAGTCCACAAAGTTCAGGTCTGGTGCATCCCGCGTAAGTTCACTTTGATCCTCGATGAATTGTGCGAAGGACCAGGCTGGGTTGCCCTGACACTCATTGAAAATTGACTCTTGCCTGCGCGACAATCGTTGTTAGTTCAGAGTCTCAGAAAGCCGCTTCCAGTGTTTCAGCTTTGGAGGATGCCATTGAGGACGAGCCTATGCTTAGAACTATCCAAGCAGGCAGGACCCCTACTCACCCAGGTTGATAGCAATCCCTGCAACGAGGCTCTAGTATGTCAATATGATCGTGAGACGAAGCCATTACCGTGGGGCCGTGTCGCAAACATGTGTCGTCCTGGCGTCATACAACCTCTTTTGCTGAGCGCGATGCAGAAAATGCGATTGAGTCCGGACGCACTGCGGTACTCGTCATTATAAATGCGCTATTGATCCTGATGTTACGCGGTGTCGTCATGGGAATGTAGATCTCTGCGTATAGCGTCATATCATGCAGACTGAGCAAGGTTGTGAGGGGCTTGCATCGCTTGAGTCTGCCAGGCTCTTATGTGTTGTGCTGTTTGAGCCGCAACCCTATAGAACGCGTAGTAGTTATTGTTGGACAGTCATCGTGCTATCACGTGCATCGGAAGATCGGTTCCGGCCAAGGGGTGTGGGTGTAGACACCCACACCCTATCTCATTCATTCTTAGTTCTGTAGTCTATTATCAATGAAGCACAATTGCTGACATAATTTATTCCAACCCTAACGTTGCAGACTACCCCAAATGAAGCAAAGATCGTCTGGAATCCATGAATTCCAGAGGTGCATACTTGCAGTAGGGCTGAGCAATTAAGGTTTCGCACTACGCCAGATTCACTTGAATTTGTATGGGGATCGTGTTCGAGGAAGTCACTGAATTCTGACTAGTGACTGTAGAGATAATAGTAACTATATACACACACCTCCATACCCTCTCAGGGGTGTCTGGGTTTGAACTAGCCGGGGTCCGTATGCTCCTGCTCATCTTGTCTGATACGAACACGCCCAGGCTCAGCGGACACCCAATCGCTGGTGTCCACACTCCACCGTTGCACACAAATGAAGACCTTTGACCCCAACAATGCAGAAGAAGTCCGATGAATTTGTGCGCCAGAACAGTAGGCGCGCTGACGTGTCGCGAGGGGAAGGACAGCTGAGCAAAAGCTGCCAGTCGTTGCATCGCATCACATCGCACTGCTTTGTATAAGGGTCAAGACACGCCCGTCGAGAGAGCTCCAGGTAGGCGTCCTGCAGGCGATTCTGGGGCTCCGTCACGAACGAGTAGCCCGTGTGCACGTTCGCGAGGCGGTCGTAGATCTTGCTCAGATCCACCGCTGGGGCCCACCCGTAGAGAAGCTTCGCGCACTGCTGCACAGCTTGATCAAGCGCATTCGACGCGAGCTGTCGGAACTGGACCATGCTCATGGCATAAGTCTCGTGCCATGAGATGCGCTGTCCATCATCACTCCACTCGACTCGAAATGTGGGACCGTCGCCAGCAGCAATGGCACGCCCATAGTTTCGTTGACTGATGAGTTCATCCACTGGGCAAGGGCATCCCACGCAGAGACAGGCTTGCCGAAGATGCTTCAGGCGATCAACCTGGCCGGTTCGAGATCGGGCGGGCCAGGACACGAAACGATGGGCGAAGGCTGGATTGCTCGCCTCGAGAACGAAGAGGCGAGCACAGTACACCAGCGCGGAGAGGTGAGGCGTATAGTTGAGCGGAGTCTGGAACGAGCTGCCCCCATCGGTAAGACCCAGGACAGCCGCAAAATAGATCAACAATGTCGAGCTCGCTCGGCCGTCGCTGAATTCTTCCTGAACGATGGAGAGGCTAAAGCTGGTCACCGCGTCGACCATGGGGTTGTCGTACGCATCTGCATGACATGTCTGCTGAAACCCGTGCGCAGAAGTCGAGGGAGACTGGTCGCGAGGACAGCGCTCCACGTCGGGATCTTCTATCGAGTCATCGTCGTCATCGTCGTCCTCAGACTCCTCGCTCGATGATTCGTGCTCATGTGCTGCTACGATCTCGTCGTCGGCGTCATCGTCATCCCCGTGTTCTGCGGGCGTGCCACCGCACGTGCCCCACAATTGGGCCATCCTCCCGGCCTGAAGCCTGGACACGCGTCGGCGAAAGAGCTGTTGGCACCGACGAGGGCCCAGGCGCCAGAAGCGGAGCCAGAAAAAGATCACTCGCTTCCACAGCAACAGGTATCGCCGAGAGGTCGTCGGGCGGGAAACGAGCTCGAAAGGTCTCTTGAACGGCCGGATGGGATCGGAACTTTGCAACCACCGAAGCAGTGGCAGATCCGTATGTTGCGCCGTCTCCACGCATCGTGCATAGGCATGATCGAGGGCGATCGAAATCTGACGCAACTTCCGTTCATCTTCAAGGCTGCTGACCAAATCTTGGCCATCATGCACTCCGAGCACCAACGCCGCACCGGACGCTTGCTGAGATAACTGCACCAGCACGTCTCTTCGGGTGTTTTGGAACAGATCTGCCAATCCGGTGCGCCGGATCCATGGACGGCGCATGGCAGGATCGTCTGGGGCGTCGAGGGTTTCTGCGGTCTCCACTCCAGCGCGCTCGGCGTCTCCTCCGCCTCGAATCCGCTGCTGCTCCTCCCGATGCAGGTCGTCATATCGTAGAAGTTGCGCAGGCGACGTTTCCAACAGCGAGGGATCTAGCGATTGCCCTTCTGGACTCCTGGTGACGTCCGTCACAACCCAGTATTGTTGATTGGTGCTACCACTCCATGTCTGAAGCTTCACGAGATTGTACGACTCGCGCAGCCAGCCATCCTTCCTCTGCTTGCCATGCTCTTTCGACAGATGCCGGCCGATCAACTCGGCACTGACGGTCCGATAGGGGCACGATCTGCAGGTAAAACCATCGTGCACCTCGAGCAGCGGATCGAGAGGGACGTGATCTGATCGAGGCCCGATCTCCTTGGGGTGTCGTAGGCGGAGTTTATTAAGCAAGGAAGTCAGGCCTTGACGAGCGACCTTGTCCACCCTGTGCTCCCCTAGGTGGCGATGCACACTTTCGGTCCGTGGCGGCAGGGCATATTTGCAACGTCGGCAGAGGAGCGCAGGCTCAGGACTAGCCATAGACAGGCCATACGGGGCGAGCGCGGTTGCGGATGGCGACGACGCGGTTCGCAGAAGCAATGCTGGCTCGGTTGGTCATGCCAACGGTAACAGAATATAGGGTTACTTAGGGATGACACAGAGGGACATCAGACGTTCAAGAGAAAAGGGGATGGTCGCGTCTTTGCATTGAACGCGAACACGCGACAACGCTACTCCCAGACTGGAGATGTAATGTTGTGCAACGGTGGAGTGTGGACACCAGCGATTGGGTGTCCGCTGAGCCTGGGCGTGTTCGTATCAGACAAGATGAGCAGGAGCATACGGACCCCGGCTAGTTCAAACCCAGACACCCCTGAGAGGGTGTGGAGGTGTGTGTATATAGTTACTATTATCTCTACAGTTACTAGTCAGAATTCAGTGACTTCCTCCAACAGTTATGAGCCCGGTATGCAATAAGCAGCAAGTACAGCACCATTGAGGTATTCATTCGACGTTCACGAGCCCAAGCTCTGACTCTTTGCAACAACCCCTACCTGTACACCCTACATCCATCCTAGCACCTCATCCAAGCAATCAAGACGAGCAGACAGGCGTTCAACAGATCTGATCGCTGCTCACTCTCGCCGTCTGATTCAACAATCCCCTGCGCTAATAAGAAGTCACTCGCTCACATGATGTCTACGGTCACCACGATCCCCTCTAACAGCACCTTGGTCCTACACGGCCACCTGCAGTGGAGACAGTGGTACATTGGCATCAAGGAGGCGGCTGCTGGAAGAGATGTGTGGAAATAAATCGACCCGGAACAGAAAGAAGCTCCCGAGTCTCCCTCGGAACCTACGCTGAGAGCACTGTTCAATGTTGATGATCTTGACGCATTGAGCCAACAGCAAGAGAGCCGATGGAACTCACGCCTCTCCATCTTTCACATCCAGCAGAAGCTCCACAAGGAAAAACTGCTGGCGATCACTACCATCAACGAGAAGATTCGCACATCGATCTCACCTCCACTTCTCACCCTCATCAGTTCTGCAGACAATCCAAGAGATAAGTTGATTGCTCTGAGGACTGCCCTGGCTCCAAGTCTTACTACGATCAACAATCAGCTGGAGCTGGAATATGAGAAGCTGCAACAGCCGCCCTTTGGCAAAGAAGCCTTGCCATGGCTCCAGAGCTGGCTGGAGTGGTCCTTCTCCGCAGAAGACAACTGCTTCCTCTCGGAGAACCAGAAACCGCGTGCAGCAGAGAAGTTCATTCAAACTCTCATTCCCGTGCTCCCTGGACACGCTCAAGCGAGGTACAATTCGCTGCTTGAACGCAGGATCACAAGCAATGACCGAGGAATCACTGTCAAGGACGAGATAACCCACTTCTCGGCCCTGGTCACCTCCTCAACATCGCCAAATTTCCACCACGAAGCCACGCCTATGCAACCCTCAGAGGCGAGGATTCAAAAAGTCAGCAGACAGTCACATCATCTAAGGCGAAACCAAAGAGGCCACCAGGCAAGTGTCTCTGCGGTGAGTTCCACTGGTATTCAGACTGCGGCTATCTGAACAAGACTGCCGTTCCTCAATTTAAGGAGGATATCAACGTACGCAGGAGAATTGACTCACAGCTTCAGAATGATCCAGATATAGAACAAAGGATTCAACGAAATATCGAACGCTCAAAAGACAGACATGAAGCGAAGGGTGCTTCCAAGGACACCGCAAGCACCAAGTTCGTTGGCGCTGCCGTTTCCTCAACCGGAACTCCATCCTTTCCCCTCAACCACTGTCTGATCTGGGACACAGGAGCCGACGTTCACATTTGCAATGGCGCCTTCAAGCACAGGATCCTCAGGTACCATCAGGAGACACCACAGCCTCTGCATGCAGGTAATCACACGATTCAACCTACAGCAGTAGTCGACTTTGCATTTGATGCTTTGCAGTCAGATGGTTCCACGGCTATCATTGAGCTTCGAAACGCCCTGTATATTCCTTCTTTCATGGTTTCAATTGTATCAGCATACAAATTCAGCCAAAAGAACGCTTACTGTGATACAGAGCGAGGAGAGATCTATCTTCGAACACCCACCAAGAAACGAGAACAGTTGGCAGTCGTTCAGCATAGATATGATCACTACGTCCTGCAAGAGCTGGAGCCCAGAAATCGTTCTGCATTTGCCTCGAACTCACGTCAACCAAGGCCAACACTCAAAGCGACCGCTCAATCTTGGCATCATCGACTCGGCCACCCATCCCCAGAGGTGATGGAGCATCTGCAACAGTCGGTCGATGGGGTAGGAGTGGTTGACAGCAAGCAAGCACCAGCAACCATTGACTGTGATACGTGCTCGATCAGCAAAGCTCAACTCACCATCTCGCGGCGAACGGGGAAACATACCGATGTCTCGGCGAGGCATCACCAGGATTCCAAGTTCCTGCATGTCTCGTGGGACCTGATGGAGTTCAAACCTCCGCAGGACCTCCCAAATCATCGCAACACCAGGTTCTACGCTCACTTCTACTACCCCGCGGAAGCGTTCCATGTAGGCTACTCCGCCAGCACCAAGGCGGAGGCGGTCGGCCAATTCAAGGCGCACTTTGAGCGTATGAAGCAGCGTTTCGGTTCCACTACACGCACCGTATTCATGAACCCCGACAATGAGTCCACCATTGGGACACAAGCTTCCAAGGTCCTGGGAAACCTCGGTCTCACCGTGTTGCCCAGTGCTCCATATACACCAGCTCAGAACGGGGCTGCGGAGGCAGCAGGGAAGAGGATCCAGACGGTGGCTCGGTCGTTGAGAGTTGCTTCAGGCCTTCCGAGCAACTTGTGGCCATGGCTCTGTGACACTGCCGTGTACCTTCTCAACCATACGCCCAATGCGAAGTTGAATTGGCGCACACCGATGGAAGCAGTCACTGGGGTCCGTCCCACGCTCTCTCACCTCGCTCCGATCGGTTGCAAGGCCTTCGCGACCATCAAGAACCTACCTCGGCTCCAGAAGCTTGAGGATCGTGCCCATGTTGGATATCTAGTGGGATTCGCTTCCACCAATATCTTCCACATCTACGTTCCTGCGTTAAGAGATGTCATCAGGACCAGAGATGTCAAGTTCCGCGAGAATGAGTTGTTCAAGGATTCAACCTCACAGGAATTGGCCGACATATTACCTACTTATGATCATCAATATGTGGTCAATATGCTCAAGGTTCCGGAAGCAGAGAGTGAGGATCTATTCACCCATCTCCAGCATCTCGACTCTTTGGCTCCATACATTTCCGCAAACGTTCCTCGTTGGCAGCAACCAGCACGTCCAAACTCACCACGACTCACGCAACAGAAGGCTGATCCACCACCAACAGCCACTTCACAGACGGACTATCTCTCACCATCACCAACGCCGGAAGGTGAGCAGGCCGACATGGAATCTGCTTCACCCAACAATACCTCCGACCAAGACGTCACTATCTTTGAGGATACTCTCGACCAACTTACCCCCAGAACCAGCACCGATAGCATATCGGAACGTCGCACCTCGCGCCGAGGAGATTAGTGCAGACGCAGGTCAGGTGTTTGAACAACGCACCAGGCGCGGCAGGCGTCACGCCGCCCATCCCTGTTACTACACTAGCTTCGCCCTGGGTCTTGCGAAATCGATGGATTCCCACAAGCCTCGCGGCCCTCATCGTACCACGCTCAAGCCTGAACCCACGTCCTGGAAAGAACTGCAGACACATCCGGAGAAGGATGGCTATCTCAAGGCAACTCATGTGGAGTATAACAAGCTTTTCGCGAGCGGCACCTTTAAGAAGGTTCCCAAACACTCTCACACTGGGCCAGTCCTACCACTGACTTGGGTATGGAAATCCAAGTTCGACTCCGAAGGGTACCTCATCAAGTACAAGGCTCGCCTCTGCGTGAGAGGAGACCTGCAGATCACACCCGAACAGACCTATGCAGCAACGTTGCACATGCAGACGTTTCGAGCGTTGATGGCTGTCGCAGCTCACTTTGACCTAGAGTTACGACAGTACGACATGGTCAACGCCTTCTGCAACTCACCCCTCGCTCCATACGTCTATTGTTCACTGCCAGCAGGCTTCAAGGACGAGAACCATGTGCTGGAACTGCACAAAGCCCTGTACGGACTCAAGCAATCGCCCAGACTGTGGTACGAGCTCCTGACGGAAACCCTCGAGAGCCTCGGACTGAGACAAGTCCCTGGGATCAACTGCTTGATGGTGTCCAAACACCTCATTGTCTTCTTCTATGTGGACGACCTCGTCTGTATGTTCAGAAGAAAAGACACCTCAATTGCAAATGAGTTCGAAGTCAAACTACAAGCTGCGTTCGAAACCACCTGTCTAGGACCAGCCAATTGGTTTCTAGGTATCAAAATCATTCGACAACGAGAGGAACGAAAGATACTCCTCTCTCAACGAGAATACATCGAGAAGTTAGCAGCCCGCTTTGGCCTTCCTGATCGCAATAAGTATCCAAGCATCCCGATGAGACCTCACTGCGTGCTCGCACTCAACCCCGAACAAGCTACGCATGCTCAAATCAGCGGATATCTGATGATCATTGGATCAATTGGCTTTGCTGCGTACGCCACCAGACCCGATGTCGCGAAAACTCATGCCATTCTGGCACGCTTCAGTACCAACCCATCGGACTATCACCAACAGCTCGCGCAAGAGGCGCTCGACTATCTGATCGGTTCCAAGGACCTATGCCTCACATACTCCTACAGCGAAGGCGAGGAACAAAGCTTCTATGGCGCATCCGACGCTGCCTTTGCAGACAATCCAGACCGCAAGAGCTCCCACGGACTGGTGTTCAAGCTATTCGGTGGAGCAGTCGAATGGAAAGCCACCAAACAGAAGACCGTCACCAAGTCTACGGTCGAGGCCGAGCTCCTCGCACTGTCACTCATTGGATCACAGACGTTCTGGTGGAACAAGCTCTTCAAGGCGCTGGACTTGGTCCCGAATACATCAGCATCGTCCAATATCTACTGCGACAATCAAGCCACGGTCAGGATTGCCAACAGCACCGATCTTGCTATGGAAACCAGGCTCAAGCACGTCGACATTCATCAGCTGTGGATCAGACAAGAAGTGATCAACGGCACACTCTCCGTCAGCTGGATTCCCACGACCGCCATGCCCGCAGATGGACTTACCAAGGTCCTATCGGATCAAAAAGCACCAGACTTTCGTCAAGCTTCTGGGCATGCAGCGATTCGCTCCACACTGATACACTTTCTTTTGCACGGCAATACGCTGATAGCTGTTCCTCTTCAACCAAAGCAGCACAGCGAAACATCTCTTTTGTTAATTCTATTGCTACATGCACCACTCCACTCTCTTGCTTCAACGGTACAAGTCTCCAGACACCTACAGACTTGGGAAGGTGTGTGCAACGGTGGAGTGTGGACACCAGCGATTGGGTGTCCGCTGAGCCTGGGCGTGTTCGTATCAGACAAGATGAGCAGGAGCATACGGACCCCGGCTAGTTCAAACCCAGACACCCCTGAGAGGGTGTGGAGGTGTGTGTATATAGTTACTATTATCTCTACAGTTACTAGTCAGAATTCAGTGACTTCCTCCAACAAATGTATTCCAACCCTAACGTCACAAACTACACCGAAGATGGCATGATCTTCTGGAATGCGTGCATTCCAGAGGTGATACTTCAGTAGGGTGGGTGTGTACACCCACACCCACCCCCTATCTCATTCATTCTTAGTTCTGTAGTCTATTATCAATGAAGCACAATTGCTGACAGTTATGAGCCCGGTTCGCAGCTCCATGCAATAGATTCATGCAACCACAACCGACGAGACGATCGGATCGCAAGAGAAAAGCCACAGTACCATTTGGGGAAGATACCCCTAGTACGGCCACTACTGCAAGCGATCAAAGCAGACTGGTCTCAGAGTTCAGGCGACCAACCACCGTCTCACAAGCACCGGAAGCGGGCGGCAATACAGTCCCATCCACCAGTGAGCAGCAATTAGGCCGACCTAGTAGCGAGAATCCAGAGAGCTTCAATTCGTCGACGTCACCGAGTACCCCGTCAGGAGTTGAGTCCGATTGGTCAGCCGTACCGTATTCCGACCATTGGACATCTTGGAAAGAAGACATGGAAAGCACCCTTACCGCACAAAGCTCATTCACCGGAGTGAAGCTGGAAAGATGGCAAGATTGGGACATTTGGTATCACTATATCCGAGAGTGGAGTCAAAGCGCCAACATATGGGTCTATGTGGATCCAGAGCAGGATTTGCAAGAGCTGTTGGTCGAGCCCGAGCGTCCTTCTGCTAGGAGCTTCAACCGAGCATCCATCGTCGACCTGACAGACAGTGAGCGGATGCTGCTCGGCCACTTGGTCTCCCAGTATCAAGATGATCGGAGGATCTATGACAAGAAAGCCCATGCATTGCAACAGCTACAGTCCATCCTAGCAAGCACCGTGGCGAGGCACCTGCAGCTGTGCTGTATTCAGAAAACCACCCTGCAGGAGAAGCTCCAGGCTTTGAAAGATGCCCTTGCTCCCAGTGACGTGGCAAAGCAGCGAGACCTCGAGAATGAGTTCCGGCTCCTAGAGAAGTATCCCGCAGGTCAAGGGGTGGACGAGCATATGCAGCGTTGGAGAGCCTTCGAACTTCGGAACGCTGCTACCAGCATCTTCTCCATTGGCGGCGAGCTACATCCAGTCCTTGCCTTGATCCGATCTTTCTCTCAGTAATTTCCGTACGATGCGAGCTTTCGGAAGAATATCGTCGCTTCCAAGGCCCCAACAGAGGTGAAGCTATCAGAAGAGATCAACCACTGGACAACACTCTTCCAGAATGAAGCTCTGGTTCGATTCCCAGGAGGACGAACGGCAAAAGCTCCAACAGCAGCGGCGACTCTGCAAGGACGAGACGAACGGGGCCACGAAACGCCAAAGGAGGGTCGTTGCCCATGCGGATACGACCATGCTCTGCACAAGTGTTTCTACTTGAACCCCGACTATCCACGGAATCCCAGATGGAAGCCAAAGAAGGAGATCTCAGATCGACTCAGCAAACTGCTCAAATCGGACAGAGATCTTCGTCAGAGGGTGGAAGAAGCTGTGGAAAAGTGGAAGAGCTCCCGCGTTGATCCACCACCCACGGTTACCGTCGACAACACTCACCATCGAGAGAATGCGCGAGAGGGCTTTGATGCTTCTGCTCCAGTCGTAGCCTACTCTGGATCGGTAAATATTCCCAATTCCCTGTACGACAAGGTGATGTACGACAACGGAACCAGCATTCATATTCTCAATGAGACGATGAAGGACCGCTTTCTCGAGCTACGCCCGGCAGATGCTACCGAGTCGGTGCAAGCCGGAAAAGAATTCGTCGCAGAATCCGTCGGAACAGCTTGGGTCAAGGTGACGGAAGGCATCGGGAGGTTGAAGCTGTTGAATGTGTGGTATATCCCTGGATTTCCATTCAACCTCGTGTCAGGTCAGCGACTCACCAATGCGGGTATTCACCACGATACGACCAGGGCATGCGAGCTCTTCAGAATCGACAAAGAGGGCAACAGGAAGCTCTTTAGCAAGATGACTCAACACCCGACAGGTCATTGGTTGATCGAGAGTCGAGGCTCAGAGGGTGGTCCTGGTCAACATGCAGCGGCTGCGGTGAGACCCTCGACGTCTCTCCAGGATCTGGAAGCATCCCCTCAGCAATGGCACACGTTACTCGGCCATCCGTCACCACAAGCGATTGAGAAGCTTCAGGACAACGCCCGAGGATGTGTCGTCCAAAACGGATCAGCTGTCACTACCATTGACTGCGACACCTGCCTGCTTTCCAAGGCCAAGGCTCTCATCTCGAGACGGCCTGAGAAGAATCGAGAAGCTTCGGCAAATCGAGAGAAAGGTCATATGGCCGTAGTGTCATGGGATTTGATTGCCCAGGAAAGGTCTCTCCACGGCCATCAGTATTTGTCCCATTTCTACTATGACGATCAGGCATACCACGTGAACTACGCTGTACACACGCGTAGCGAGGCGGTCGCCAGCTTGGCTGCGCACTTCGAGGTCATGCAACATCAGTTGGGTGCTCAGACGATCTTCTTCCGATCCGACAATGAGACCGCCCTGAGCAAGCATGCTCTACAGTTGCTGTCGAAGAGAGGGATCCGGCACCTTCCCGCCACGTCGGACACGCCAGCGCAGAATGGGGCGGCGGAGCGATCGGGGGTGTGGAGACGACTCTCGCCCGCTCCTTGCGGATCCATGCGCAGCTCCCACGCTTCCTCTGGCCGTGGCTCTACGAGTCGGCGGCGTACCTGAAGAATCGCACACCGTGCCGCAAGCTAGGATGGAGAACGCCATTTGAGGCGACGACCGGAAAGCTCCCATCATTAGCACACCTCCGACCGATTGGATGCAAGGCCTTTGCACTCGACAAACGTATACCGAGGCAGAATAAGCTGCAAGAGAGAGCCCATGTTGGGTATCTGGTGGGATACGCAGGGACCAATATTTTCAAGATCTGGATCCCGACGCTGAAGAGGGTGATCTTAACGAGAGACGTTGTGTTTCAGCAGGCTCAGCTCTATCGGCCACTGAAAGATATCACGCTCGGGGAGATTATCGAGCCTGCGCAGCACCTGATCACCGTCAACTCGATCGCTATCCCAGAGCCAGAGTTTGCCCCTCAGCTGGACGCGTACATGTCCAACTCTCGACCCATTTGGGACCTGCAAAAAAGACAATGGGGTCCAGCACTATCCTACCCCATCTCAGACTGACTCTCGAGAGCAGACGGAAGGCACCCCCTCGATGGTAAGCAGTGAAGAGGGAGATCATTTTGAGGATACCCTCCAGAGTTTCCCGCAGGCATTCTCCGCCGCGGTCTATCACCAGGCGTTCGTAGGAGCGATGGCTTATACCAGAGATGACCCAGACAGCGGCTCGATCGGCCAGCCATCTCAGCAGGGCCTTCCTCGGGTTCATCGCGATGATCTTCCACCGGTCCCTCAATCTTGGCAAGAGATGAGGAGTCACCAGTTCTCTACACAATTCCAGCAAGCGAGCCAACTGGAGTTTGACACATTGAAGGCCCGAGGAACCTTCGAAATTGTTCCGAACTATGGAGGGCACTGTCTACCCCTGAAGTGGGTGTGAACGTACAAGTTTGATGAGCAGGGATGGCTCACTAAGTTCAAAGCACGACTGTGTGTACGAGGGGACCTGCAGCTCCCCCTCGCTCAGGAGACATATGCCGCCACTTTGGCATACAAGATCTTTCGGGCGGTGATGGCCCTGGCGGCTGCCTTTGACCTGCAGACGGAGCAGTTCGATGCGGTGAACGCCTTTGCCAATGCGGGACTGGAGCCTCCTGTGTATTGCGCTGCACCGCCTGGCTTTGAAGGGATCAAAGGATCTCTCAAGCTTCTTCGGGCCCTGTATGGCTTAAAGCAGTCACCAAAGCTCTGGTACGACCTCTTGACTAGTACGCTCGAAGGATTTGGCTTTGAACAGATTCCCGGGGCTAGCTGTATCATGGTTGGTCAGGGGATGATCGTTCTCTACTACGTCGATGATATCATTGTTGTCTACTGGCCACACGACGGAAAGAAAGCTCGACATTTCCAGAATTACCTCTCCTCCTGCTTCAGCATCACCTCTCAGGGGGAAGCGAAGTGGTTCCTCGGGATCGAGATCATCCGAGACAGGCCAAACCGCAAGCTGTGGCTCTCCCAAAGATCATACATCCAGAAGCTATCAGTCAGGTTTGATCTAGATGGATTAAGCTCCTACCCAGCCACACCGGTGCCGTCCTCAGCGTCCCTACACGCATTCGCGGGGGAGGCAAGCAAAGCACAGATCCATGGCTACCAGATCAAGCTTGGATCTGCTGGTCATGCGGCCATTGCCACTCGACCCGACATTGCCAGAGCTCACTCCGCTCTCGCTCTGTTTCTCAGCAACCCATCTCCAAACCACCTGACCTACGCGGATCAAATGCTAGCGTACCTGGTTGGCACCAAGGACTGGGGTCTATGCTACGACGGCGCCGCGATCGCGCACGAGATCTTTGCTGATGCATCGTTTGCCGATAACGCCGATCGGAAAAGCAGCCAGGGCCTGCTATTTCTTATGTATAATGCAGCCGTGGACTGGAAAAGCGGAAAGCAAAAGACAGTCACTACCTCTACCACTGGAGCCGAGCTGCTGGCGCTGTCGTCTCTCTGTGGGCATGCGTTGTGGTGGAAGCGTCTGTTCCAGTTGCTGAACTTCGATACGGGACTTGACCAGATTGTCTACTGCGACAACCGCCAAGCCGTTCGCATTGCAACCCGGAAAGACGATGTGATCCCGACCAAGCTTCGACACGTCGACATCCACCAACACTGGATCCGACAGGAAGTATCCAATGGCTCTCTTTCTGTGCAGTGGGTTCCAACCGGCGAAATGAAAGCGGATGGTTTGACAAAGCTCTTGAGCCGTCAACCATTTGCACGGTTTCGCGAAACCCTTGGCCTGGAGTCAGTGGTGTGATTGCTTGCCTGGCGAGACGACGGACTACGCACTTGACTTCTCTGAGTTGGATGTCAGCAGCGATCTTGTGTGGAGTCGCAGCTGAAGAGGGTGTGTTGGATAGTCATCGCGCTATCACGTGCATCGGAAGATCGGTTCGGACCAAGGGGTGTGGGTGTACACACCCACCCCCTATCTCATTCATTCTTAGTTCTGTAGTCTATTATCAATAAAGCACAATTGCTGACATAGTCGATCCCCAAATGACCCGACCGACTGGATCCTGCTTGGCTCGTTTGGGCCAAAAATGTATGGGAATCGGCAGGGATGGGGCCCCATCCCCGTGTGCATACTTGAGTAGGACATACAGCAGGCTTCGACCAATCAAACCGCATGCACAGCCTTAGCCTCATTTCCGTCACGCCGTCTGATTCGCCGCACCAGAATGCACCCGCACTGCAGCGAGTCGACCAGTGCAAGGTCTAAGCGGCGAGGTCTCCTGGCCGTTGCGATGCCCCTCTTGCTGAGTGCAAGAAGCAAAGGACCGCCTCTCGGGCGATGACGGTGTGGATTCGTCCGCCAGCAGCCCCAGCGCTTGTTTGGTATCCTGCCACAAACTTGGGTGAGGAAAGCTGGGAACATATTGGCGAGAGGTTCGTATGTGCGCCGCAGCATTGAGGCTCGTTCGATGTGTGTCTAATGTGCGGTAGCTGTCGCCAAGAAGACACTACAATGTAATGTCTAACCCTGACCTAATTTACCTTGGTCGCGCGGGGATCATCGTCGCAACGTTACTTCCGCTTGTGGAAGCGCATGGCCTTCTTCTGGCTCCGACACTGTCGGCTTGTCAGTTGGTGGCGTCGGAAGCTCAGCTGACGGTGGCCAACGGCCTTTCGATTCAGGGTAGTGTTGGTCAACCTCCGTGCCTGCTTCGACCTGGCGACTGACTGGATCTGAGCGCTCTCGAAGTCAACCACCATGCACGTATTTGTTTCCTCGCAGTAGAGGATGTTCGGCGGTCGACGGTCGCGATGAGTCACCCCCAGTTCCTTCACGATTCGCCACGCCGCCAACTGCAGCTCGGAGCTGGCGATGGATCCCTTAGTCGCCGCGAGGGGACCTGCCCACGACAGGAGAAGCACGCTCGTCAAATACACCCGTAAATCATAGTAGAACACCACCGGCAACGACATCAGCCCCAGACACACCGGTACCGTTTGTCCCTGGATGAGGGCCAGCTCTTGGTAGACCTCCTCCTCATGCTGGAGGAGGCCCCGTCGTCCAGGCGTGGTGGCCTTGCCCGCGAGCGTGTAGCCATGGCTCCACAGCGTCACCTGAAACAACGCTCCCGTCGACCCTTGCAGGTACAGGTTGCGAAAGTCGTCGTCGAGTTTCGACCTTTGAAATTGCGTGAACAACGCCTCCCGGAGCGATGGCCCGTCCAGCGCGTGGAAGCAGTTCAGGTACCCGGTCGTAGGATCCCGATCCGGACAGTGGGACTGCACGTTGGGGCATTGCGGGTCGAGGAACTCCTTCTGCAGCAACCCCCGGAGACACTGCTGGGTGCAATACGAGCGATGCGAGTGGGACGCGGGACCACGGGAGCGCTTCCCCGTGCCTGTCGATGCGCTGCTGGACGCGCCCGCAGTGTCTCGACGCAGTCGCTTGGCGGTCGCCTCCATTAGGCGGTCGCTGGGCGAGGACGCTGGAGACGGGGGTTGCTGGAATCGTCCGCCGTCCCCGGGGCCGCGTCCCGACCGGAAGGCGTGGCGGCTCGCCGCCCTCCCGCTCGAGTGTCATACGGCGTGCGATCCACGTCGGCGTAGGATGCGGGTCCCACGTAAGTGCTGTCCGACGACGACCGCGTTCGCTTGCGGTCGCTCTCTGGAATTTGCTGCAGCATCTCTCCGAAATCAACGTTCCAGATTGGAAGGGTGCGCAACACCTGACGCTCCGGGTTGCCATGCGGCGTCTGTTGGGCCGCCAGGAGGCAGAACGCGACCATCTGTCCCACCGCCGAGCAGTATCCTCGCTGCGCGACATGCGCCCGGCACTCCTCCGCCGGCTCGGCGAGGTGGTACAGCACTCGTTCCGGCCGCGCCCAATCCACATGCAGGAACACGTACCCTTCGCCCGTCGTCAGCACCCCGTACTCGAGCCCGCACTCCATCATGTAGTGGTACGTCTGCGCAATGGCGGCACATGCCAGCTTCTGCGCGCCATGCACGAACCGTGCGTCCGCATCGCTGGGATGGGGCTCCATCGGGTCCTCCAAGAATTGGTCGAGGTCGAGTTCTCCCAGTCCGACGCACCACTGCAGCATCGTGATCTTGTGCGCCGCCTTGTACTCGACGATCAACATCGGCACTCGCTCCTCCCGCCCACCGTGTCGGCGGAGGTACACCAGGATCTGATCCGCCGCGAGCTTGGGAGCGACGGAAGGCACGGGATGGTCTGCATCCGACGGGCTGGAGGGCAGCCAGAGGCTTCCGTCACTGGAGACGCCTTCATTGAGGACGTTGGCATGGTTGGCGAACTCCACGTCGGCCACGGCTCCCAACAGCCGTCCACCATCTTCTTGCGTAATCGCCTCCAGGATGGCCGTTACCGGCTGCTCTACTGCGCTTTGGTGATAGAACTCCAGATCTCGTTCGCTGGACAGCAAGCGGCGTCCAAGACGACGCCCCAGGTCTTCCAGCGCCACTCGCCGCTCAAAGCGCTCGGCCGTAGCATATGGGTACAGCGCTTGGATGGCGCCATGCCACTGCCGTTGGATGTCGATGAAGTCTCGCCACGGGGAGATGCGCCGCGGTCGTCGCTTGCCCGTCGGATCGGTGATGGACCCCTTCGTCGTGAGTGACTTGTTGCGTTGCACGCGGAGCTGGCTGGCGAGCAGGTCATGGCAGCCGTCCAGGTACTCTTCCAACGTCAATTGCCTGCTGATCTCCGCCTCACGTTGTTGTGCTTCTGTTCTCTCCCGTTGTGCTTCTTGTTCGCGTCGTTGGGCCTCTTTCTCGCGCTCTTGTGCTTCTGTCCTCTCTCGTTGTGCTTCTTGTTCGCGTCGTTGTGCTTCTGTTTTCTCTCGTTGTGCTTCTTGTTCGCGTTGTTGTGCGTTCTGTAGCTGCAGTCGCAGCAGTCGGACCTCTTCATTCGGGTCCATGTTCGCACGGTCGACGGAACGCGAGGACGGTACGCTCCTGCCAACGTCAGTCAGAGTAACAAAGCATGTCGAAGCTGATGAAGTGTCTAAGGTGGGGCTTGATGATATTGGTGACTACGTCTTGATGAGATTGGTCGTCTAGATGCGAAGATGAAGCGGAGAACATCGCAGGAAATTGGAATTAAGCTAGGCATTTGGCAGGGTAAGCTAGAGTGACGCGACCACATGCCAAGCCTCGGAACGTCGGCTCCTGCCAACCCATACTCCCATAGTCGATTTCCAACATTGAAATTAATTTGCTAACTTCCCGCCTCTGTGCAATGCTGCTATCATGAACATGTTTCGCTTCTCCAGGATGGGTCTACAAATGAGCGTCGTCGTGGCACCTGAGCTCGACGCAGTGACGAAAGATCTTGTGCGTCATAGCGGCGACGGCGCGAGTAGTATGACGTTGCCCTGGTATAGCAATAATCATCTGAATGTATAAATCTTTACCATTCTCCCGGAGCGAGACGCGCCAGACGGTGCGGGAGTGTATTAGACACGGCATTCCGTATGATGCATCATCGGGCCGAAGCAAGCACCATTGGCTGGCCTTGTAGATTCTGTCATCCCTCTGTGACCCTCGAGGCACCCCTCGGGCTTTCACGCATCGCCTGGTCCAGTATCGTCAAGCGCTGGAGGGTTACCATGCCTGTCCAAACACGATGGTGATGGGCCAGTCCTTAATCAGGTCCCGACATCATCTGGACGCATGGTCGTGCTCTGCCCGCCCATCAACCGCACTCTCTCGCAGAAGCGTGGCATTCCTAGGACTCTCCTTTCCACGCATCGGGCGGACGCCATCTCCCTGCTTCCGATGCCGCTGGTCTCACAACCGCCCTCGCAAGTGCTCGATGACGGTGGGGAAGCGCTCTCGGACTCTCTCCACATGGCTAGAGACGGCTCCAGGTCGTGCCCTGCTTCGGCTGCCACCTCCCCCAATCGTTGTTGCATTGAGCCACGCTCATGGATGAAGGCTTCTCGGCTGGCCTCGTCCAACCATGTAGGAATCTGCGGAGAGTCGGTCGCCCTGACCTCCTGTAGCCAATCGTTGAAGCCTCCAACATCATTGGTCGATATGCTGTGAATCCAGAAGTTGCGCACAATGTCCCACCACGTCTCCTGTGACACTCGATCGCGCCAGAAGGGATGCACGGATGCCTTGTGCCGCATGCGGTCCCAGTATAGCGCTTCATCCACTCGGATGAGCGACGTCAGCTCTTTGGCTTCCTGGAGTTCCGCCCACATGCGGCCGCAAATCGGTTCCAACTTTGCCGAGTCCGCGTCTTCTAGGCCCAGAGATCGATCGGATCGGAGAGCATCGTTAATGGCATTGAGAAGCATTCTTACGGACGTCGACGGATCCGGCTGCTTCCTGATGAGGCAGAGCAGCTCTTGATAGCGCGCGTTGGTATCAGCCCGGAGCATCTGCAGAGTCTGGACGTTGATATGGATATTCGTCGGCACCGCTTGGACGGTCATCTTCCACGCCGACCAAGATCCGGACTGGGCGCAGGCCTCGCCGATTCTGGCGAACGCCATCCGGTCGTTGTCCGTTTGGGGGCGTCGGTCCCTAAGATACCTGACTATGGCATCCGATCCAGCCGCGGCTCGAAGGATGCCTTCCGCCTCACGCAGCAAAGGGGTCGAAGGTGGCAATCCGAGAACGATGCGTCTCCATGACTCTATGATTTCATTAGTCCATGGTCAGATGCAGCGAAGAGAATGAAGCCGTACTGCACACGCCCTGCAAATCGACCCGAGATGAATCCCGCCCTGCTAGACCTAGCGTTATCACGAGAAGTTCCTCAGGAAAGTCTGAGAGTGTGGTAGGCATGACTTCAAGAGACGTGGGAGGAAATGGAGACAGAGGGTACGGGAGGAGACGGCAGAACTCAGGTCGAGGAGCAGGGCTGCGGGGTCTCACGCTTTATACACGAACACAAACGCCCTGACCCCGTGGACACCTCAGAGTCGCCAAATTGATAGCGCGCTTGGATGGTCCGAAAATTGCGCATGACGAAGAGGAGGCTATGCAGACACGGTGCTTCCGATCGTAGGGTCCAAGCACAGATTCTCCTTCAGCCAACGTGGGTATCCTCAGTCGAGAACATCCACCGCGCTGGCTCCAGAATACAGAGAGGGTCAGAACGCGAAGATGACATCCCGAGCGAGCCTGTCGCACTGACTCCCATTCCAGCATCCTGCCCATGCAACCGCGACGCCGTCGAGCGGCTGCCCGCGGTCCTCCCATCAACCTGGCTGATAGTGGAGCAATACCTCAGCTGCAGGTGAGACTGGGGATCGGTGACATGTAGACAGCTTCTGATGACGGGAATAGGAGATGCGGCAGGCTTGAGCCAATCAAACCACAGGCACAGCCTTAGCCCCGTCTCCGTTATGTCGTCTGATTCGCCACAGCGCAGTCCACCCGCACCGCAGCGAGTGGACCAGCGCAACGTCTAGGCGGTGATCATTCGTTATCAATCACTCCTGGCCGCAAATGGATGGAAGTCGGTACGGATGGCATTTGCTCCAGCTATCTACAGATGAGCCTCGCACATCGAAAAATAGATCTCAGCCAAACGGATGGAGTATCCCATCGTGTGCTCGGGCCCTTGGTCCATACCGTTCACGAGGGGTCAATCATTCGCAAATAGGTCATGATTTACGACTGGCCAGGCCCACCCTCTCTCCCTGGAAGCACGTCTCACGACACCTTCAAGTGAATGTACATCCGCGACGCCCATTCGATCCACATTTTGGCATCTGCTTGCTGCCTCTCCGTGAAATGGCGTCCCACCCTCTGAAACACCAATTCCGGCACCCGGCTATCGTATGACTCCTCCAGTCTGGAGCGGATGCGTAGGTATAGATTCTAGAACTGCAGATAGGAGTCAAAGGCCACGAACCCAGAGTGGAATCTGTTGAACAATTCGGGATGGTTGGCCAGGTGCACATACGTATCTGGTAGGGCCCTTGTCGTTCCTTCTCATCTGGGATACCGGTTGCTTTAGCGAAGAGAAGTGAATACCATTCGAGCTCGGTGGGGACAGGATCCAGTCATCCCAGCCTTGGAAGAGGTGTTTGTACATGTGCGAGCTCACGGTGTGGCCTGTCAGATGCTCGCTCATATCCAAGACCACTTGCTTGGGGGCTACAGCATGCCTCGTCGTCTCGGCAGGAGAAAATTGACGAATCCTGGCCACAGCTCGTGCATCGATCGGTGGGGGAGTTGACGTGGACATGATGTAGTGGTGTTATTTGTGAAGAGAGAATGCCAATTGAGAGCGAGGCCGATGATTCAGAGGTCAATGACGTAGAGAGGTTGATAACACACAACGAAGAAGGAATCATGCAGAACTTACATCGTGTGGCCCCTTGAAGACATCTGCATAACCAGTAGGCCGCTGCGCAGACTCGGCAATGCCGCAATTAGATACAGGTCACGTCGTGTTATCAGTTTACATGCAGCTCTGAGAGACGATTGACGTTGATGTTTGACTGACAATCGGCCTTGATGAGAGATCGTCAGCTCACCCTTCGGCATTTGGCTAGACCCCCGGGTTCGCTGAATGATCCATGGGTTCCGCAAGGGTAATTCTCTTGACTCATTGCTGGAGGATTGAATGAGGAGCAAGTCAGGAGCGGCGAGTGCATGCCGGGTATCTTCCCGAGCGTCACGGCGAACATGGTATTGCATCACCAGCGCATCCAACGCATTCGATTCGTTTCTATGTGACCAAAGATGCGGCGAGCCGGAGGATAATCCTCAGAAGCGAACGCTTCCGCTAGCGAGTCCCGAAAGGTCATAGGTCATCTTGATCAAAGCTCAACCCATGAATGATCTAATCTGAGCTATCACAAAAGTCAGAGGCGGCATGGAATGAGGTCCGAAGAGTCGTTGCGTGGGTGGCACGACCCACGGTCAAGGTCAGACGATAGATCAAATCAATAGGGGAGAGCTTTCTCGTGACAAATTGCCGAGAATCTACTACTATCTGCTATCCGCTATCCGGAATGGATGCTGTTGTCCCCCAATCCCTCCGCAATATCTCACAGGATTAGGAACAACTTAGGAAACCCGTGATGGTAACAAGCTGCATATATGATTGTTACTTCTCTCAGTGGAAGCCCAGTCACAGCACAGACCATTTCGAAACTAGGGTCTACCAAGTCAAATGTTGGAATTTGCTTCCCTTAGACGGCGGAAGGCGTTTCCTAATCCCGGACACCTTGACTGCATCCCCTGGAAGTCTTTTCGGTGTCGCTTCGGGCCCCGCCCTGGACTTCGTCCACGGTTCACCCTGCAGGACTCCCGGCTCGATCAAGATCTCGAACAGGTGGACGAGATATCTCGCTTCTGCGACCGTGGTTTCATCCTAAATCTGAGGTCAGACATCTTAGGCTTCAGTTCTGATGGCCGTCGCACTCACGGCTTCTAGCACGACCGTTCCAGAGCTCAGAAGCTGCATCAGGTACTGCTCGCCGCGTCTACCGCGCGCAATGCTCGCCAGTGCATGGAGCCTGGTAAAGGGGGCAGTCGTTTCTTGCGAGTACTTGGCTGGGACTGGCACTTCACTGATGACTTCCAGATAATTTTGCAAGGGCCGATCACACGCCTGGTTTGCTTTCTACATCAAGATCAATCAGCAGCTGCCGACAAGAGTCGGCGGAGGGACTCACCATAACCACGGAGCGCTGAAATTGCTGGAAGAGGCGTACAAGAACACGCGTCGTGGGATCCAACACGGCGCTCCCTTGCGCAATGGCGATGAAGTCTGCTAGTGTCTGGTGCCTCTTAGACATGGTGATTGGACCGAAGAACGTCGCGATTGTGGGGTCGCTGGACCTGCGGTCGGAGACGCGAGGATGGGAAGAATGCTGGTCCACAGAAAGAAAAGTCGAGTGGAGGGATGAGAAAGTCATCCGGGGTCACGACGGGATTTATATATCTGAAGATCCGCTGTCAGGGCCGATATCCGGAGTCATACTCATGTTCAGGACTCTCGCCTCCATCTTGTGAGGTGTGTCCAATGTCTTAGCCGTACGCTAGTTTGTTCCATCACGTGCTGAAGTCCCGCCAGGCTTGGACGAGGCGCACACAGATCTCGTAGGCTCTCGATGCCAACGTGATGGATGGACCACGCGCACCATGGTGTCTCGTGCTGGTCTGAGACTAATCGCTTCTGCCACAAACGAGAAGACTCCTTGGCCTGCGATCAAATCGCTTCTTCCCGAGACACCGTGGATGAAGAGGAACATTGCATCGGCGTGACTTGGAGTTCCTTCGATGTGTCGATTTGTCCTTGATCGCGTAGTAGCATGGAACATTCTGACTCTCCGCATCACCGTTGGACAAGGGTACCAGCGGCACGGCAGTGAGTGGAAGTGATGCAGATGGATCGTGCTCTAGTTAGTGCGGTCAGCGATGACTCCTGACGTAAATGTTGATGGGGCCCTCTTCGCTTCGCCACACCGGACTGGTTGCAGCCAATCACGACTCTCCTTGCCCCCAAATGCAGCACCGACAGCGCCGCATTCGATCGGTCCTCGCCGTAGATGGTCTTTGCCAGGCAACAGGCCCTCGACACCTCCTCTCGGGAGGCACAACGCACACAGGGAAAACAATACTGCACGACATATCCTCGCCGCCGGAAGGTCACCACGGCCGGGCTTGCTGGCGAAGCCCGCTCTCGCCCACAATTCTCGACTACAGGATGGCGGGAAACACGACAAAATCATCTCGCGCGAGGCTGTTGCAGCGTGAGACTGAAATATATGCCCATCTCCTATCGCTGCAAGGATGGTGGACGCCCGTATGGCTGCACTACGTGACATTACTGTTTTCATTTTTCCACGACTTGGACGTGGAGATGAGGCACGTGCCGGGATCTTCGTGCATCCTTGCCTGATCAGGTTCAATACATCGTCGCCTAGCCGGCTCCTGCTAAGTTGTGCTAGCAACGATGTCCGCAGCACGGCGGTAGTCAGTGATCGATTAGGCATGGTCTTAGACGAGACTGCCTGGGCTGCATGCCACGCCACGTTCGGACAATCCATGCTCAGTGGATCCAGAGGCGACGCCTAGCATGCAACTCTGCGTGTAAGATGGAAACGCCGGCCGAGGTCGCGTGATGGCCAATGAGGTCAGCTGCGGAGGAGGGCGAGAGGCAGATGATGTCGTATCGCTTCGCTGCCGCTTCGAGGGCCCGGGGCGCGCCTTCGAGGGAGGAAGAGATGTCCAGCGCGAACCTCGCTCGTCGTCGAGGTGACCATGGATACCTTCACCTTAGCCTACGCAGGCGTGGACCGCTCCCCATCTCGCATACACCCACGGCCCACTCGCCCAGCAAGGCCACAGGGACTACGAACGGCGGACAGAAGGCGCAGTCCGTCGATGTCGCCTGGGCCACCGTCTCGGGACCGCCCCCATGCACTACTTCCTCATCCGTCCAAGTCGCGAGGTATTTCCGCTTCCTGGCTCGCTCTGCGCTGGATGGACGAAGCGATGGTAGCGCCAACAGGCAGGCTGCGCGCATCTGACCCGAGCCCCACCCTCGTCGGGAAGGGCGAAATGAGAGTGGAGGCGGATTGGAAATGGTGCACGATGGAGAATGAGGTCATGTTACTCAGGTAGGAATGAGGTCATGTTACTCAGGTAGGAATGAGGTCATGTTACTCAGGTAGGAATGAAGGTGCGGTAATGTACGATGCTTCGTCACCGGAACTTCGGCGGATTGGATCAACTTTTCGCCGCACCCGACTTCATTGCAACTTCGCGGAGAAGCATTTTGGATTTGTTACTCGCGGCTCCCCGACGGTCACCTTCGCATGCTCCCGTAGAGCGGTTCACCCTAGCTTTGAACCTCCTCCCGGCCATCATTCCAATCCTTCGTAGCGCAGCTGGTCAACCGACTCCTCCGACGGCTTGGGCCCATGACTCCCGCGCTTGCTCCAATCTCAATCTCACAGACCAGCCCCTTGCATGGACATACTCGTATGACGAGATCGAGGCGCCCGAGGGCTACTGTCAGCCGCGCATGTCACATCTGGAAAGCATCTAGGCGGCTTCCGTCGCGACGGAGACTGCCCGACGAGAGAGAAGCTGGTTCAGCTCGCTAGGCATCAACCGTGACCATGCACCATCATCTCGAAGGCGCTACAGCACGTCCGACTGCTAGTCTTGGGGGCTAGGGAGAGGTGGGGGGCGTGGAAGCGTGACTATGCTCGAGGTAGCGTCGTCGACTGGTATAAAAGGTGAGAGCCGCCCTTTCTCGAGTCTCGACTCCATCTCTTTTGAATCCACCTGGTAACGATTGCCAACCTCTGGGCACTCTGACTCTTTGAGCGTGACCGGTCGCTCGTCTGTCGGCACCTTTCGCAACTCCGACAAATTCACTTATCGACATCTGAGGCTCGTGAACTCTTCCAGGCCGAAACGAATTCGAGGGACTCCACCTTCTTCGAAGACCAGATTTGGCAAGAGGGTGAAGGGGAACATGAAGTACCCAGAAATCAACCGAAAGTCCATGACTTCTTGCAACGCCCCAGCATCCTATGCTGCGTCGAGGCCGCCGCGTGCACCGCAGCACCGAGAGCACATGCAGTATCTGGGAGCCGAGCCGTGCGCACGCATCTCGCTACTCAAGCCATACATCCCAACACAATTCTTCGACACGGTCATAAAGAAGGTACTCTCGGGTGAACTGTTCACCTCGCGCGGATTCTGCACAGATCTGGCGGATGATGTAGCGCGGAAAGTCAGTGACCGGTGCATTTGGCGGAAATGGAATCAGACAACGTGTTCATGTTGGTGTTGACGTTAGAGTAGGCTCGAGGCAATGAATTATGAGAGGGCGAGTCGGAGAGGGGTACACGGCTCTTTTGGAGCATTGGTGTCTATCCGTGGAGTAATGAAGAAACGAATACCCAGAATAGTATGCCACGCATTGGTAACCAGGGACAGAATCGTCCCTGCCCCGCTGACGTATGTAAAGATGACCGAACAATAATGCATCGCACGATCCGAATCACGGCGGCTCGCCCCTTCAAATTGCCGCAGGATTCCTGCGTATCCTGGAGCGGATGATCTCGGTTCCACGCATGACATCGGAGGGCACACTCTCATCTGCTGGTGACTGCGATCAGTCAGTAATAGGTCATAACGAGTTCTCACATGAAGGAGGAACTAATGCCTCGCTTGCTGCTATTACATGATATAGTGTGTCGGACTGACTCTCCTCGGGGCCTGATGCTCACCCTGAATGCACACTTGACTCCCTAGAGATAAGACTAGGGCCTCACAGCAAGCTTAGATGCATGCAAAGGGACATGTCTTTGGCTGACCGTTCCGCCATTTCCCGCAGGACAAGGTTCGAACCAAAAATGGAACCCATCACCCGGCCCTCACCGATAAAAGGCCAGAGGTCTGGATGCCTGGGAATGGGATTTGCCACATCGAAGGGTCTTCATATAATGTTAGAGCTCCCTCGTCTCTGCGTCCCTTTTCTGATGCTCCCTATCCTCCCCTCTACCACCACTCGCTCGATATGCCTGAGACTCGCGCACAAGCTCAAGTACGCCTCGCGAGAGAATATCGTAAGACACAAGAGAAACTTCGACGGCAGGCTCCACCTTTTCTTAGTCCTCAGATATCTCTTAATGCTCCTCCAGCAAACCGAAGAATCCAAGAGAGCCGACAGATCCCGGCGCTAGATGGCGATTCCAAGTCACAGTGTGGCATTTGTTTGTCCGCCATGGACGCCGCGAGTGGCCGAGAGTTACCGTGCACACATATCTTCCACGCCGACTGCATGGACACCTGGGATACGTGTTGACGAGAGCAAGGCTGTCCGCCACAACGTCCGCTGCGCTGTCCAGGCCATGCTACCGGTCAGAGGGCTACTGGGATGTCCGCCGATCCAGCAACCCAAGTTCCTGCAACAGATCGCACGAACTCGGTGTCCCCACCGTCGCTTGGGTCCCAACGTCGGCGTAATTCGCCCTCGGGGCAAGACACTGCGGCCACCGACACTGCAGCACGGGCTCCTACGGTTGCACCAGAAGCACCGACGGGCTCGGCTGATCACCACCTGGAAAGTCGGTCGAGGCCACAGCGCCATATTCTCTATCGAGAACGGGCAGGGTACAAGCTACGTTCAGCTGCCAAGTCGAGAGATCCCCTGGCTGGTCCTGATTGATCGAAAGCTGCCGTCCGATCGAGGGTTCTGTGCCTCTGACATCCAAGAGGTGCATCCCTTGCGCCATATGACCCTATGCGAACTCCGTATTGGACGGGAAACCTTCTTCCTGGCGAAGTCCGCCATCGTCGGCCGACTGGCCGCAAGCGACAGACGAGGTCTGGAAGAACGTACATCTCTCCGGCAGCAGACGTGCCCGGTTCTGGATGCGAAATTGATAGGCAAGACGATCGCTCGAGTGAACGACCACCAGTAGTTGCAACGGGGCAACAAGGTATCCATAGGGCTATGAATAAGACTAGACGAAGTAGGCGGCCTGAGATCAGTTGTATGTGGATGAAACGTGGAGTAGCTAGCTCTATAGTGCACAGAATTTCCGGGCATCGTGTCGCTCATTCCATGGCGTTGGTTCCCTTCTTGCATCGCAATCTATAGAGGGTAGAAGTCGGCAAGTTTCTGAATCATCTCTCGAGCTCGATGCCAGGCCTATTGCCGACATCAGACAGGCAGTGGTGCTTTGGGTCTCAGATTACCAGGCTAACCACCGAAGATCTCGTGCACCATGCGCTGCGGGTTCGTGGAGTTCTCAGCATCGGACCCTTCATCACTCTCCCTAATGCCCGCCTCTGCATTTCTCGAGCGCTGTGTTACTCCCCAAGTTCAAGCACGGGCGGGTCATGGCTCTGCCCGACCGGCAGGATTAGCTTTCTGGAGTGCCTGCAGCCACACCATATCTCTGTTCAAGATTCCCGACTCACGCTCTCTGTTGTTCATGGAGCCATGGTCTAGACTCTGAACAGCACAAAGGCATCTCAGCGGACCAGACCACAGCACATCAAAGTCTGCACGAGTAGTCACGCGATTGGACCTGGATAAGAGACGCCCCCATCGCGGCTTCCAAGATGAAACCAAACAACGTCCATCAGCAATGGCTATATCCGGTAGCATCGGGAATGATCCCAATTTTCGTCGCGATGGAGGAGAAATGACGTGTTCCGATCTCGACTCACAGCTTCGGAAGCCTGACACATCTTTTGAAGGTGTCACGCGCCGTGCGGACTCAAACGCATGAGGTACGGCCTCCATGCGCCTGTGGTGGAGGAGTGGCGATGCGTTCTAGTCGCCAATTCGGGAATCAGCTCTTGCGCCTACAGGCACGTTCTGCATCGACGAGAGGAGGAAAGAACCTTTGTATGTTGACTGTTGTCGCATTTGATTGAACGTCATCTAAATACTACCCTCGTGTGAGTAAACCGGATAAGAGCTTTCAAACACCACACGCAAGCCAGGTCCGTCCTCGTGCTCTCCAGGCCGTCACCCTCTTCGGCAATTGTCGTTTGATGCATCCAAACGCATCCTCTGTCTGAGTCAGAAGACCGAGAACGGATGCGTCTAGATCCAGTAATTGACGGCGAAATCCGGCTCTCTCACATATCAACGCCTCCAAATACACGACCTCAATCAATGAACATCGCGCAACGGGTTCCAGACGCGCCGCATGGCCCAAGATTTCCGGATCGATTGGATCATTCCTCGTGATCGCGTTCGTCATGACAGCCTCTAACGCTTGGGAGAGGACGTCACCCGCGGGAAGGCGCGAGAGCCAGAAAGAATAGGAATCCGCATACTCGAACTGAATGTCAGCCGTCAGGAATCCTGGGATATCGATGTGAGCCGCCATGGCACCCGACCTCTTGAGCTGCTCATAAAGCGCGACGCACGTGGGCTCTAGGGGTGGAGCGAACTTCAGAGCGCTGCTCGCCACGCGCAGGAGGGACGACACCGCTCCCGGGAGAGATTTAGCGCAGAGATGGCGTCTCAGAAGGTCCAAAAGGTTGGGGATGCGTTGACTGGGGTTGACGTGCAGCATCTGAACAACGTCATGGGTCCAGGTAGAGGGTTGTGCTTGAGAGACGAGTGTCATCATCCAGGAATCCCATCGATGAGCTTTCGCACACTCCTGACTGATTGCATCCCAATCCGTACGATCTTCACTGGAGGATAAGGGCAACCTCGACCAGAGAAACCAGGCCACCTGATCTTCGTCTCCGCGAGAGATTGCTTGCTGACAGTCTTGAAAACGCGGCGGTTTCGGCCAAGATCTGGCGATGTTGTGCCAGTCCTCTGGTCGTATGTCAGTGCGGAAAACAGGAAGCATGTCACTTCCAAATTCTTGCGACAAGTTATCAGGACATTCGTGAAGGATGCTTTCGTGAATGCTTCTCGCAAAACCATCTCCGTAATCTCGAGAGGCAACTTTGCTATCGGGGATGGAGCAGCGTCGGCCATGTTCATGATATGGGTAAAGCGGAGGGACGTCTCGATCCCGTCTCTAGGAGTAGCGGCTTGCAAGAAAGGCGGAATAATTGTGGGAAAGATTGTGGGGAACAGCATCCTTATATCTGCTGTCGATGGCTGACTCAGCGCCCGTCCGCTCGAATCATGTCATGCCTATGACGGCCCATGACCATGATGGACACCGGTGAAGCCAGTCATACTCGCGTCACACAGTGGGCACAGCGCTTGTGCGAACACCAGACACCAGGCTGGTGCTCACTCAGACGCCACTGAGTGGATCTGGATGAGGATAATGTTGTGATAGATACCCAAGGGGTTGATGCCTGAGGAGTCAGGGGCTGATAGCCACCCTGAGCTCAGTGGTATATGAGTGAGATGTAGAGTAGGTAGTTGTTTCCTCTGTAGTGCAATCCATCTCTCGCCAAGGGCACCGTTGCACTCCTCGCTGGCTTCCTCCGCATCCTGCATCACAACAACATGTTTGCTAATAAGCTCGCGGGAGCGTTAAAGCCAGATTTGTTTCACCAGGGAGCTCCGCCCGTTAGCCATACTCTATTCATGTTCTGTAGCCGACCATAAGATCGTAACTCTGCCGACGGCCGAACCGATAGCTAAGCAATTGTTGTATGTTGCCGTTGCGTGCCCACGATATTCCACAGGTAGCCAGACATAACGACCTCGCGTGTTTGATATCCAGTGTGGGTCGTTGCGCGAGACATAGATCTGGGACTCGAGAGTGCCAGGAGCCCACCTGTTAGAAAGGGTGAAATTTTGGTCTTTGGAAGTGACAGTTGGTCCGCCCGGGAGCCAGCCATTGAAAGTGTCGAACTCGAACGTCAGGGAGACCTCGTTGGACTTCTGGATGCATGCTCCGGTTTGCGCATCCCACACCAGCACCGTCTGATCCCAGGATGCTGATGTTAGCTTCGTGCCGTCCGGCGAGAACACCACCTTCAAAACCCCGCTCGAATGTCCTGTTAGGATCTGCGTGCATGCTCCTGTCTGCGCATCCCACACCCGCACCGTCTGATCATAGGATGCTGATGCCAGCTTCGTGCCGTCCGGCGAGAACACCACGTTCCAAACCGCGGCAGAATGCCCTGTCAGGGTCTGCGTGCATGCTCCTGTCTGCGCATCCCACACCCGCACCGTCTGATCCTCGGATGCTGATGCCAGCTTCGTGCCGTCCGGCGAGAACACCACGTTCTAAACCCCGCCAGAATGTCCTGTCAGGGTCTGCGTGCATGCTCCTGTCTGCGCATCCCACACCCGCACCGTCTGATCCCAGGATGCTGATGCCAGCTTCGTGCCGTCCGGCGAGAACACCACGTTCGAAACCCCGCCAGAATGACCTGTCAGGGTCTGCGTGCATGCTCCTGTCTGCGCATCCCACACCCGCACCGTCTGATCGTGAGATGCTGATGCCAGCTTCGTGCTGTCCGGCGAGAACACCACCTTCAAAACCCGATCCGAATGTCCTGTCAGGGTCTGCGTGCATGCTCCGGTGTGCGAATCCCACACCCGCACCGTCTGATCGTAAGATGCGGATGCTAGCTTCGAGCCGTCCGGCGAGAACACCACGTTCTCAACCCCGCCAGAATGTCCTGTCAGGGTCTGCGTGCATGCTCCTGTCTGCGCATCCCACACCCGCACCGTCTGGTCCCCAGATGCTGATGCCAGCTTCGTGCCGTCCGGCGAGAACACCACGTTCGAAACCGCGCAAGAATGTCCTGTCAGGGTCTGCGTGCATGCTCCTGTCTGCGCATCCCACACCCGCACCGTCTGATCGTGAGATGCTGATGCCAGCTTCGTGCTGTCCGGCGAGAACACCACCTTTAAAACCCGATCCGAATGTCCTGTCAGGGTCTGCGTGCATGCTCCGGTGTGCGAATCCCACACCTGCACCGTCTCATCCAAGGATGCTGATGCCAGCTTCGTCCCGTCCGGCGAGAACACCACGTTCAAAACACGGTCCGAATGTCCTGCCAGGGTCTGCGTGCATGATCCGGTGTGCGCATCCCATACCCGCACCGTCTGATCGTAAGATGCCGATGCTAGCTTCGAGCCGTCCGGCGAGAACACCACGTTCTCAACCCGGTCCGAATGTCCTGTCAGGGTCTGCGTGCATGCTCCTGTCTGCGCATCCCACACCCGCACCGTCTGATCCCAGGATGCTGATGCCAGCTTCGTGCCGTCCGGCGAGAACACCACGTCCCAAACCGGGCCCGAATGTCCCTCTAGTGTTTGTAGGGAGGCACCCCAGCCTGTAGCCTGCCCAGTCAGGCGAAGGCTTGGGCACAAACTCTTTCCCTGATGCGCTTGGCGGACCAAGCTGCTCAACGGGCTGAAAGCGAGAACCGAATAGTAGAGCTGTAACGGACACTGCGCGATGATGACATGGAAGCTTTGACACAATCGGACACTGTCAGTCATGAAAGCTAGAGTCTCGCCGGCGTGCTCCTCCTGCAAGACAGTCAGTTACCACGGCTTGTATGCATCTTCGTCAAAGGAACACGGTACCTGTGCTTGACGGACAGTGGCCATCAATATCTGCACTGCTTCAGGAAAGTTTTGCATCCAGCTCATGGCCTCCAGCCAATGCAGGAGATGCTCTTGAAGGAACCCCAGCAGATCGGAAGCGACGACGTCACAGCTTCCTTTGTCAAGGTGAGATAGCCAGTATCTGCAAGCGTACCGTAGATGCCCTGGAAGGAAATGGGCCAGCCGTTCTAGAGGCACGGTCAGCACCTCCACCCCGGGTTCGTTCAACCGACAGATGTCCCGCTGAAGTGAATGCTGCATCGTTTGGAGGCAACTGCGAGCCAAAGCTGCGTGTGCAGCGGGAATCCCCTGCCAAAAAATGCGCTGACCTGGACCGGCGTGGAAGAAGTCGGCTGACGACTGATGGACGAGACTCACGCGATCGTCTAGTATGACACAGAGGGCTCCACAAAGATCCACCAGATCTGCCAAATCACCGCTTTGGCACTCGTCATGCAATTGTGCAAGATGAAAGATCTCGGATAGAGTTAAGGGCCGCTCTGCAATGACGACGAAACGGAGGATCCGCAGGCAGAGATCGCGATCTGTGGCATTACCCAAGTCTTCCACTTTGCAAAGCATCGCCGAGTATAATTCTTGCAGGCCGGCAGGGAATGCCTTCAGCTGCGCCGCAGTCTTTCGTCGGGGAGTGCGTTGCAATTCGGCACACACCAGCGACACCCATAGAAACGTCCCTTGTGCGTGCTGGCGCAGGTACTCGCGGACCTCCTGGAATAGCGCTGGAGAATACCGCTTGCTCCGACGCAGCTCCTCAACCCTAGTGTCGATCAGCTGGTCCACGGCGAGGTCTACTTCGCGGGAATGGACCTCTAGGCTGGTGTGGAGCACCGTGCGGGAGTGCCCAAGTCGCTCTTGAATCTGTGGCTCATTGCGACTCGACACGAGCCATCGCACATGGGACTGTGCCAAGACATCGTCGTGCAACAGCCCGAGCAGTTGGTCTTGGCCATTCATACACTCATCCAGGGCATCCACCACCAAGACCACTACGTGTAGGGGTAGCGAGGTGATGACTAGTCGGAGGACATCTCGTAACGACCAGAACGACTCTGCATGCGTATAATCGTGGATCAGGAAGTCGCTCTTGGCTCGAAGGACGGGGAGGACTAGCGGTTCGTGCTGCCGGAGCAGGTCATACAGCAGCCCTTTGAGCACGGCTACGACGCTGTTCAATCGAGTGTCTTGCCGCTGGCAGAAGAAGGACGCGACCAACACCTTGGGCGGGTTGGTCTCCCCGGACGCCAGGAGCCGGTCAATGGCCGCCGCCATGATCATCGTCTTGCCTTTTCCGGGGTGCCCATGGACCCTCATGACTGCGCTTTGTCCGTGTGTAGACATCCATTGCTGATATGAAGCATTTTGAAACACCCAATCGCAAGACCCTGGAAGCAGTCTGCCTTTGCTAGCGAGGATACGCGCTCGTTGTTCGTGGGGTACAATGGGGCCCAGCTTCAGGAAGTATTCGGCGGCCGACGGCGCGTCGTGACGTGCTATGTGGAGAGTAAAATCAGTTGATTCGTTTGCATCCGAACGGAGCCCGTCGTGACAATCATACCATGAGTGTGAACATGCCCGTAGTTGGCGCCTATCATCGGACCAAAATTATCTTTGGATTCTAAGTGGATGTGTTGGGACCGCGGAGGGCGAGGATCTTGGGTCATCGCGTCTGGCATGCTTCATCTGAGGTCGACTGCCGTCCATTGCCTGTCCTAGAAGGTACAGCGTCAGTCTTTGGAAAAGGAGAATGGACGAAGCTGAAGCGAGTAGATACAAGCTTGTTGTGAACAGAATGCCAAGAAGCAATCGATGCCTGCATTTCGTGCTGCCAGTCAAGCGGGCTGACGGCCTGCCACAAGCGAGCACGTGACGTGGATGGAGGGGAGATGAGGAAGATGCCAAGCATGATCGAGTGGGAACAGGACGATTTGCGTTAATTTTAGATAGCTCTTACTGCTGATTTGAATCTGTGGAGGAAGATGGCGGTCGGAGAAGATGATGCCGGTGACAGACGCGTTGAGGCGCGTCCAGTAACCCCTGAAGCTCCGAGACCGTCGCGTGTGCGAAGGCCCAGCGCGCGTGCCCTGCAGATGCAGAGTACGCTGACCTGGCAGGCAGAGCAGGATGCGATGGCATCTCAATCGAAAGAGATGGAATGTGATGGGGCGGCACGTCGCAAAGAGTCAGCAGCGGGGATGGCGACGAAAGATCCGATCCTGGCTGCCATCCAACAGCTGACGGCAGTCGTCGTGGCGCAGGGAGCACGCATGGCAGAGATGGGACAATACATGACGACGCTACAACAACAACAACAACAGACGCAAGAACAGCTGCGCGAAACGCGCCACGAAGTCAAGACCCTCCACGAGTGGATCAAGGAGAACGCGCCCTCGTGGTCACAACCTCCTACGTCTGCTGGATCTCCCCACCTCTCGAGCGCGACCTGGCCGTCATTACCGACTTCGGGACAATCGGGATACGTGACAGGACAGACGGTTTCGCCAAACAGCTCGACCTCCCAACGCGTCGCCACGGCCGCCCTACCTAGCATTAGCATGGATCTGAGCAGAGTGGCCTTCCATGGGGAGGACGCCAGCGCGCTCAAGAAGCGGTTCAATGACGCCTTCGCCACCATGGCCCCTACCAAGGAGGTGAAATGCACGGGCATCTTGAAGAGTCCGGGGGAGGGTGGCAAGGTGAAGGTCTTGTTCAAGAAGCAAGAAGAGGCGGATTTGGTGCGCAGCAACGACGACTGGCAAAAGGCGCACTTCCGGGGTGTGACTCTGCAGGGCGAACAATGGTACCCCATCAAGGTCGACCGAGTCAACCGCATGGCGGTCAACGACGGCAACAGCTGGGTGATCCGGGAACTTGCGGCGCGCGAGATTGGTGAGGAGAATGGGGTGGAGGTGAGGAATCTGCGATGGCTGAGTGCACCCAGTGAGAAGCAATACGGATCGATGGTGGTGTACCTCGCGAAGACGACGGATGCGAAGAAGCTATTGGAACAACAGATCATGGACTTCAAGGGCGAAGCCGCCTTCACCAAGACGTACGAGCGCCGACGAGGTCCCACCCGCTGCTATCGTTGTCAACAGTTTGGCCACCAGGAGCTGCGCTGTCGCTACGAGATGACTTGCATCAAGTGCGCCGCTCCGGGGCATCAGCGGTCGGCCTGCATCAGTCACGCACTGCGATGCGTCAACTGTAAGGGACCGCATGAGGCCGATGATCGGGGCTGCCCCAAATACAAGGAGCTGCTGCGCAAGTACCAAGCGACGTCGCATGCATAGACTTCGGATCATGCAAGCGAACGTGCGGAAAATGTCGGCCGTGCAGCATGCGATGCTCAACGACGTCCATCTGGCATCGTTTGATCTGATCCTGTTGCAGGAACCGCATGGTTACTACGACTCCACGAGAGAGAAGGCGGTGTCCAATCCACACTCTACTAACCTGTGGACCCAACATCTGCCCACTGAAACTCGAGAAGGACCATTCCCGGTGCGGTCCCTCATCTACAGCAAGAGAACATTGCGGGCTACGCCAGTGCCGCTCGCCAGCCCCGATCTGTGTGCGGTGATTATAAGGACGGCGCAAACGCAGGTCTTGGTGGTGTCACTGTACAGCCCACCGTTGGTCAGTAGCAGCGACAGAACTAGCTTGAACACCTCGCTTGCCGGTATCGAAACGACATGGCAAGAACTGAAACGCCAGCATGGACAGTCCGTGGGACTCCTCCTCGCGGGGGACTTCAACCGACATGACCCGCTCTGGGGAGGAGACACCGTGACCGCGAGCCACTGGCGCGGCGAAGGCGCACCGATTCTCGAGTTCATGCATGCGCACCACCTAGTGTCGTTGCTCCCACGAGGCACCATCACCTTTGACTCCACGAGAGGCCAATCCACGATTGATCTGACCCTTGCATCCGCACCGCTGGCAGAGGCAGTCCTGTGGTGTCGCCCGCACGACGTTGAGTATGGATCGGATCATCTTGCCATCGACACCGGGTTGGCGTTGGACGTGGACGATCGCCCCTCCCCCAAGCGACGCGCCTTTCGAAGTGCCAACTGGGAGAGAGTTCGCACTGCGCTGGACGAGAAATTGCAACAGGGTCGCATCCAATGCGCAGGGGACATTTACCAGCATGCTCAGAGCCTGAATGACATGGTCACTGAGGCGTTGGATCAACACGTGCCGCTGTCCAAGCCATCCCCATACGCGAAGCGGTGGTGGACGCAGGATCTGACGGCGTTGCGACAAGACTATACCTTCTGGAGGAACCGAGCACGCGCCGCACGACGAGCAGGGTGCCCGTCGCCGGAGCTGGAACACCAATGCGACCGCACGCGCCATGCCTTCACGCGTCAAGTGCGACAGCAAAAGAGGCGACACTGGGTGGAATTCTTGGACGAACCCACCAACATCTGGAAAGCGGCGAAATACCTCGGCGAAGGAAGCGGAAGCGGCTTCGCCAACATCGCCGAGCTCCAGGGACCGGACTCTGACTCACCGACCGTAAGTGCAAACGCGGGCATGGCAGATCTATTGTTACGACAATTCTTTCCTCCTCTACCCATGAGGACGGAGGAGGCTCGTGCCGACGCCGCGTTTGCTCAGCTGCCCTGTCCACCGCTGACGAAAGACGAAGTGCGGGAAGCGGTCTTCAAGGCCAAGCCATGGAAGGCGCCAGGCGAAGATGGCCTCCCCGCCGCGGTATGGAAGGAGCTCTGGCCGGTGCTCGGTGACGAGTTGGTGAAACTATTTCAACGATCCCTGGACGAAGGCATCCTCCCCGACAGCTGGCGGATGGCGAAGATCATCCCCCTGAGGAAACCCAACAAGCCCGACTACACCCTCGCGAAAGCGTACCGGCCTATCTCGCTCCTCCCGACGCTCAGCAAAGCATTGGAGTCGCTGATCGTGGAACGCATCTCATACCTGGCAGAGCAGCATGGTCTGTTACTACACAACCACTTCGGTGCACGCAAGCGACGGTCGGCCGTCCAGGCGCTGACCGTGCTGCAAGAGCGGATCTACGAGGCCTGGCGCCATCGCCAGGTGCTCAGTCTGGTCAGTTTTGATGTTCAGGGTGCTTACAATGGCGTGTGCCGAGAGGTGCTCCTGCAGCGACTTCGTCGTCGACAGATCCCGGAAACCCTGGTACGATGGATCGATGCCTTCTGCACCGACCGACGGGCCAGTATCTTAGTCAACGACTGGCAGTCTCTGTCTTTTCCACTCCCGGAGGCCGGTTTACCCCAGGGGTCACCGCTCTCGCCCATTCTGTTCTTGTTCTTCAACGCGGACCTAGTGCAAACGACGATCAACGCCCAAGGGGGAGCCATCGCCTTTGTGGACGACTACAATGCATGGATGGTCGGCAACACGGCAGCAGAGAATCGGATGCGCTTACAAGTCGAGCTGATCCCCCAGATTGAAGCCTGGGAATCTTGCAGCGGTGCCACCTTCGAAGCCAGCAAAACCGCCTTCATTCACTTCACGAGAAACTCCGCACGGGAGGACGACACCGCCTTGGAGGTGAAAGGAGTCCCGGTTGTGCCGGAGACGAAGGTCAAAGTTCTGGGAGTGGTCCTGGACGCGCGTCTGCGCTTCAAGGAACACGCCGCTCGAGCCGCGAAGCGTGGCTTTGCCGCGGCCTGCGGGCTCGCTCGACTCCGTCAACTGCGTAGTGACACTGCTAGACAGCTGTTCACCGCGATGGTGGCGCCGGTGGCGGACTATGCATCCCCCATCTGGTCTTCCCACGCCACCATGACGATGCAACAGATGACGAATCCGGTGCAGATGCTGGCGGTCAAGACCATTGCGGGGATCTGGAGGACGACGGCGCTGGCGACGGCGGAAGCAGAAGCGGCCATCCTCCCCGCCGAGGTGCGGTGGAAACGACAACGAGGGCAATTCTGGACGGACGCACTGTGTCTACCACGGCGGCATCCACTGGATCTCACGAAGCGTCGCGCCTGGCGACGCACCAGCCGTTTTCGCTCGCCGCTGATGACCATGGCGGGGGAGTTCTCCATGAACGACGCCGCGCGCCGCGAACACATCGAGCCGTACAGCCGTTGCCCATGGCAACCATCGCTTCGAGTGACACTTGACAACGACTGCACCAGCGCATTGGCTCGGGCGGAAACACCCCCTGAAGCACATGAACTACAGATCTACACCGACGGATCCGCACGCCATGACCTCGTCGGCACCGGCATCATGGCGTGGATGTGGCACCGAGGCACCCGAGAAGTTCACCTCGGTGACTCTCACACTACGGGCACACCGTCGACGATGAATGTCTATGCAGCGGAACTTGGTGCCATTGACCGCGCCCTGCGGCTGGTGCAAGACCGCCGATACTTTATGCGGAGCGTTCGGCGCGTTACGATCTTCACCGACTCGCAAGCGGTGCTGCGCTCCTTGCAGCGACCAGGCCAACAGAGCGGCCAACACTACCTGGTCAATATTGCCCGACACGTGCAGCAGATGGAAGCACAGAGCGAACGTCAGATACATTTTCACTGGGTTCCGGCTCACGCCGGATGCGAAGGCAACGAGCGAGCCCACCAGCTCGCCCAAGAAGCCACCACGGTAGGAAAGACGGCGCCGGCGGCGGTGCAACTGCGAAGCGCGTTGCGACGCATCCCGCGACCAGCGCTGGTAGCACACCGCGGGCAGCTGGACGAGCACGCCAGGCACTCCGGTCGATACACTCGCCGCATGGACCTGGCGCTACCTGGACGGCATACGAAAGCTCTGTACGGTAAGTTAACTCGGGACGATGCGAACCTCCTGTCGCAGCTACGAACGGGCAAGTGCAGACTCAACCATTATCTGCACTCCATTGGCCTCCGCGAGACAGACGCGTGTGCATGTGGTCAACCAGAGACGATCCATCACTTTCTTTTCGAATGCCCGCTGTGGGCGGAAGCACGACAAAGCCTGCAAGAAGCGGCGCGACCCAGGTGGGGAGATGTCTCCTACCTGGTAGGAGGGTGGTCCGGGCCGACCCTGGACGGGCCCAAGGCACAGTGGCGACCAAACCTGGCCATGGTGAGAGCCACCATTCAATTTGCCAAGAGGACGAATCGACTGCTTCACGACGAAGACTAGAAGAACGATGTGAGGGTCACGAACTGGGTGGTGTGCTCCCCCTCCAAAAACGCCTGGGCTTGCCCGCGTTGGCAGTGCCCCCCGTACGAGCTGCAACACTCTATCACACAGCTTAGAGACAGGGTCAGGGTCAGGTGTCTACCAGCGCACCATTGGGAACGAGGTCTCTCAAGAAAGCAGAGAACGAGGAGTGGGCTAAGAATGAACCGGAGGACAATGTAGTTGAAGCCATGTAGACGCTAGTCCCCTATAAGCCTAGAGGCTTCACAGGGCGTATGAATCATCATCATCATCAACGTTACGAGCTCATCTGCCTGCATTTGCGGTTGCATGTGCTGCGGGCTGCTCAGCGCTTGCCGGCCGTCGAGGCTTTGCATCACGATTGTTGGCAAACGACTGGTCGGTCTCGAGGGCCTCACGCGCTACCGCTTCAGCTCGCTGAGAGCCCATTACTCGCTACACCAGTTGCAAAAAGCCTCGCTCACCGGGCTGTGCATGCAATGGATGCATTAGTGCGGTGCGGACCTGCAGTGTGGTGCATGAAAGCTGGCAATTGCGTGGGTGCCTTCTTGCCTGCTTTCATCAGCACCTTGTCTATAGATATGACGTCCGCGAGCTGGAGTTGAGAGGCCATCCTGTCTTAAGGTTAGTCAGAGGATAAATCACATCATACAACCAGCAACATGTTGAAAACTCCAGGTCCCTACAACAAATTCATCGAGCATTCCAACCTCAATTCGCACACCGAACTCGCGTTTCTCGAAGATGTGAGACAAGCGTACTCAAACAAATTTATCACGGTCGTCAGTGGCTGTGAAATCGATTTGCTGGGTTACGCAGAAGCTGGCCATGCGTCAATTTCTTCAGCCTCCGAACTGCACCAGCATGCCAAGTCTCTGAGCTTCAGCCCGCCCCCCGAGTCGGCTGTCTGACAAACCAGGAATCGTCACAGACTCCAATATTTTCGAAAAATTGGAGTTTACGCATCAGAACACCACATTTACTGTCTACGATGTCGAATGGCCTAGCCTTGACGGTGGGTCAGAACGTCGATACATCATAGTTGCTGATCCCGACAGTGCGAACCCCAAAGGCAAGCCAGCTCCTCTTGAACAACTGCTCCAGAAGGCGGGTCAATGGACAGTTGACTTTCACGATGAGATCTATGTCTTCGAAGGCGGTCGTTGGCGGAAAGACTCTAGTATGTGGAACAGTGTCAAGAGTGCCTCTTGGGACGATGTCATCATAGACAAGGATATCAAGGATGACCTTGTTGACGATATTGATGGCTTTTTTCGATTCCCAGCGTTTGTATCAAGAGTACTCAGTCCCTTGGAAGCGTGGAATCATCCTCCATGGCCAACCGGGAAACGGCAAGACCATCTCCATTCGAGCAGTCTTGGCTATGCTTGCCAGTCGAGACTTCCCCATCCCAGGCCTCTACGTCAAGTCTTTCACCGATAATGTCCGAGGGAACGAATGGGCGATCGATTCTATATTCGATCAAGCTCGTCGCATGAGCCCGTGCGCTCTCATTCTGGAAGATGTTGATAGTATGGTTACTGATGAGGTCCGCTCATACTTTCTGAACCAGTTGGATGGTATCAACTCAAACGATGGCATTCTCATCATCGGGTCCACCAACAATCTGGAGAAGCTTGATCCTGCACTTTCTAAACGACCATCGCGATTCGATCGCAAGTATCTCTTCAAGTTACCCGACAACGCTCAGCGCAGAGCCTACGCGCAATACTGGGGCAAGAAGCTGCAAAAGAACCCCAAGGTCGACTTCAATGATGCAGTCACCCAGTACATTGCTGATGCTACTGATGGTTTTAGCTTTGCTTATCTGAAGGAGCTCTTCGTTGTATGCCTTCTTATTCTGGCTGGTCAACGTGGTCGTTGTCAGGCAGCGACGGAGGATGAGAAGACAGCTACGGTCGATGGCGATACTGGAGAAAGCGTACGACTTTCTTTGCCGAAGGAGCTCACAGAGAACCTGCTGGCGAAGTTGATTCAGCGACAGAGTACGATCTTACACGGCGAGATGGCGGCTGCTGCGCTCGCTGCCGAGAAAGCTCAAGGGGAGGATAATGATGCGGAACAAGCGAGAGCCGCGGAGTCTCAGGAGGCTTCGGTCTAGGATGTTTGTATGGCATTGCCCGGGAAAGCCAGGAACCCATCCTTACTAAGAGCAAAGAAGGCAAGGTGGCTTGTCCTTTCTATTCTAGATAAGGTACACGGCGCATTCTACTGCTGGTTGGCTTCGAATTCCCCGTACTAGTCTCGCGTGAACGATCCTCTGACCGTCCCGTATGCGGATTGGCAGCATGAAATATGAATCGCCAGAGTTGATAGATCGCATGATCTCAGTTCGTTTGAGAGCGTCATCCCAGATGCGGCGCGAGCTCAATTCTGCTGCTTCAATGGAGACCAATGATCGATCTTACGTATGCTATATAATCGTCTTCAGCTCTCAATGTAGCGTTGTGCGACATAGATAGCCCTAGCATGTACCATCCGTCGAATAGCCATGGTGTGAAAAGGCGCTGACCCTAAGCCACACTGCCGTATTCTTTGTATCAATACACGACTGGCGGCCTGCTCGTCGAAAAGAAGTCTTCTGGAGTGATTGCGCTTTGCTTGCATGTACACTCAACGGCAGCCACGCATAACAGTGGTCAATCGTGATGGCTAGAGCAAAGTAAGCAGTTGGGTCCTTCGGGGCGTTATGTATCTTTGGCATTTTCTCTTTGAAACCATCTTCTGGGCAAACCCACGCTTCTGGCCAAAACCAAGTCAGACTGCTTTTCCAAGTCTTGCGTGAGGGCGATTCCATGGACTCGTACGCAAGCAAAACAATTATGAAGAGGATGTGCAGCAGTCACACACTAGAAGCGCACGGTCGGAGATGGATGCCTATGCAACAATCAAGCAAATCCTTTGACTGTCGATCCGACCACGGCGATTCTTCACGCATGGCGATCTCCACTCCCTGCGACCGTGTCAGCAGAGCGGTCAGCATCTGATCATCAGCACCCTTCAGTACGTACGTACGTTCACCGGATCGAGACCCACAGCGACCGCAGGTTTCACTCTCGATGGGTGCCAGCTCACATGGGATGTGCATGCAATGTGACAACGCATCAGCTGGCGCAAGACGCCACGGCGAAAACCGCAGTTGCGCCCGCAGCGGTGGATCCTCAGAGTACGTTTCGACGCAGCCTGGTGCTCACCGTGAAGGGATAAGTTCACGAGGCCAGCCATCGGGCCGCCAACACACTGTACACTTGACACATGGACTCGGCGTTTTCTGATGGCATTCAAGACCCTCGTCGCAACTTGCGCATTAACTGCTGGGCGTACCAATGGTCAAGATTAGACGACACTTGGCTCGTCTGGGCCGAAAGCATACTTGAATAAGATTACGGTAACTAAGAGAGACTGTCATAATCGAGGGTCCATGTCAATCCCATAAGAAAGCGCATTCTGCGAGGTCCCCGCAACGGTTTAACTCGATTCGCTTCACCCACAGCATCTCCGCGGGCATCTTGAGGTGGTGAATCCGGCATCACCGGCGCTAATGCTGTGAGAGGCCTAGATGCCGGATCTCTATAGTCTCGGCTGGTGTCATCCGCCTGCTTCCGCCTCCGCGCGATCCGCTCGTCTCTCGCCTGGTCGACTCGACCACGCGAAGGTTCCACGTGGAGATTTCACCTCATTCAAAACCAAAAAGCCCTGTAAAGGGCTGTGGATATCTATAAATGTCCGATGGTAACTCTACAGATACCAATTCGGATACAGTGACCTCTGCCAGCACGCTGCGATGTTTGCTTCCGCATCGTGCTATATTGAACCACGCAGGCGCTCGTCGCGAAGCGAACAATCTGAAGCCGAGAAAGTCGAGGTCTGCCGTCATTGGTGGACGAGATAAGCTAGCAAGAGTAGGCGTGGCAGGCAACCGCTAGCGCACCTCTCGCTTACAGACCCAGCTTTTTGAGTGTTGTCAACCCCCGCTTGCTTCTAACTCTATCTGCTGCGACGGACAGCACGCATACAGCGTCAGCCAGTCTGACCTGGTACCAGCAGCGCTCGACAACAGACTCCCACATCTTTTCGAGTTCATCTCGATTGCAAGCCCTACTCAAGTATGCGCACATGGAATGCGACGCATTCCTGCCGATCCCCATACAAATTCGAGCGAATCCAGCGTAGCAGCAAACCCTAATCATCCGGCACTAGGAATCTATAGCAAGTCCTATCTGAGCGTGCGCGATGTCGACGCGCTTCGACGCGCTTCGACGCGTTGTGCACCCTCTGCCTGACTTCAACGCGGCCAACGCACCACCACATCTTATGCTGAGCCACCATGGGCGGCTACGAGGATGCTGAAGAGTACCTCGCCCGGCTGGGCCTGCGACGAAATTACCCAGAGCCTGCCCTCCTATGCTTGCGGTGCCAATATGCACTCTCTCCCTCGTCGACGCGGATCAGTCGTCACCTTGGGGAGATACATGCCGTTTCTCAGAATGCACGCCGTGGCTTGTCTACGATACTCCGAGAGTGGACATTCCTGGAGCCGGACGCGCTGCCTGGTCGAAAAGATGACTCGAACCCCCATCCTCACTTGCGCGTGTTGTCGGGCTTGGAATGTGAAACATGCAGCTATCGAACCACTAGCGCCGAACTGATGTCGAGGCACTTGTCGAAGACTCACTCGGGCCAGCGACCGGTCCTAGGCGGGTGGAAAGATCGCGCCAAGAGTGTGCGCCTGCAAGCGTGGAGTGCCACCCCCAATCGTCGCTTTTGGAGGGTGCAAGATCCTGTGAGCCGTCCTTACTCGCCTCAGGTGAGATCCCGTGCCGAACCGGCAGCGCAATCGCGGAACGATGTATACGTGTCGGTCCATCGGGCGGAAGTGTCGTACTTGCGCCAACAAGCCGAATTGGTATCCCACCTGGGAGACGCCGATGTGGAGATGTACCGCCAACCGTGGATTCGACGCACAGGATGGGTCGAGTTGTTCCGACACGCGCATACTGACATCCTGCTCCGGCTGTCCGTGCCGCCAGACCTCCAATCCGAGGCAGGTCTACGACCTGGAAGTGTGGGTGGCCATGATCTCTTCAGCAGTCGAGAAGATGAGATCCACCTCCATCACATAGGCGCCGCCTTAGACCTAGTCTTGGATCAATGCGTGCAGACGGTGCATCAGACGGACTTCCCGATGTTGCGCTGGCTGCGTAGTCTCGACCGAGACCGTCCGCATAAGAAGCCGTTTGAACTGGTTTCCAAGGCACAGACGACACAACGCTATTTCATGCTGTGGAAACGGGCCATCTTCTTCTGGGTGCGCTGTTGTCGGCTGGGCCCGGCCCTCATGCAGCAAATCTGCTGTCGCACGTTGACAGAAGCGCAATCGATAGCGTTGCAGGCTGTGTGGGAGGAATGCACGAAGACGCCGGGGCCCAGAGTGTCCGATGCCGACATTCTACTACGCCTGCCGTCGGTCCAGGAGGAGGATGGATCTTTCTCTGACGACTCAGAGGAAGGCGAGGATCCGGGGGAGGACGACGAAGCCTACGACGACGCGCCGGAAGCTGCGACACTGCTTGCCAGACCATAATCACGGCCGTTCGGGATCCCCACCGTATCCACCAGCAGCCAACCTAAAGTCGTTGCGAGTCCGCTGGCGGAGAGTCTCATGCGGCTGAACTTCTTCCTGTGCACCGAGCGTTTCGTCGACGGAAGAGCGAGCTCCACGCTCCTGATGTATTTTGCGAGTGTGCTGGGGCTGACAGACGGTGGCAAGACCTTCCACACCCCTTCGAACTACACTCCCCTGCTTTTTGCTCTGATCTACTGCGTCCGCTTGGTGTGTCTGCAGCAGACACTGCCCGCCGTCGCCCCCAATGACCTACGACAGATAGCGACAGCTGATCGATTGGACCGTTTTCACGAGATCAGACGACAACACTTATGCATGGGTTGTCCGCCACCTTTCGATGAGCTCTGTAGCCAACGAGATTATGGTCGGATGGCGGCGAAAGAAGACGGTCCTAGTTTTCGGATGGAATGGACTCCAGATGGGCAGCAGATGCACTGGGATGGTGGAGGAGGCCGGATGTCCCTGCTCCAATTCCGACAGATGGCTCAAGAATCGCTTCAGCAGGTCCAACAAGGCTGCTCCCGACTCATGTATGGGTGGACACCTGCGACCGCGCTGGACACGGTGTGTGATCGATTTTCTAACACCGCGAGTGGCTACTCCTTCGTCACTGATCCCGACAACCGGCTGCAGCAGGCATATCTGGAGCTGTCACAGCGCGCGTGCTTGGATTACACGGACGGATTGATGGACAACCAGGGCTGGAACACGCAGGCCGTGCGACGATATCTTAGGCAGCACGAAGAGACATTGGAGCATTTGATGCTCATGTGTTACCTCTGGGGTGGTCAGCCCCCTCGAGCGACGGAGCTTCGTAGCATCCAGCGTTGCAACAGCGCCACCTCCCCTCGCGGAGTGTACGTGTATGCTGGGACGATTGCACTCGTCGTCCGGGATAACAAAGTTCGACGACGGGGCGACAGCGAGTTCCAGGTAGCTCGATTTCTTCCCCCCGCGGCTGCCGCTCTCGTCTTCCAATACCTCACCTACATCCGACCACTTGTGGACATGCTGCATCGATAGTGCTTGCAGGACTTCCGCCCACCTACCGAATTCCTCTTCAACAGCCCAGGTTCACACGATGATCGCCTGATGAGTACCATCTTGAGCAAGCGATTACAGGAGCTTTCGGGGAGGGTGGCCGGCACGGCACTTGGGGTGCACGTCTACCGGCAATTGGCTATCGCTATCACGGAGAAGCACCTCTCGGAGCTTGCACAGCCGCTGCATCGGCTCGAAGATCGAGGGATCAACGCCCATCCTTCATCGGTCTTTGCCGGGCAGAGCGGACATCGCCCTCAACTCCGGGCGACTACGTACGGACTGGATGGTGCGTTCCCCGACACTTTCCAACCCGCTTTGTTGCGTCATTATCATTCGGCCTCGCAAAAATGGCATGCTTTCCTCCGTGAACCGATTAGCAATGTCGCTTTTGAAGAGTCTCATCTGCCTGCTCCGATACGGCAACGTCCGTCTCAGAAACGATCACTGACTGAGCCGATCGGTGCTGCACATTAAATTCTGTGTAAACGTCGACGTAGGCTGACCAGCCCAGCCGGCACACTCTATGTGGAAGAAGTTCGCCAGCTGCCGCTGGGGCAGTCCGATGTAGCTTGCATTCAGACCCGCGTCGTGGTCGAGCCGTCAAAAGTGCAGAATCAGGGTCTGAAGGCGCTCGTGCCCAGAAGCATATGCATGGTACCACCGATATTTGTTCTGGACACCATTGCGTACCTCGAAACCTTCAAACTCTTCCTGTGCACACTGTGCCGGCAAGTCATAGCCGGATCGAAGGTCGAACGTCACATGAGGAATGACATTCATCAACAGATCGGGCATCGTCCAGTCCAGTGGACGCAGCGATTTCGGCGGCGGTGCGGCGAGCTGAATATCGCAGCGATAGAGTTCGCGCGCGTGGAATGGCCGAAAGCAGCAATTGCGAGAATTGAGCACCTGCCGATTTCCTTCCACGGGAAAAAGTGTGGTCATTGTGGATACTGTGTTCGCTTTCGCGGGTTGATGGTGGCTCACTGCCGCTTGAGGCCCCAATGGGTGAGCCCACAGAGGCCAGGGGAACGACCGCGATCCCACCTCGCTGCCAATGACCCCTGGCGAGATGGGGTCCAATGCTAGCAGCTTGTCACCGATGGCCCGTGTGCCCGATTGTTCGAGGTCATGGAGGAATGACCTGATGTGGAGGTATCTGCGTCAACACGGAATATGGTTATATTATTGAAGATACGCAATCAGAACAATCATGAGGATAGCTGTTCACGGGATCAGATTCAGTCTGGTATTTCTCGAATTGTGAATGTGATGGTAAGTGAATCGTTTTTTGAGCATATTACCGCACGTGACGAGTCGAATGCGAAGCGATTGTCATCGCCAGTAGAGTTACCTTCCCGCAAGCTGGAAGAAGAAATTCGCGATATCAGGCTCGAAGCTTCCATACGGCCGAGTTTCGTGAATCTCGATGGCCGGTGGAAGTCATGGTCGCGGCGCCACATCTTTCCATGTTCACAGATGGCTGAAAATGCGCGGGATGCTCGTACCCGGTGCAACATTGGCGGCTGATGATCACCCATTGGCGGAAGCAATATGAAAGGGAGACCCTTCAGAGGCCAGGAAGGGATGAGCTGAAATGAGCATCGCAGGGATCTGGGAGAGGAGGATTGGGAGCAGTCCGCGAATTATACGCCCAAACTGTCGGCGGCCATCAAGATCTGGCGCATGCTCACTGCGCAAGCCGATCCTGAATCGGGGTCCTTGGACATTTACCGATTTCATGTACACTACCAGCCCGCTCATGTCTGCAATGGCAACTTGCGTTCATTGCGCGAAACACCCGGCCACTTCAAAGCGATGTCGCTTATCTGTAATCTGCGGGTGAGATTTGCTATGTGTGAGGATTCTTACTACGCGGCCATCTCAATCGACGTTCCCTCATGGAAGGCTGGGCTACGATTGGCACAAGACAACTATATTGTCGAGCCTATCAACCGCGGCCTGCGAGATAGGTAAAGCAGAGAGTGGCGATGGAAGACGAGCATTGGGGAGAAGAGCAACTGAGTCGCGACAGCCCTGAAGCTCTGTGTCCCCAATTCAAATGAAGGGGGTGAGTGTACGCTGTGCTGACGGCAATACTGGTTGCGGCAACCCCCGGGAAGACTTCAACTCTCGTAATGGGCGTCCCAAGGAAATGGTTAAGCGGACATTATCGACATTGTCGACTCTGCAATACACACGTGCGACGTGTAGGGTACAAGAATAACAAGAAACATCTTCCTAGTCAGCGGGATGTGCTTCCCGTTTGCAGGTTCCCAAGTTAAGTCTATGCTGCAGCTCACAGTTTCGAATAGACGACCAATTTATGATCGAGTGCGCAAGATCTTGCAACATTTCGAAAGCAATTTAGAGAAGCCGGCAAGTCGATGGTGCCGATCCATTCACCAGCACCAACTCCTGGCGCTTCGCTGTGACCGAGACCTTGATCATTGACCAGGTTGGCGGGGCTTCAGTGTCATCCCATCGCACATGATTAGTCTAGTCTGGATCCGAAATGCGACCGTCAGAGCCGCGTCGGCAAATGAGTCCATGCCCTGTGGTTAGCTATGTCGCAAGCCCAGGCAGACTGTCACGCAACAGCTGTAGCTCTGTCAAGATTCTGGGCCGACAATCGAGACACAAGCTCGCAGCAAGAGCCTTTGACCTCGCGAACTTGGGTGGCTCGCATACCGTTCATACGAGATACCAATTCGAACGGGGCACTCTGCGACGATCCCCTTGGTGACATGACACGAGCCGTCTAAACCTCTACCGTGGTAGGCGCTCATCGCGAAGCGAACAATCTAAAGCCGAGGAAGTCGAGGTCTACCGTCATTGGTGGACGAGATCAGCTAGCAAGAGCAGGCGTGGCAGGCAACCGCCAGCGCAGCTCTCGCTTACAGACCCAGCTTTTTGAGTGTTGTCAACCCCCGCTTGCTTCTAGCACGATCTGCGGCGACGCGCAACACACATACAGCATCAGCCAGTCTGACCTGGTACCAGCAGCGCTCAACAACAGATTCCCACATCTTTACGGGTTCAGCTTGATTGCAAGCCCTCATTTGCATGTAGCAAACTCGGCCCTTGTACTTCTCCATCATGGCAGAGAAACATGATTTATCGGCTCTCAGGCATATGCGTTCGATGAGCAATGATGCGCACAAGGGGCATCCATCCACAATCAACACTCAGTCACAATGCAATCACGGATCAATGATCGGCTGGAGTACCGGTAACGTAAGCAACAACGTGAGCAACAACATCACCTACTACTACTTGCGAGAAGGCTTGGCTCCATGCGGACCCTGCCAGTGTCACAGTCACTTCTCCACTCCTGATCCGAAATTATACAAACGTACGCTTCATCAGGCGGGGCATGAACACTTCCCTGTTTGCAAGAGGGCAGCACACGCGGGAAGTATTCATGACCATGCAGCAGCTCACGATACGGCACTGGCCCATGAACGCCACGAAGGTTTGGTCGTTCCTTGCCTCACACCTACAGTCCGCTGACGTATCCCTATCGTTATTAGAAATCTTACGCCACATCAAGCCATGGATGTCTCCAACGGCCACAGAGGACGTTTACAGGTCACATCTCTTGAAAAGACACAGGGGTACGTGCAATTGGATCCTCGAGCAAGACTGGTATCATACATGGTTTGATGATCACCGCTCCAACAAACCGACCTTGCTATGGCTCTATGGGAGTGCAGGATTCGGGAAGTCCGTCCTCTGCGCGTTCCTCGTAGACAGCTGGCTAGAACGCGGACTTCCAGTGGTCTATTTCTTTTGCGATTCGTCTTCCGATAGGCATCGACAAATGAAGCACATCACCCGTACCCTCCTCTGGCAACTGGCAAAATCTGATGCCGACACGGCGGCGGCTGTCTGGAGAATGTTGCAGGAATCCACTTCTGAGATGATGCTGACGGAAGGACAGATCAAGGATCTTTTCAAGGTTGCTCTGAGTCGCGGACAGTCTCCAATCCTGGCCATCGACGGCTTGGACGAATGTGATCATCAGAGCTCCGACTGGAAGGAGGGCCCGAAGTCTCAACGCACATTGTTCTTGGAAAAGATGATTCGGGACCTGCAAGGTGTCAATGTTCGGATACTTCTTCTAAGCCGCCAGGAGGACGACATTTTCCAAGGGCTAGCGATAAGCGGAAAGGATGACGTTACCATTCACCGACACCACATCGAAGCAAAAGATGTCCATGGGGACGTGGTGACATTCGTCCGAGATACGGTCAATCAACGCATGGGCCATAGATCTGCCGATGATAGGAGGATTGTCTCGACGATTTTGGAAGAAAGAAGTGGCGACATGTTCCTCGCCGCGACGATACAAAGTGAGGAAGTGAAACCGCAAGATCGACGAACTATGAAAGCGATTCGTCGCTCGCTAGAAGATCTACCTCTTGACGTCGATCAGCTTTATGAGAGAAGCTGGAACAGCATACAGACCAGAAGACGAGGCGATGATCAACACCGCGCCAAGCACATTCTCACATGGCTGACCTTCGCGAAACGTTCGCTCTCGGTATACGACGTGACCGAAGCGCTAACTGCGTCCGAAGATGACGATAGCCCAGAGATTATAGATGATGACTACATCGATCAACAAATACTAGGATTATGCGGATCTTTGATCATCTGCCAGAAGACCCAAGGGACGGTAGCGGCAGATGGCACTATCACGTTCGCCCATGCTGCGGCACGCCGATTCATCTGGGCTAAGCTGACTGGAGATGGAGGCAAGGTCGCGGTCTCACGTGCCCACCAGCAAATGGCCCGTTGGTGTCTGGAGTATGTAAACACTTGGGCCCGCAACGCTCTGCAGTCTGCGAAATCGTCGTCGTTCTTCGATTACGCGACGTGGTTCTGGTCCGCATACATATGTGACCTTGAGGTTCGGGATCTTGATGATGCAACCATCGAGGCGGTAGCCAATCTGTTCTCGCTTGACAGCTCATCTTGGACAATCTGGAGAAATCATTACGAATACCTACACCTCCTCGACATCGACAAGGCAGAGACGAGAGGGACCTACGACGCAGGCGGGCGAGAATACTTCGCTGCATATTTTGGGCTGTGCTTTGTCGCCGAGCAGTTGCAAGAAGAATCAGGATGTGACTGGAATCGAGTTGGGGGTTACTTTGGTACGCCAGTTCAAGCGGCTATCTCACAAGGACATGTCTCAATGATCAATATCCTTCTTGCCAAGGGCGTTGACTGTAAACAGGTGGCGGGCAGGTGGGGCACAGCACTGAATGCGGCTGTATCTAAGGGTGATGAACGAAGCGTGGAGAGATTGCTGGCATGCGGGCCATCCCTAGATGCAGTAGACACGATGGGTTGCACCGCGGTGTATCTTGCGGCAAGGGAAGGGCTGTTGCATATTCTGGAACGCCTGTTGGAGTGCAACGCAGACTTTCGAACTTCCAGTAACACTGGCTGGACACCACTCAACACCGCTGCCGAGGCCGGGCATGTGAAGGTAGTGAAGCTACTGATGGACAAAGGAGCCGACATCCATCTTACAAACAAGATTGGCTGGACCCCACTCTACAGTGCTGCGTACTGTGGCCATGTGAAGGTGGTGAAGCTGCTGGTAGAGAAAGGAGTCGACATCAATGTCCCAGACAGTCACGGCTGTACGCCCGTCAAAGGCGCCGCTGAGCATGGCCATGTGGACGTCGTGCGGCTTCTCGTGGAGGCAGGAGCGGATATCGATCTTCCAAATCACGCCGGCTGGACGCCGCTCAACAGCGCGGCTGAGAGTGGCCATGTGGAGGTCGTGAAGCTGTTGACAGAGAAAGGAGCCAACATTCGCCTTGCAGACGAGATTGGCTGGACCCCACTCTACAGTGCTGCGTACAGTGGCCATGTGAAGGTGGTGAAGCTGCTGGTAGAGAAAGGAGTCGACATCAATGTCCCAGACAGTCACGGCTGTACGCCCGTCAAAGGCGCCGCTGAGCATGGCCATGTGGACGTCGTGCGGCTTCTCGTGGAGGCAGGAGCGGATATCGACGTTCCAAATCACGCCGGCTGGACGCCGCTCTACATTGCTGCGTACAGTGGGCATGAGGAGGTCGTGAAGCTCCTGATAGAGAAAGGAGCTGACATCCACTTTCCGAGCAAAGATGGCTCGACACCCCTCGGCAGGGCTGCTCGCAGTGGGCATGTGGAAGTGGTGAAGCTTCTGATGGAGAGAGGAGCCAAGATTCATCTCGGGAATAGAAACGACTGCACACCGCTCAGCAATGCTGCAGACATCGATGCACTTCATGCGACCATTCATGCCGGCAATCATCAGATCGTTGGATTGCTGCTTGAGAATGTCCCCCTAAGGCGCCAGCAAAAAGTGGCTCTCCTTCAATCAGCTCTAAGGTCGGTCAGCGTCCCAACCGTGACTCTTTTGTGGTCATTTGGAGGCCAGGCAGAGTCAGTGGATCACCTGAACAAGACTTATCTCCATACGGTTGTCAATGAGGTCCATCTTGATTGGCTCCAGGATGATAACTATTCTCTACGATGTCTCGCCCATACCGATTCTCTAGGATGTACGCCTCTCCATTATATGGCTCGTGGCTCTAGCGTCAAGACTATTATTTGGGCCATTTGCAATGGATCTTCGCCCAACCTTGCTGACTCGCACGGATGGACGCCTTTGCACTGGGCAGCATACTTCGGACAGGATGGCAATGTGTCTTGTCTCTTGGCGCAGGGAGCCGAGCCAACTCATTGCGATAGCCAAGGACGCTCCGCTGCCGATGTTTCCCAGCTTATTAACGCAGGTAGTATAACCCAAACCCTACCCCTAGCGACTGAACATGTGGTAGACACGAGCACAGAGGCCACACGAGAACAGCTCAGGGCGTTTTGCAACGAATGTGATCATGATCTCTATGGCATTCAGTATCATTGTCGTACTTGCTATGACGATGGAGTGGATTACGATCTGTGCTTCCGATGTGCGTTGGATGCCGGTGTATTGCACCCTGCGCAGCACGAGCTGGTCGATGACTTCCGGTATTAGGAGCAAGTGTTGTGCAGCGGTGGAGTGTGGACACCGGCGATTGGGTGTCCGCTAAGCCTGGCCCGTGTTCGTATCAGAGAAGATGAGCAGGAGCATCTGATGATGATGATGATGATGATGATTCATTAAGCCATGTCGGCCTCTATGGCTACGGGCTGATCTATCTACGTGTCCTGTGTTGGAGGAAGTCACTGAATTCTGACAAGTAACTGTAGAGATAGTTGTAACTATATACACACACCTCCATACCCTCTCAGGGGTGTCTGGGTTTGAACTAGCCGGGGTCCGTATGCTCCTGCTCATCTTGTCTGATACGAACACGGGCCAGGCTCAGCGGACACCCAATCGCTGGTGTCCACACTCCACCGTTGCACATCCTGTCCTTCCTGTTTTGGCCTAGTACGTTCTAACTCATCCCACCAGGGGCTGGCACCGCGGCATTTTAGATTCCTACTCAAGTATGCGCACATGGAATGCGACGCATTCCTGCCGATCCCCATACAAATTCGAGCGAATCCAGCGTAGCAGTAAACCCTACTCTAGTATGCGCACAGGATTTGCTGTGCATCCCTGCCGATCCCCATACAAATTTCAGTGAATCTGGCGTAGTACGAAACCTTAATTGCTCAGCCCTAGGGATCAATAGCAAGTCCTATTCGGGCGTGCGGGATCTCGACGCGGTCCACGCGTCACGCGTGTCTCCACCTGGCTTCGGCTGGCCCAGTATGCGGCCCTACTCAAGTATGCACACGGGGATGGGATGCCATCCCCGCCGATCCCCATACAATTTCGACCCAGTTTGGTCAAGTTCCGTCTAGCGTCGTCTAGCGCCGTCTAGCGTCCGGGGGATTCATTACCACTCCTATTCTGGCATCTGCTCTACCCTTAGGGTTGGACGCGTCGAGACGCGTCGTCCACGTACACTGTACTGAGTCAAAAGTCTTGTTGGGACGTCACGTGGCCTGAGGCTTAGATTCATTCGTACTTTACTCAGGGTCCTTGGCACGATATCCTCCCCAATGTCACTCTCTCTTGTATTCTTTTTGGTAGAGTATACTCAGATCACTGAATGTAGTGATTTGACCCCACTCTCCAACAAGAGAGTGACCCAAGGGGGGTGCAATGCCAAGACCCTTGCGTAAACTACAGATTAATCCAAGCCCCAGACCACGTGATATTCCGACCTCGAGTTGGAGCGAAAGTGGACGAAAGTAGTGATCACCAAGCAGACAGATTGGCTCTTAGCCTTAGAGGCCGCTATGTCCCATTGCATTGATCAATCAATTTATCCACGACGACAATGCCAATTTTGCTGCCAGCGCATCAGAGCTTCAAACGCGACGGTCGCCCATTGCTCAATTTTTCTCACCCTCCCCGAGATTTATCTATGCGGAGAGGTCTTCGTCATATCTCGCTTATTTGCCCGCGCGCCTGTCATGGGGCTAGAATCCAGACGACAGCCTCGCGGTGACCAGAGTCGACCAGATCCTGCACTCTCGCCCTCGCCTTCCGTGTCCGAGCCCGCTTGATGGTATCATGGGTCCTGATCGACTCAAACAGCTCCTGCACGTTGGGAAGAAACCTATCGCTGCCGCCGATGAAGCTCCTAGCCATGCCGTACCCGACGATGACGGCAACTTCTGGCTTGCAGCGTACCGGCGTGTCATAGCCCAAGATCCGGCCTTGGTATGTGGCTCCGGTCTCCCAACATCTGTGGCCGCGGGGCTGGCGCTTTAGTAACGTCTTCCAGGGGAAGAAAATACGACGCGGCGTTCAAGAAGACCCAGCAGTCAGGCAGCATTTTAAACCCACACGCAAGTCCACGGATGGCGCGAGCCCCACCGAAGCCGACCATCACACCCTCCGCGCTGTGGTGGAAACACAGCTCCAGACGTTCGAACGGAAGCATGGCACGTCGTCAAAGTGGCAAGAAGCACTGACGGCAGTGACTCGAATGAAAGACTTTGTGGGTCTGGCAGCGAGCCAAGAGCCTCACGCCGCTGTCGCTTGGGCGGCGCTGAGCCTGCTTCTCCCCGTGAGTTCCCAATGCGCGCTTGGTTTCCACTCGCTGACCCCCTCGGTGTTCAGATCTTACTTCAGCCTCCTGAGCAACGTCGCCTTGCCATCGTCATCCTCAATCTCGCCGCCGACATCATTTGTCGGTATGGTGTGAAAGAACCGCGGCTACGTCTTCATCTCGAGGACACGGCGCAGAGCGAGCTCCAGCAGCGTCTGCGTCATCGCGTGGTGGAGTTATATCAGTTGCTGCTGCAGCTGCAGATGCGAGCGGTCTGTCAGTTTGCGAGGTCCGACGTCCATCAATACGCACGAGATATCTTTGCCGCCGATGATTGGGAGTCGATGCGAAAGAACATACAACAGGAAGACGAGGCCTACGAGAAGTTGGAGAAAGACCTGATCGCATCCGTGGCGCATAGCGACGCTCAAAGCGAGGCACATGTCGCCCGCGTGCTCCGCGTCACGAGCCGTCTGGACGTCGCGGCGGAGGCCGAGTACTACCCCGAGCCAGGAGGTTATGACGCTCGTCGGTCGTGCCATCCCGGCACGCGGGTCGCTCTACTCGGCTTGGTGATGCAGTGGGCGGACGCGGTGGACGCGCCTCCCATCTTCTGGCTTCGGGGCTGGGCGGGCACTGGCAAAAGCACCATCGCCCGCACGGTGGCGGAACAACTCCATGACCGCCAGCATAGCGTGGCGAGCTTCTTCTTTCGGCGTGGCCATACGGAGCTGGGGTCGGTCACGATGCTGCTCTCTACCCTGGCTGCGCAGTTAGCGCATCGCGATGAGAAGTATTGCCAAGCATTAGAGATGGCCCTGACGCAGTATCCATCCCTTGGGAAATCCGCGGAGCTGGCCAAACAGTATGAACGACTGATTCTGGGGCCGTTGGAGGAGCTGAGCCGGGCGGCATCGAGTACATCCCTGGTCGTGGTCATCGGTGCTTTGGACGAGTGCGAACAGCAGGCGAAGCTGCGCTCTGTGCTGCACCTCATCAGCAAAACCACCACCCTCGCCCGGCTGCGAGTGCGCATCTTTCTGACCAGTCGAGAGGAGCCAGATCTTGTCGCCGACTTTGCGCACATGCCGTCCGTGCTCAAACGGGAACTCACGCTACAACATGTGGCGGAGGTGAACCACGATATCACCCTGTATCTGGAACATCGTCTGCGACGTATCCAGCAAAATCGTCGGCTTCCTCCCGAGTGGCCGACTGTGGAACAAGTGCACGCTGTGGCCCAGAAAGCCGATGGACTGTTCATCTTTGCGGAGACGGTCTGCCGCTACGTTGACGTCGACCGGCGTGAGGACCCTTGTCGTCGACTCGTCGACCTCTCCACCTGTCATCGGCCTGGAGCAGCGGCATACGCGGCCCTCGACTCGATGTACGAGCGGGTTCTCACTCGCTCGCTCGAAGGATTGTCTTCACAAGAGCATGACCGTCATATGACCGAACAGCAACAGATCGTCGGGTGCGTGGTCTTGCTCTTCAGCCGTCTGCCGATGGCGGAGATCGACCGTCTCCTCTATTCCTCGTCCACCGACGCGGCACAAGCGACGTCGGTCGTCTCTCATCTCCAGGCTGTCTTCTCTCTTCCAGCCGACCCCACCCGCCCATCATCCATCAATCTTTCCGTGACTACCTGATCGATCCGGCACGTGCTGGAGCCAACCCGACGCTCGGGGTTTCCGGAGGCGGAGACGCACCGCCGACTGCTGCACTCGTGCCTGACGTTGATGAGGGCGAGGCTCAAGCGCAACCTCTGCGCCCTGCCGTTCCCTGGGGCTGGCGTCGAAGATCTTTCGAGGGATACTTTCGATGCTGCACTGCCCCCTTGTCTCAGGTATGCGTGTCGCTTCTGGATGCGGCACGCCACTCTTGCGAACATTCAGGCTAGCGACGCAGAGTCAATACACGATTTTCTCACCCAGCATTTCCTTCATTGGCTAGAGTGTATGGGCCTGCTCCGCTGCATGTCTCACTCCGTCCGCGAGCTCGTGTTGATGCATGGCAAATCCGAGGTCAGGACGAGGGTCTGTCAATAAGCGTCCCATCGAGGCTCGGTGCTGACTCTATCTCTTCCTAGACACTCGCATCGCCGCTGCTTCATCTCTTCCTGGAAGACTGCCGGCGCTTTTTGTTGACGTTCCGCAGCATCATCGAGCGAGCGCCGCTACAGGTCTACTCAGCGGCCCTGCAATTAAGTCCGTCTGATAGCATGGTGCGTAGGACCTTCAAGAAAGACATAAATGGTCCCCCTTTCGCTGCCATAAATTTACCGCGTCAGTGGGATGCATGTCAACAGACGCTGGAAGGCCACACCGACAGGGTCAACAGCGTGGTGTTCTCGGGCGACGGGTCGCAGGTAGCGTCGGCGTCCGATGATCAGACCGTCCGGCTGTGGGATGCGAAAACGGGAGAAACGCTGCTCGTGAGAAAATGCGGTAGCGTCTTCCCGCACATCCTTTTCCACGTTGATCGCATTAACCTCTGGATTGAAGGCGAAACGGTCCTCACTCGTGATATTGAGCCATCGACGGAGGCGCCACCCTCACCCATTCCGGGTAGCTCCTGTGAGCAAGTCACGCAGCTCACATCGACTCTCCGTGAAAGCGCATCTACATTTGCTACAGATGATTCCGGCGAGTGGATCCTATATCAGGGACAACGATTTCTATGGATTCCAAAGATTTACCGGGGGCGATACGCGGCGCAGGGAAAGACGCTAGTGGCTGGAGGTGTATCTGGACGTATGACTTTTGTCTTCGAGAATGCTGCTCAGGTTGGGCGTGCCATGAATCTAGGATCGATGGAAGATCCGAGTGGGCATTCTGAGGAGCACGAGCCGTGGATGTTAGCATCCCTGAACTACCCCATCCTATACCATCCTTTCGTTTGAACACTAGTCTCATCTTCCATGTGGAGGGGGAGGAGCGGGCATGAGTAGATGAGCCGGTGATGGCCACAAGACGTGGAAGACATTATATACAAGCCTACCAATCAGGGTTAGGCGTTTCATTGTACTGTCTTCTTGACGACAGCAACGGTACACTAGACATACATCGAACGAGCCTACTCAAGTATGCGCACCGGGATGGGGCCCCATCCCTGCCGATTCCCATACATTTTCGGCCCAAACGAGCCAAGTTGGATGCAGTCGGTCGGGTCATTTGTGAATCGATTACGTATCCTATTTATGGCCTGTCTTTAGGGTTGAACGCGTCGTCTGTCCAGGTCTGCTTTCCATTGCAACTAATTCTCGTGTGGATGCGTTGTGGCGTGGCGCGCAGGTCGAGTTTCACGTGGCCTGGGGCTTAGATTCATTTGTGCTTTACTCAGGGTCTTGGCACAGTACCCGCCCCTATGTCCACGTAGAAGATATTCAGATCACGAATAAAGTGGTTTCATCCCATTTTCCACCACGACTCGTTTGGGTTTTCCCGTGTCGGGCTAAAATAAGAATGCTTGATGCAATGTAAAGATATGTGTGTGTGCGTATGTGTGTCTAAGGGGATGGGCGTCTCCCTGAGAACAACAGACCAAAACGTGCTGCCAAGCCCACTACAGGTCACGTGTCGAAACACAAATAGCTACCTAATCGGAAAGGCGGCGACTAGGTAGGGGCCGAGCCCTAGAGCGGACAAGCTGGCCCTCGGATCAGGACCGATGGCGAGCTACACAGGCAAACTTGCAGCAGCCTCAACTACACAGCCTCAGCTAGTGTACACAGCCTCGGTTGCACAGCCCCACTACCGCTGTCTACTTCAGCAGCACCCCAATCTTCCAGCATACTCATTCAAAGTCAAACCTTCATATCCCAATAGCCACTCGTTTAGTGGTTCTATTCGAAATGGCCGAAGCTCTCGGTGTCGCCGCTGCCGGGGCAGGTCTGCTTTCGCTCTCTATACAGCTCGCTCAATCCAGTGTAGAGATCAAACGTATCTACGAATTATACAGAGAAGCCGCGGCATTTCTCGAGGGTATATCAGAGGAGCTAGAGCTTTTCAGCTCTATGCTGAATTACCTAGGGAGTCTCCGCGAGTCGAGACGTGGTCTTGAATGCTCTAAGTTGAATGAATGCGCAATATCATGCGAGAAAGCAGTCTCACAGGTCAACACCGTCATTGTTGAACTGAAACAGATCATGGCAAACTCGAACACTAGAGGCCGAGCTCGAACCGTATTAGCCCGCCAGAAAATCGATCACCTTCTAAAACGCCTCCAGGAAGGAAAGGCAATGCTTGCACTTGCACTAATGTTTTATCAATTGTAGGCGTCATGTTCTCAGATTTGAGAGTAGATTGGCTGACTTGACTCATAGCTCGAGCCAGGCACGCCAGGAACAGAGTGACCAATTGATAATAGAGCATCTTGGGAGATTTGACGCTCAATTTTCCCAGCTCAGAGACATTTTTTACTCCGCTTCCAATCCGGAATCGAATCTCTGACAGCTACGAGCATGATCTCCCTGTGGAAAGGCAGCGTCCAGGAACGGGGTTACTCGACGCTCAGTGGCAGCCTAAAGGCCAGAAATGGCAAAGGAGGTATTCTCGAATGCTGATCGAGAACTGGAACAATTCCCTCGGAAGATGGCTTGCCCAAAAGCTCAGAGAGATTGCTTTCAATATCGAACGAAATGGGTTCAGTATCAACCCGCGCTCATGCAACATTGTTCCAGAGACCTCGCTAATATTTGAGGCATGCATGGCTGGAGACATCACAGAGGTTCAAGCTTTATTTCAAAGTGGGGAGGCATCACCTTTCGACTGCTGCTACTCATATGACGGCGAAGCCGGCATGACTGTTCTGGCCGTAAGAATCCGCCAAGTTCATACGCGGTCTAGATGCAAAGTTGACTTTTGTTTTAGGCAGCCGCGGTCTCAGGAAACCTACGGCTCTGCCGCTATCTTGTCGGTATTGCCGGATTGCCAATTTGTCCAGATGGATCCGAAGACCCATTAGATGCCTTTATGACTCACCGGTTGAACGATCGCCAAGAAGAGCTCACAGAGGCTATAGATATGTACCGACTCATTCTACAGCTACCGGGGTGGGAAATCGAAGACCTGGTCACGAAGAAGAGGTATCACCCTTGGTATTGGGCATGCCCAGACTCCTGCGCACAATTGGTAAGGGATGAATTTGCAGCAATATTTCCTATACTTCCGTGGGATGACCAGGTCGGTTTGGCATTAGGGAAACATGCAGGTCAGGGCAAGCCCCTCTCAAGTATGTTTCTAGATATGCTACGTCAAAGCGGTATCATCGCTCGCATCGCGCGCGCCCGAAATCGCGAAGGGCGGACGTGTATACACATGCTAGCCGAGCAGATATGGTCATTGAGACCCGGAGATGCTGGCTGGGTCGACTTCATGCGTCAACTTCTAGACTGTCACGCGGACATTCATAAGAGGGATCGCGATGGACTCACTCCTCTTATGGTTCTCTTCGCCAAGATGCAAGGCCATTCTGAGACATTGAGAGCTTGGGCAGAGTTGCTTCAACAAGCCGGTATAGACCTTATGGTTTATGGAAAGAAAGAGATGGATATCTGGAATTCCTTAGAGCTCTCGGTTCTAGGATCTAGCCGGATCAATCGCTGGGAGTTCGCAGCCACTCCGAGTGAATGGTCAATAGACGTCCGAAGGCTCTTGACTATCAATGTCTATGAGTTGTCCAAAGAATCGTTACCAGGAGCTTGGCCCAAATCCAGCGAGTTCGACATCACAACGATCTGCTGGGACCCTGAGCCGGAAGACGTATGGAACGAGGTTCGGAGGTGGGAAATAACTCGACAAGTAGATATTGATATTTACAGCAGCAAGGAACCCAGAGGGACTGATGGTTTTCTCGAAGACGACCCTAAATACGATCCTACTAAGGAGCTTAGAATAGCTCAAGATGATTGTCGGGGGAGTTATACGCCTACTCCAGACCAGCGGCAGGTCTCGTTGTAGACCGCGAAGATCCAGTGAGCCCACGAAAACAGTAGAATGCGGGTCATGGGAGAAGTTTGGATGGCTTCCATGGTATCACATTTGCCCGGCAAGCGGTCGACTAACGCTTGGGAGAGGCTGCAGCCTTAGAAGCATAGCGAAAGGCAATTACGATCACGATTCCGACGACTTTCAGGTGGCTGTCAACCGACAAATGGGCCATTTTCAAACCCGCTATTCTGATGATGAAGATCTTCGGTCTCTACCATACGCAGCTTACCACCCAATCTGGAAAAGAATATCTTAGGTACTATGAAGATGTATATTCTGGAATATCTTCTTGAGATCAGTGCTCTTAAGTCTTCACCAGGCTTAACTCCGAATCAAGAAGCTATACCAGACGCTTCATCCTGTTACGGCCTGGAAGAAGGCCTACTCCAACGGAACAAACGGACCCCGGCTTCATGATGACTCAGCCAGGACCATGATCACAAGTCACGTGGCTGGCCGGTCGCACGCTAACCTAGCGACCGGTCGCAGCGGTCGCTCTGCGACCAGTGCGACCAACCAAGTATATAGATGGGCAACATCTTCGTAGATAGTTGTTGACCATCGGTCAATTCAGAATTCAATTGTACTTGATCCCTACATTTGAGTAATGCACTTACGCCTGTACCCAACCTTTGGTGTTCCACCCAAGAGTGTTGCCAAGCTTATCTCATATCTACTACGAATACTTATCCCTTGCCGTAGAGCTACCCTACTGCAAGTATGCCTGCTCGGACCGATCTTCCTTCTTTCGGTATGGCCGCTCAGTGATCGACAGGAACTCATGTTCCACCCCGTTTGGGATGTCGCGTCGCGCCCCGCCGCGCCCCTGGCGCGCCCATGCCCTACGCTGCTGCCGTGCCCCTGATTCCCCTTCCTTCATCCAACCTGCATGTCATAGACACCTCTCCCGTGGAAAATGGTCCTTGCAGACGACTCGGTCGCTTACCTTCAGCGGTTGCACCTGACCATTGACGAGACAGAGCGCGTTCTCCTACTCAAGTATGCACACGGGGATGGGGCCCCATCCCTGCCGATCCCCATACAATTTCGGCCCAAACGAGCCAAGCAGGATCCAATCGGTCGGGTCATTTGGGGATCGATTACGTCTCCTATTTGGGGCGTGTCTTTAGGGTTGAACGCGTAGAGGACGCGTCGTCTGTCCACCTCTGGAACTCATGGATTCCAGACGATCTTTGCTTCATTGGGGGTAGTCTGCTTGTTTTGACACGTGACCTGTAGTGGGCTTGGCAGCACGTTTTGTTCTGTTGTTTTCAGGGAGACGCCCATCCCCTTACACACACACACACAAATATCTTTACATTGAATCAAGCATTCTATTTCAGCCCGACACGGGAAGAGTCAAACAGCGCTTGAGCCAATTCCGGGCGGAGCCCGCTTTTAGCGTCTCTAGATTTCTTACCTCTGATTTGTCCGACGCGGGAGACCTTCGGAAGTCCATTCCAAATCCCTTCCCTGTCATTTCGAATGCCGAATGCGCATTTCTTGCCCAATCCTATGCTAGCTGACCCTCGCGCACGGGAGCTCTGCATTACTCTCTCCAATGCTCAGTCTCCATAAATACGCCGCACGCCTCTTGCGCTTGCGTACAAAGGAAGTGGGCGTGACAACACCTTGTGCTCACCAAAGCCTGGCGTAGTCGAATGGATCGTTGACCCATCTCCGCATCAGCAGTTCTGCACGGCTCACTTCTTCCCAACACAAATTCGGTTCAGCCTTCTTGCTCAAGCGACGCTAAGCATCCAGATCATGAAGTTTTCAAGGAAAGCAAGACCATGGTTTATCCGTGGTAAGCCCCGAGAGACGCTGTGCGCTCGCTGCAGAACGGCCAGTGAGGTCATCGTCGCTTCCCAGTCAGTCGCCAATATGCCGCAAGGCCTGGAGGGAGATTTCAAAACGATCGAGTTCGATATCGAGTATTGGGATACATTCCATCACAACAGTCGGTCTCGCTCGATCTTCGTACACCCGGATGGCGACCTCGAGCGGCGTCTCACCACGATTATTCTCATGATGTAACAAAGCGAAGCCATGATCCTGCAACGTGAAGAGTACATCCTCGCTCAAACAGCCGGCTGCCGCTCCGAGATGAGCAATGGTTTCGCCTTCATTGTCTAAGGCATTAATATCTGTATTGAGGTCCATCAGAAGGGTTATGCATGCATTCTCTGGCGGGTGCGATGAATGGCGGAAGATATCCTGCAACAAGAGTGTGGATGAGAAGTCCGCTACACTGTTGGAAGTCGCGCAGCGGAGGAGCTTGGCAACATCCTCCTCTTGCAAACCGTCGTTCAGAGCAGCTCTCTCGAGCATGAGGGTCCAAGGAGTTTGGCCGCTGCTGTTGGGCTGAAACACGTGGTCGGATATGTCCGTGAGATACCAAAATGTTTCAAGAGACATGAATCTCTTGCAAGTCGCGTGCAAGGGGGTGTTTCCCTTCTGATCAATAATCTGGAAGCAACGCCGACCCCATTTGCGCTCGAGGAGCCATCTTGCGGATTCAGCAGTGGGCGCTTCAGCTGCATAGTGCGCGTATCCACGCCCGCAGATGTCCACTGCCTCGGGCTCCATGCTCTGTACGTCGAGATGCTCGGCAAGCGCCACATTCCCAACTTGCAAGGCAAGGTGAAGCGCATTCTGTCCACAATGATTCTGCATTGATGCGAGAGCACCATTGTGCAGCATGATCAAGCCTACGTTCGTGCCGTACAAAGGACTTTGGTCGGTAAGGGCGGCCGCCACATGCAATGCAGTGTTTCCTTGTGCATCGATAGCATTGATGTCGGCGTCGTGAGCGTTACACAGCTGCTGGACGACCGAAGTTCGACTCTCAGAGATGAGCTTCCACGCATATTTGGCTAAATTCTGGTCGTCATTCGTATTGTCCCACAGGTGCTCGACGAAATAATATGGATCGTTCCAAGAGTCCGGATACTCAACACCAGCCCCGACGAAGTGGTCATCTGGGTCTTCGGATTCCGAAGCCTCCCCAGCGTCATCAGCAAGCCAGTGCATCTTCGCATGATGGCTCACTGCCAGGTGCAAGGCTCGTCGACCATAGCCGTCGGTTATGTTTGTGGGATACGAGGCTGCAAGCAGGATTCGCAGGGCCTTATCCTGACCAAATAGAGCCGCGGCATGTACAGGGCTAAGTCTTGGCCCTTCAAAATGAGCTTTCTTGCACCACCACGAGTTTCTGGTCGAATCAAATCGGGTGGGAACAACGCCCATACCAGTCACATGAGGACCCAAATCTGTCATGCACTGCAGCATATCGAGACGACTTTTAGCCACAGCGCTATGAATGGGGGTGAATCCAGAAGCATCCACTGACGCGAGCGTGTCATGAGGATCGTAGCGACCTTGCTCAATTGCGAACAGCTGTGGGAGCAGTCCCGCACAGGTTGAGTCTATCACCGCGAAGCACGCTGCGTTGATGTCCAGTGGAGGCGGGGTAACCCTATGCTGAACTTTCAAAGTGAACAGATTCCAAAAGTGTTGGGAAAACACTTCGTCTTGCAGTTGCCTTTTCGCCCGAATTCGTAAGGATTGACTGACGAGGAAGCTAATGGCGAATCCATTCTCAGCTCGTACGGCGTGATACAAGTAATCAAAGTCTTCCTTGTCCCGATATAAGATCCTTAACTTCGGATCATGGAGCATCAAATGTACAATAGCCCAGCTTCCGGATCGAAGAGCCCAGATCAACGGGGTGTGTCCAAAGGAATCGCACTGGTTCAAGTCGAATCGATCGAGGCCATGTGAATGCGCGAGCTCGTGCAAGTCGAAATGTGCCAGGAAATGGAGATAGCTCACGTTGGTGATTCGATTCCTCCAAGAGGGCTGTTCCGGGTCCGTTGCTAATACAAAGGAGGCAATTGACCCTGCAATCTCTTGCGATTCCAAGATTGCCAAATCCTTTTGTGTCCCAATCCAGTATCTCTGAGAAAGCCTAACATGGTGCCCCCAATGTCTCGCAGCATACACGAGGAAATTGTCCTTGGGACGTGTGACGAACTCTCTCAGGGGAGTTTTCGAAACACTCCTATCAAAATGATGCTTCAGGGACGCGATACATCGTTCGCCTAATCTTTTGTGTATGAATTGAGGCTTCAAGCCGTGCAAATCCTCCCGTTTTTGTCTGAAGTATTCTCGAATGGAAGCGTGACGGAACCGAAGGATCTTGGTCTGATGCAAATCACTTGACTCGAGCAAGCCGACGCAGATTTTGATGATCGTCTCTTCGCGAATGAGATGTGGCGCGTCGGGGAGCGGAGTCTCTTGGTCTGCGCTGACCAGTGCTTCTTGAACTTGCTTCAAGGTCATCGGGACGAAGCATAGTGCAAGCCATGTAATGACCTGATGAGCCGTAGTCTTCTGCTCCGGGCTTTGTGAATCGATTTGCTTGACACAGTATGCGAAGGCCTTCTCTAGGGACGCCAAGGGCAAATCGTTCATGACTTTCATGGCTGCCTGCAAGGTGATTTGGCTCCTCATGAGTTCAATGTAGATGTCGCAAAGCAGAAATCTGTTCCCATCAGTCTAGCGTCGTAGCTGTGACAGCAATACTCACATGCCATCGCACTTCTTGACGAGCATCTGCGTGATCGATTCCAGCTGAGTCTCTGTGGGTCTCTCTGACCAGCTGCTTCCAAGGGCTTGACTGATGCGTTCTCGAAGATCGCCATTCTTCGCGCGAATTTGGAGACGGTGAGAGATGTCGCTTGGTAGAGTGCCAGGAGAGCGGGTACTGAGAAGCAACTTCAATCGCAGACTCTTCTTGGTCCATTGAATGAGTTGAAGTATAAATCGACAAGCATCGTCATCAGCATCGGCAATTTCATCAACTCCATCAATAATAAGGCATGTTTGATCAAGATCGTCTATACCTCGAAATATGAAATCGCAGATGGTGTCATGAGTCAGAGTTCGGCTTTTTGCACGGAACTGACCTCGCGAGCCAGCCTCGGTGACTGATCCTTCAGCTGTTGCAGGACGAGTTGGCGGAGACGGCGCCCATTGACAAGCCCGCCGCTACCCTCTGTGCAATATACCCGGCAAACCGCACGACCATTCACTGGAACACGGAGATGGTCGTATAAAATCGTTGCGACAGTCGACTTCCCGGCTCCCGGCTGACCGTAGATGCACAACAATCGTTTTTCCGAATCTTGTAGCCAATCTTGGATCTTGCTCTCGCTGAGCCACCTGGCACGACTTTCCTTGCTCACCTTGTACATCAGCTTCTCCTGCCGGACATCTTGAGCCTGATCCTCGATACACTTAGAGGCATCGGCGGCTACACACCATTAGTCGCGATTCGAAATGGAAGTGGCGTAACCTACAGATTGACTGGGCCACGAAGGAAACACTACCGCTATTGTTGACAATCGACAACCCATTTAGATCCCCAGAGATATCTTGTCTCACTTGAGAGCTCATATTCAATATCGCGGGTAGCACGAGATGCGCGCGGAGCAATTCATGTTATCGATGTTGTTGAGGCATTCGTGCACATGACATCGCGGGGTCAATACTTACATAATCACTTCCTCGGCTGCACCTGCCGACCATACATGCAGGCCTGACTGACACGGACTGGAATCCTGTTCTCAGTGTATGCGTATCTTGTAAGCTCGTATCTATTCTCGACCAAATTGACCAAATAGGGCAACTTTATAACCTATCACTAATGGACTGTGGCAGAACTCTTTAGGCACTGGTGTTCAGATTGTATGCACTGGTTGACATTTGCTCTTGAACATCATAAGCGTAACTACGGTGGTGGTCCCAGGGCGTGAGACGTGGTGTTGTGGCATTCCTGCTCTTAGGGGTGTGCATTGAGCAGGGACCATGAGGCTTCAAGGGCAAGGGGGAACTACCGTTGCTCCTGGACGGCACCATGACCAGCCCAAAACTGAGAGCTCTGTAGAAAGCCAAGCCCATCATGGAGCCCATACATTATCATCCGACATTGAACGTGCTCGTATGCGAGCTGTGCAGGCCTATGGCGGCCCCGTCGCGCGTGACTCGACATGTGCGAAGCGAGAATCACCGCCAGCAGAATCATCACACCGTGAGCTGGAAGAAGGGTTTCACATCGCCATATCAGGCCCAAAGCATTCACGCGGCTGGATTTTGGGATGTGTGGTAGCCCGTCGAAGTGATTGCCGTGGTGCCACATCTTTCCGTCTTTACCGATGGCTGGAAATATGCAGATCGCTCGTACTTAGAGCAGCATCGACAGCTCGTGATTGCTCGCTGCTGGAAGGAACACGGTCGAGAGAATCTGCAGAAGTAGTAAAAGAGTCGCGGGTGGGTGCGCATGCCGACTGATCCACGGACAAAAGGCGTCTGGTGTCAGCGATTGTGTAACGCTCCAGGGAGTCGGTAGTAGTAATGCAGAGAACTGCCAGCAGTGCCTGCTGCACTACTACAGCGCTGGACGGGACTTTCTCGCGTAGTCTTCCCCAGTGAGATGGCTAGAGGGTAACTCTACGGCAAGGGACAAGTATTCGTAGTAGATATGAGATAAGCTTGGTAACACTCTTGGGTGGAACACCAAAGGATATGGGGTACAGGCGTAAGTGCGTTACTCAAATGTAGGGATCAAGTACAAGTGAATTCTGAATTGACCGATGGCCAACAACTATCTACGAAGGTGTTGCCCATCTATATACTTGTGCTCAGGGATGTTCCCTTGATACCCGGTTGTCGTTCATCACGGGTATGTGTTGCGTCTGTAGCCTAGTGCTGCCTGGTGGTGCCAGGCAGCACCTTGGTCTGTGCACTCTGTGGTCTGGAGTATATGAACGAAGGTAGACTAAGTAGTAGTTTCCTCTGTAGTGCAATCCATCTCTCGTCAAGGGCACCGTTGCACTCCTCGCTGGCTTCCTCCGCATCCTGCATCACAACAGAAAACTCATGCCATCCTGGCACGCTTCAGTACCAACCCATCGGGCTATCACCAACAGCTCGCGCAAGAGGCGCTCGCTTATCTGGTCGGTTCCAAGGAACTGTGCCTCACATACTCCTACAGCGAAGGCGAGGAACAAAGCTTCTATGGCGCCTCCGACGCTGCGTTCGCGGATAATCCAGACCGCAAGAGCTCCCACGGGCTAGTGTTCAAGCTATTCGGTGGAGCAGTCGAATGGAAAGCCATCAAACAGAAGACCGTCACCAAGTCTACGGTCGAGGCCGAGCTCCTCGCACTGTCACTCATTGGATCACAGACGTTCTGGTGGTACAAACTCTTCAAGGCGCTGGACTTGGTCCCTAATACATCAGCATCGTCCAATATCTACTGCGACAATCAAGCCACGGTCAGGATTGCCAACAGCACCGATCCTGCTCTGGAAACCACGCTCAAGCACGTCGACATTCATCAGCTGTGGATCAGACAGGAAGTGATCAGCGGCACACTCTCCGTCAGCTGGATCCCAACGACCGCCATGCCCGCAGATGGACTTACCAAGATCCTATCAGATCAAAAGCACCGGACTTTCGTCAAGCTTCTGGGTATGCAGCGATTCGCTCAACATTAATACGCTTCTTTTTTGTACGACGATACACTGATAGCTGTTCCTTTTCAACCGAAGCAGCACAGGGAAACATTTCCTCTATCAATTCTATTACTACATGCACCACTCCACTCTCTTGCTTCAACGGTACAAGTCTCCAGACACCTACAGACTTGGGAAGGTGTGTGCCACGGTGGAGTGTGGACACCGGCGATTGGGTGTCCGCTGAGCCTGGGCGTGTTCGTATCAGACAAGATGAGCAGGAGCATACGGACCCCGGCTAGTTCAAACCCAGACACCACTGAGAGGGTATGGAGGTGTGTGTATATAGTTACTATTATCTCTACAGTTACTAGTCAGAATTCAGTGACTTCCTCCAACACCAGGGGTGTCTGGATTTGGACTAGCCGGGGTCCGTATGCTCCTGCTCATCTTGTCTGATACGAACACGCCCAGATTCAGCGGACACCCAATCGCCGGTGACCACACTCCACCTGTTCTGACACGTGACCTGTAGTGGGCTTGGCATCACATTTTGTTCTGTTGTTTACAAGGAGACACCCATCCCCTACACACACACACACATACATATCCTTAAATTGAATCAAGCATTTTTTTAACCCGACACGGGAAAACCCGAACAGGATCTTTGCCTCATCTTACCCAGTCTGCTGATGGAATGTGGGATGATACCGAATCTAAGCCTCAGACCACGTGAAATCTCAACACGTGGTAAGCCTGAGACGGCAAATGCCGTGAGGCTGTGCTGAGCTCGCACAGTGTAATCTCTCCTATCTTGAGACACTTTTCGCAACTCTCCTCGTCGCTAATAGTCACCGACCCTACATTCGTATTCGGTCAACACCCGCGAAAACGGATGGACAAGACTCCTGCATCTCCGAAAAGGCAGGGCACCTGGATCGTCGATTTCTCAGCGACGTGACAGCGGGTGTACAGGATGAGCCTCGACTGGGACGCCATGCATTTGTCGCAGATGGTGGCCGATACGATTTCCAGAGGCGTATTGGTACCGCAAGTAGAGAATAGTGGGCTCAGCAAGATTGCGTTGCAGCTTGAGCTGAGCTGGACGGCCATGCGAATTGGCGTGGGCGTCCATTGCTGCCGCTGGCGTTCTCCATAGTGCAGAACAAACGAGACATGGACAGACGACGCGTCTTTACGCGTTCAACCCTAAAGACACGCCTCAAATAGGAGACGTAATCGATCCCCAAATGACCCGACAGACTGGATCATACCTGGCTCGTTTGGGTCGAAAATATATTGGAATCGGCAGGGATGGGGCCCATCCCGGTGCGCATACTTGAGTAGACAGATAATCAGATCACTCAATGTAGTGATTTCACCTCACTTTCCATCACGAGAACACAACTGCATCGATGACTGGCATGGAAGAATGATCCAAAACGCGTTTTGAGGTGGCTATACTTGAGATTAGATGGTGGGATGGATGTACGCCGTGGATGAGTCACCGCGCCTTTCGCACAGATCATGAACGCCAGCGCATGCATGCGTACATATCTGCGCGCTTGCGACTGTCGTGAGTGCTCTGTAACTTCGTCTATTCAGGAAGCGGCTGCTTTTCACGCCGCGCAAAAGTGCACACAGCTACGGGCCCACTCGTATGAGGGCGGCAGACCCACGCCTCCACTCGCCCTTCTATGACAGAGTGCGAGGTATCCCAGGCGCTTGAGCTATTCATTTGATGCTGTGACACTCGTTCTCGTTGTCTATCGTGATTAGTTGCTATGTAATGTCTGGATACATGCAGAAACCAATACATGATTATGCATGACCTGACTCAAAGGCAAATCTGCCTGCAACATGTGAGGGATTTCAGTGCGTGTTATTCAAATATGACCTGAGATCCACGTCGTCGGCCACCAATTGCGTGTACGGCCCACAATGACTAATGTCACGCTCCTCCGAAGCCTCCAGTCGGACAGTCACTCTCATCTACTTGATGTTATCGACCAACTGCGTGCTCAAGGTTTGAGCGACCACCTTCCACTCCCACAATTGATTGTATGCGGAGATCAGTCGAAGGCGGCAAGAGCTCGGTTCTCGAAGCCATATCAGGCGTTCCATTTCCTCGCAAAGAAACCCTATGCACCCGCTTCGCTACCGAGGTAATCCTCCGCCGCAAAGACGACGACCCTAGCCTCCGCATCCACGTGTCTATCACCCCAAGTCAGAGCCGAACCGAGTCTGACTGTGAGCACCTCGCTCAATTCCATCATGACCTGGATAAGATTTCTGAACTTTCAGCGGTCATGCAGAAGGCGATGACCGTGATGGGCTTGGGGACAGTCGGCCCCTTCAGCGCAGCATTCTCCGCAGATGTGCTCCGTATCGAAGTGACTGGCCCAAGCGTTCCCCAATTGACCATTGTGGATCTGCCAGGGTTGATTCACTCGGAGAACAAACTACAAACCAAACAGGACGTGGAGTTGGTGACAACGCTGGTGGAGCAATACATGAAGAGTGAGCGGAGCATCATCCTCGCCGTCGTATCTGCGAAGAATGACTACGCGAACCAGATTGTACTGAGAAAGGCTCGAGATTTAGACCAGAAGGGACTAAGGACGATGGGTATCATTACCAAGCCTGATACCCTCCACCCCGGGTCCGAGGGAGAAAGGTCGTTCGTGGACTTGGCTAAGAACCGGGACATTGTCTTTAGACTTGGTTGGCATGTGGTTCGTAACTTGGACCTGGACGATCCGAAGCTAGAGCAGGGTTCTCGCGACGAGCAAGAAGTGGCTTTTTCGCCAGCAGAGCCTGGAAATACTTTGACCACACTGCGATAGGAATCCCAGCCCTGCGCGAACGACTCAGCACGGTCCTGTTCAATCAGATCAAGCGGGAGCTGCCTCGACTCATGCAAGACATCACTGCCGGCATTACCGAATGCAGTACGGCTCTTCAAAGAATGGGTGAGAGCCGTGACACCGAGCAAAGTCAACGGCTGCACCTGTCTGGAATCGCTGAGGCGTACTCCGCCGTCGTGCGAGCTGGTTGTGATGCGGACTACGAGCATGACTTCTTCTGTGATAAGACAAATGTGAACGAATGTGAACAGCGACAGCTGCGCGCATTCGTCCAAAATCAAACTTGAGCTTCGCAGATCGAATGCATCGACAAGGCTCGAGCTACAGCCTTCCGTACGATGATGAGGAGGACCAACCCAAGGCGGCGCGCGCCGATGCACTTGGTAGGACTCAGACCCTCCTCGAAACTCACAGAGGACGAGAGCTCCCGGGTACATTTAATCCAATGCTCATTGGGGAGCTGTTCCGGCAATACTCCAGGAAGTGGAAAACGATGGCGCAACAACATGTTGACACGGTCTTTTCAGGCACTAAACGGTTTTGAAATTGGCTTTGGCGCACGTCGCGGAAGATGACGTGGCTGAGGCGTGCTATCGGCTGTTGCTTGACCGCCAGCTGGACGACATGTATCTTGTCGTCTCTGAAAAGCTCACTCAATTGATGGCTCAGCTGAGACGACATCCGATCACTTACAACCGTGACTTCATGGACATGTACAATGCCATTCGAACACGTCGGTTGCATTCACAGGTCGTTGAATCGCTCGAAGACATGATTCAAGATCGTGGTTGCTCGATCAGTGCTCGAGACGTGCCACAAGCAGCAGACGCGATACTTGCGAACGGTCTCTCCGTCAAGCATATGGATGATGTTGCAGCGGAAGACATGGTCGACTATATGATCGCTTACTATAAGGCAAGTCAAGAAAGCCGCGAGTTCGACCTGTTCCCCTAACGTTCTTTAGGTCTCTCTGAAGCGATTCATAGATGATATTGCTTGTGAAGTAATCGAGCCCTGGATCGTAGAACGAATTCCCGGCCTCTTTCTTTCATCTTCGGCCTGGACCTTAGACAATCACCTCGTGGAGCAGGTCTCAGGAGAATCTCCAGCAAACATCAGCAACGCCGGCAGATTAAAGTCAAGCTCGCACCCTGCTCGTCGGCCGAGATACAATCCGGCAACACGCCAGTACGTTTGCAATAGGTACGTGGATTCATAGCCATTGCTCTGCTCGCTTGCAAGAACAGAATCGCTGAAGCAGCCATAGACGCAGAAAGGGACGACACCCACGAGGCATCATGCGAAGTGAATTCCCTGCGAAAAGTCTCAAGATGAGGGCATGGAACGGCCTTTTACGCCCCCTGTTGAGGAGGAGCAGGTGGTGCAGCTCAGCACGAATGTTACTCCAGTGTTAGCTCCTCGTCTAAGCCCGATCGAGATGCCAACACGGAAGCTGAGCCAAAAGACGAACCCGCACACAGTGCTTACGAGGATGACGTCTGGGGTACGTCTTCGTCCGTGAAAAGAAAGGAGCCGAAGAGTACTCGAAAGTCGACTAGATGGTAGGTCCTACATACACCTCAATACCCTTTCACGCCGGGTTGAGCAAGCCGAGTCGGTACGCTCCTGCTCTATCCTGCGGATATCACGACGCACCACACACACTGGAGCAGTCCATCACTATGTTGGCTTGACTTCAGGTCGCCAGGACATGGAGAAACCGTCTCCTTCAAGATCAGTCGTGCTGCTAAGCTGATGCCTGGTCACGTGCTGCGCCTAGACTTGTGCCAAGTCGGCACTCTTGCTTATGCATCGCACTGCTTCGTCTGGATGTCGGCGATCAGCCGGCGACTCATTCGAGAATCATGCCAATGCGTTCCCGTCGCTCTGTAGTGCGTGTATGTGCAACTCGAAGATTGCCTCGACGCTAGCGCGGTGGATGAAGGCAGACTACCCTGCGAATTGCCCAAGGGCAACGCTCTGGTGGAAAGTGGGGTGGAATTACTACATTGGGTGTTAGACAGTCATCAGGCTATCACGTGCATCGGAAGACCGGTTCCGACCAAGTGGTGTGGGATCCTGCAGTCTAAGCTGAGCTTGGACACATCTCTTGGTGGAAAGTGGGGTGAAATCACTACTTTCAGTGATCTGGTTATCTTCTACCAAAGACAATACAAAAAGAGAGGGAATGGGGAGGGTACCGTGCCAAGACCCCTGAGTAAACTACAAATGAATCTAAGCCTCAGGCCACGTGACGTTCTAACACACCTTCCCAGAGCAATGCTCGTTTCCTGCGCAACGGTGGAGTGTGGACACCGGCGATTGGGTGTCCGCTGAGCCTGGGCGTGTTCGTATCAGACAAGATGAGCAGGAGCATACGGACCCCGGCTAGTTCAAACCCAGACACCCCTGAGAGGGTATGGAGGTGTGTGTATATAGTTACTATTATCTCTACAGTTACTTAGTCAAAAATTCAGTGACTTCCTCCAACATTTCCATTGCTCTGCACATATCATAGTGGTCTGAGACCGATCTGCGCAATGTCTCCTATATAGCGTCCGTGCTCACTCAGACAGAACAGGAGCTGGCGGATGTGAAATCATGCGATCCCGCCGTCAACCAATGTCGGGTTGGGGTACTGGTGAGCATGGATTTCATGGGAATGGAGGAGTGTCTGACTGTGCTTGCTTCAGATCTCCTTCCAAGGACTGTGCGGGACTTTTGTTTGACAATCGATGCTACCGAGCACAATGTGAGGTGTTCGAATCTTTCTTATTGGCGGAACACTGACTGTAAAGATGACATATCTGTATTACAATTGATGAGGGTCGTCAGGATGAGATGCTCAAGAAATGTACAGAAAGAATATTTGTGGGACCAGAACTTCGGATGCTTGATCCGAGGCACGCCTGGCTTCAACAGAGATTCCCTCCGCCCAGCGACAAGCCTCTCGAACGACCCATTAGTCCCTTATGACGTGGATGGCCGTCCACCAGGCTTCTCCTCCTCACTCGCCAGTGGCGCGAACATCGACGGATTCGCGTAACCTACCTACTGCAAGTATGCCTGCTCGGAATGCGCGCGCATTCCTGCCGATCTTCCTTCTTTCGGTATAGCCGCTCAGTGATCGACAGGAACTCATGTTCCACCCCGTTTAAGGGTGTCGCGTCGCGCCACGCTGCGCTCATGCTCTTCACTGCTGCCGTGCGTCTGAATCCTACCGCTGCCGTGGAACTGGAAGGGAACATCCGTCCATTTATACCTGCGAGCATAAGGACGGAGACCACGAGAAGCCCACTTTGGCAATGGACTTCTAGCCAACTGGTCAAGGCAAGACCATCAGGCTGTGCAACATGATCCGGGGTAGTGCTATTGGGCTGCCAACTTTGAAGCTGGGTCCATCGTGCAATGCGATGCCAGAGTGGTCCTCATACAATCGTCACCGCAAGTGGGATGGCCAAAGCTCAATCCACTATGGCACGGTCTACATCGTGTGCGACAAAGAGGACATGCGTCCGCGATGCTGAGCGCGAAGGTAGCCCCATGCATGATCACGAATGCCCAAGTGCCTGTAATCATGGCTGATGGAAGCGAGCAACATGAATACCAAGGCACGGCAGATGCGTGACGTAGGAGCAGAGGAACCTCAAGCGGCCAACTGTCTGCCATGCACGGCGAATTCAACCTCCGAAGCAAAGGAGCGGAGCCTCTACCAGGCTTTTCGCGTCGAACGGGCGCTGCTGGGAGATCTTATCTGTACTTCTCTGCAGCTTTGAAGTAGCAGAGTTGATGCCGCGTTTCTTGGACGGGAAAACGCAAAGGCGACTGTGTGCCTGAGCCAATCGCAGGTGGAGTCCGCTTTTAGCGTGGTTTTGACTCTCATATCTGATTTGCCCAACGCGAGAGACACTTGAAAGTCCATTCCACATTCCTTCCCTGTCATCTCGAATGCCGAATGCGCATTCCTTGACCGACTCCATGCTAGCGTACTCTCATGCACGAAAGCTCTGCGGTTCTCTCTCCAACGCTCAATTTTCACAAACAAGCCGCACGCCACTTGCGCTCGCGCACAAGGGATGCGGGCATGACAACGCCATGTGCTCACCAGAGCTTGGCATAGTCGAACGGATCCTTAACCCATCTCTGCATCAGCATTTGTGCACGGCTCGCTTCTTCCCCACCAAAATCCGCTTCAGCCTTCTTCTTCAAGCGACGGCGCTTGCGGTTGGAAGACATTGCCGCGAGCGGGCGCGCTCTGGCTTCAAGCAGCATCGCCCGAAATCCAGGATCATCGCCGACGGTGGCTCTGGGTGGGTGGAAACAATATTACGAAGCGCGATGTCCCCGTGCAGAACCCCGTGCCGGTGCAAGGATCCACAACCCTGCATACAGTGCTGGCAATCTCGTCGCGCATCTCCAGAGTCAACTCCCGGGAATCCATGGCCAAGGATTCTCCAGCCCAACTCAGGAGCAGGAGATGGGTCAGAGGATACGCGAAGCCCAGGTAATACGGAACCTGCAGTGTCACCCGCCCGAGGCAGACAGGAACCGCCGTTCCTTGCAGCGGCTGTAGACGTTCGTACGCCTGCCATTCTCTCCACGTCCGCAACGTCGCCTGGCAGGACCATTTTGGCCACGAGTGTGTACCCGTATTCCACCAGTCGCACCTTGCAAATGGTACGAGCGTTTCGACCAATGCGTAGGACCTCCGTATGATCGTCGAGGAGCGGCTGGTCGAGCTGCAGGCGGAACAGCCGGAGAACATCCGATGGCGATGGATGCTTGGAATCATGGTATTGGCGATTCGGACAGGCGTCATCCACGGACCTCCCTAGCAGCAGTCCAGACAAGCACTGCTGGGAACAGTAAAGCTGACAGCGTATATGGGGGTATGACGGCGTCTTCGAGCTGGCGACGGCAGCCATGAATGCGCGGGGAGCAGTGGTGAAGGGCCTCCAGCCGCCGGATGCAAGGAGCTCGCGCAGAAGGACTGCAGGCGCGATGAGCTGCCCTTCTTCTCAGAGGAACCTCCACGCCGATTGGATGGGGGCGGCTGCTGTTGCGGTTGCTTTCGCGCGGCAGCAGTGCGAGATCGTGTCTGGCGCGTCTCGATGGGACCCGGCGGATCTTTTCTAGCACCAGGAACCCCCTCATTGTCACTGCCGCTGTCTTTATCGTCGCGACGTGGGAGCGTCCGCGGCGTAGGACTGGGGGGAGATACCCGTCGTTGGCGAAGCGTCAGACCTGCCGCACGGGAAGGCCGGTCGTGGCTGGGCTGATAGGTGGAGCCGGATGCGAGCTGCCGTTCAATGGTGGCGGGCAGATGGTCGTCAATCTCCTGAGGGATCGACTGCCATACTTGAACCTCCTGTAGCCCCCGTTTCAGCCACGATCGAGACGGCCGCCCTGCTCGAATCGCCTGCAGGAGGAACGCCGACACCTCCGCCACGGCTACATGCTCCGTCCAGCAGTCCGTTTCCTGGCCAGTACAGTCCTCTTTGGGGATGGAGACAGCATACTCCGCTTGGCTAGGGTCATCGCGCCCGAGGCGAAGGAAGATGAAGGCTTCGCCCGTGCACACGTATCCGTATCGCACGCCGTTGGCGAGCATGTACGAGTACAGCTGGGTGACGATGGCCGCCATGAGCGCTTTGCAGAGAAACGGCAGCTCCCTCCGACTCTTGCTGGATGACGTCCACGGCCAGCCGGATCTCGCCCTCCAACCCCATGCGTACGGCCCGCATCGGGACCTTGTGTGGAGCCTTGTACTCGATGGCGGCCACGACCTGTCGACGGGTCCCTGGTCCATTCGAGATACAGAACTGATCCGCTCGTCCGATGCCCCGTGGCCGCGGGATCTGCAGTTCGAGACCAGCTCGCTTGACTCCGCGGTGGCTCGTGCGTTGTGCTGGCCCAGGTTGGCATGGCTCTGGAAATTGACCGAGCCCTCCAGATGAAACTCGCGACGCAGCGTCGCATCCTCTCCAGCAGCATCGATCAGCTTCTTGACATAGCTCTCCACCGCGTTGTGTGCGAAGGTGCGTACGCCGTCTTCGGAGTCGATGACATCGATGTTCCGCTGCCGACCGTCAAACTGATTGGGTGTGTCGTAGTTCTTGTGATGCTGTACCGTCTCGCTCGCCCAGAGCGCCTGCCATGTCGCACGTTGCGTGTCGCGAAAGTCAGTCCACGGGGTGATGCGCTGAGGATACCATCGATCGACTGGATTGGCCGCATCGCCGGTCGTGGTGTGAGTCCCCACCGGGAGACGTATGCAAAGCTCGTGGCATCGACGCAGATACGTCTGGAGGTCGACCGGTTGTAAACTGCGCTCCGCGGCTTCTCGTTGTTGCCGTTCTTGCTTTTGCCTCTGCTCCGCTTGCTCTTGCCTCTGCTCCGCGGCTTCTCGTTGTTGCCGTTCTTGCTCTTGTCGCTGCTCCGCGGCCTCTCGCTTTCGTTCCTCCTTCAGCGCGCGCTCGCGCCAGTACGATATGTCTTGCTCGTCGTGGGAAGGTCCCATGTCAAGTCCAGGGGCTGTGAAGTGGCTGTGTTGTGATGAAAACACGTCCTCTATCCGATCGCGGCTCGACTCCGGTCAAGCGCCAAGGCCGACTCGCTACCACGTGACTAGTCCATGCAGGCGACGTCATGATCTACTGCAAGTATGCCTGCTCGGAATACGCGCGGACTTCTGCCGATCTTTGTTCTTCCGGTATAGCCGCGCCGTGATCGACAGGAACTCATGTTTTGACACGTGACCTGTAGTGGGCTTGGCAGCACGTTTTGTTCTGTTGTTTTCAGGGAGACGCTTATCCCTTGACAAACACACACACACATATCTTCACGTTTGAATCAAGCATTCTATTTTAGCCCGACACGGGAGAACCCAAACAAATGTATGGGGATCGGCAGGGATGGGATCCCATCCCCGTGTGCATACTTGAGTAGGGTAATGCATGCCTTCTAACCAGGGTCGTGTGAAACGCCTCCTTTCCCACGCACAACTTTTAGGCTCTGCTCTGGCTCGAATGCCACGTGCTGGAGAGCACGCTGATGCCTATATTCGGCCGTTGCGTAGTCATTACGCGGAGTGGTGGACCCTGCAGCTCATAGCCAGTCATGCTCCTAGCGGTTCGGCCTGATTGCGCCTGATTACCTTGGCACAATATGCATGGTCTAAAATTGTTCGAGCTTTGGTACGCCTCAATAAAACTACACCAGAATTGCTTTTCGGCCAAAGTTCAGACTCGCAAGCTCACATCTTGGGCTGGCAGATGAGAAGCGCAGTGCACTTGCGAATAAGCAGACGGGGATCGGTGAGTATGAAGACACCTGCCGGCGGCCTCATCAGAGATTTCACAGCTCGAAAGCCTCTTGTACGATTTCGAGACTGCCAACGACCGAGGCAGCTTGCAGTGGCGTACCGCATTCTTGCTGTTCTGCCATCTCCAAGCCTACTCCGTGCACTAGCAGGGCATGTACAAGTCTATCAGAGGCTGCTGGAAACGATGTATAGTGCGCACCGTTCAGGCCCAGCGTCACAAGGGCTTGCTCGGCATCAAGATCCAATAGCAGCTCCAACAACGTATAAGAACCATATTCGGCGCTATCCTGCAACGCCATGCCCATGTCACCGCTTGTCATTTGCTGCCGCCAAAAGATCGAGACTAAGGACGATGCTTCTTATCGTCGATGGCTGATGTCTTGTAAACGAGGAGAAGCAAGACGTCTACGAATCGAGCGACGCTCGTGACCATGTTGCGGGAGGCAGGCGACCATGGCTCTTCCCCCACCAGAAGAGTCGAATCCTACTACACGCGGCAGGCGCGCAGCAGATGGGTGGAGTTGGATCCCGATGGCGTCCCCGAACCCAAGGCTGCCTAGCTGTACAGGAGTACCTGAACCCGGTCCAAGACTACGCCTTGCGCAAGCGCCGCTGCAGCCATCTGGTTCGATGATTCAGAGCCATGGGACTGGTCTGCCGGGCTAAGCGGCATGGGACAAGTAGACCTGTAGAGGTACAGCGTCGGTCACGACGCCATTAGCAAGTGACAGCAAAGGAATCCTCACGATGCTCTAGGGTTGATATATGCTCTAGCTCAGACTCCGTCCAGTACACACGCGCACGCGAGTGGAGGCCGAGTTGGCGGATGAGGCTACTCATTACACCAGCGGAGCTACATAATGTCAATCGAGAGGTCCCGAAACCCTGGCACGAGTCCATGGAACGTAGGCGCCTGCACGACATGCAGTCGATCCTCTTCAAAGCGGCAGGAAAAGCTTCACTTCACGGCGGCGAATCTGCTGTAGTAAGAAGCGTATGTTAGTCACGCATCAACAGGGCGAGAAGGAAAAAGTGGTACAAGTATTACCTCATCTTACACCATCATCGTCATCCGCGATGATTTCGGATCAGAAGGATCGCGATGCGTGGGAGGAGTGTGGCACTGCTAGGCTTCCCACACATTACAGTGATGAACATGCATCATCCTAGTCATTGGCATGCGCAGGCCCAGAGCAGGGATTGCGCGACCTGAGGCTTCGGGTCTCGCGACAAGGAGTGATCGAGAGCGTCTTCGAAGTTACAGCCACCCTCCCTTCCAGAGTCTTCATCAAGGCCAGCCACGACTACACCGATTCGTGGAGGTCGTCATCATGATGAGAACACGTGCAGCCGAAGAGCGCTTGTGTCATCGTAGGCTAAGCGGCTATGGCTCAAAGAGCACAGGGGGAAGAAGACGATGGCCGTCGCGCGTTCACTTGTGCGACAGGCATCTTGCACGAGCTGTTGTGTGTAAGGAGGGCGATAAGACGATGCAAAGATAACATGAGAGCAGCACGAGGCGGAATCTCCCGACGGCATTGTCAAGCATCAGCCTCGCGCACAAGCATGCTTTCAGACAATTCACGTCTGACCCATGGAATCTGGCTATGCTCCGCTCTGACTTTGCGTTTCTCAACTCGGCGGAGCGAATCGACTTCTTGGGAATCACAGAACGTGGCGCCTTCGCTCAAGCAGACGGGGGGAGCGGCGTGTTCAAGCCAATCGTTCCACGTTCACGTGCTTGGCGGGGTTCCAGCATCCACATCTGATTCGCCACAGTCCGCTTGGCTCTATGAGCGACCACAAATTGGGTACACATGTCGCCACTGTCGGTCTGCTCCATTGAATGTAGATAACGTATGTTGGCGCGAGGAGACGAGATACTGGACATTGCCCATCACTCGCGCTGTCGAAAAGAAGTCCATGTCAGCAGATCACAAGTACCACGTGCGCAGACTGAATGGAAAGCCAGGTAGTCGGATGTTTCACCTTCCCATGACCAGGACAAAATGGCTCGCTGAAGCAGAGATGACGAATTGACCACAAGCGTGTTAGAGACTTTCGGCAGATCGCGTAAGAGAATCCGTTCGCCATGGTTTACACAGCGTCATGCTAGCTCCGAGCGCCGGCTTTTCCAGCTCTGAGCCGAGAGACACTTGTCTTCATGCGACCTGCCTCAGCGTTTTGTTAGCAAAGCCCCATAGCCATGCGCACACAAGTCAAACACTCTTAGGGGGAAATGTCATCAGACGAGCCAAGCCATCTTCGCGGTTTGTCTGAAGATTTGGATCACGTCCGCGATCGTGAGGTAGCGTCCCGCCTCAAGGAGAACAATGATCACTGGGACGCGGAGTTGTGCGCTCGGCGCGCACGCGTCCGCCGCCAGTGCATCCAGAAGCAAGATGCAAGATTTCGTCAGGCCATCGAGAAGCGCGAGCACCGTCCAATAGACGCCTCGCAGTCAGTTCACGCATGCGGGTTCGCCGTCGCCTCCCCATCGTCAAAGTCGCTCCAACAGGCTTTCATTCGACCCGACCACGCCCACCGAACCCTGATGCATCCCAATGTCGGAGAACCGAGCTCGTTTCTGGACCAGGTCTTCCTGTCCTGCGACCCTTTGAGTACCAACGGCCCTCGGAGGCACTTGACCGCTTCGAGCGCAGTCAGCCCCACGTCTGACTTGGGCCGCACGATCATTCGCGAGCTCACGGCGCATCGATCTGCGGCGTTCCAAGCCTTTCCAGACGAGCCTTGGGATCAGCTGCCCGCATCGGATGGCTGCAATCGATGTATGAGATGCCGTGTGGAACGGCGTCAGTGTGTCAGGGCGGGAGATGAGTCCTGCTCTTGCTGTATCCAGGCACATCGTCTCTGCATCCAATATGCCTCTGACGGCGAGAAGCCGGTGATAGCTGCACTCCCCCTGGACCAGCGGGCCAACGCTAATGCGCGGCAAGTGCAGTATTGGAAGACTCTTCCTTCCATGCTCCAGGAGCTCTTTCGACTTCGGAGTCGCAACATCGATGAGGATACCGCTGTCGCGGAACGGGATCTGGAACGAGAAATCGACCAACGACGCCTCTCTGCCGAGAGAGAGATCGTGCAAGCGGTCGAGGTTGAGTTTGAATCTGCCCTGATGGAACTCCAAAGTCATCTATCCGATGCAGACACCGGGCTCTCATCAGTCCCCCTCCGTTCGTCAATCGCAAGCACACCCCAATCGCTGACCATCCCGGCACCATCTGAAGGTGGCTCGACTTCAATCTCACCGTTGTCCGTTGCCTCGTCGCGCGCTCCCAGCGCTGACGTCTCCCCACAAAGCAAACAACGCCCGGTGTTTCCTCAGCGACGCACATGCGTCCAGTGACCATCCGACAAGCTCAACCTGCAGCAGATTTGTCCGACATTCAACTCGCGGTGGCGCCGCGGCCATGGGATGATCCTGAGTGTCAACCTTGGACTCAAGATCTGCTCCCCCAGAACTCAGTCAACAGATTCTGCAGCAGCTGATGGAACTTGTCTCAGATCTTGCGCGGCGATATCCAGGCGAGCGCTGGAATGCTCCCAGAATCGAGAGTGGCAAGATGACATGTTTGCGTAGTCGGCAGTCCATGTTGAAACGGCTGGCGTGTACGCACTGCATCACCCAACGTCTATTCTGCTTCCAGTATGAGGCTGCCGTGGATCGAGTAGTACAGCCGTGGTTGGCTCCCTTGCCCCTGCAATCGCGTCAAGAGGCTATTCCGGGGGGATGTCCGCTACTGGTTGGTACCTAAGAACCCAATCGCCAATGATATACCATTCGCGACGCAGAAACGAAGCAAGCGGATCCGCTTGTCGATCCATCGATCCAACATCTCATGAGCTCTTGGACTCCCAGAGCAGCACAGTACCTCAGACCAAGTGACGCGGCCAAGCTGATGCATAGCCAGACCGAGAGAAGAGAGGCCTCGTGTCGGCAACGACAACACAAACACGTTATGCTCGCCTTATTCTCCATCCTCTCCTTGCTCATCGTGATCCGTCCGTGCTGCAAATTTATAGAGCATATCTTGATACAGAAGTGGCGGGCGCAGACGCGCCGAAATAATCGCGAAGGGACCATGTCAGAGGCTGAGAACTACCTCTCGCCAGTCAAGCCGTCTTGCAAACCGAGGCTTGACTAATTTGGGATCGAGAACGAAGGGAAACGATGAATGAGCTGGCACGGACCGCGCGGAAACAGAGAAGTCATGAGGTGAGGGCGTCGTTCCATTCTCACACGGCAATGTTACAAAGGTGCGCGCACTCAGTGTTAATGGCCCTTGGCACGCGACCTCATCAATCGTGGGCAACATACCTCAGGCGTCTAACACAATAAGCAGAATGCATCTTGGCGACCGGATCATTTTACATAGACCGCCAAGGCATGAAAGTGCTCCTGAGAATTTTACCACGGTAAATGAGGCAAGACTCTATGATCGCGTATTTTCAGATGATGTTGCTCACCTCAACGTTCCCCTGTCACTAGAGTCGTGAGTATGTCTCGATTTCGGTGGCAGTAGCGTGAGAACTCTCGATCTTCATGCTGCTGAACCTTGGACAGGGGATCGTGAGGTCTAGTCGGCGCTCGTCGATCGCCAGGCGCAGGCTCTGCACTCGCATCCGCTGAATCCCTGCAAGAACGGATGGGCAGTACTCCCGTCTGGTCGAGGAGGCAGGGCATTGGCATGCGACGGCCCATAAGGCATTTCCCAACCTAATAGCTAGGTGCCTCCGCGATCACTGGTGGCCAATGGTTCAGAATGAGCGACTAAAGGGCATACCGCGAGAGCTAGAAAGTGTCAGGTGATGGGCGCGGTATCGATATCATAAAAGATGAAAGTCAATGAGCACCGCTGAATATTGCTGGAAGGATTCGGAGCAGACGCGGGCACACCCCTAGGTCTCGAAAAAGGGAAGAAGGAAAGACTGGAGGCTTCTGCAGGAGACGAAAATACGTCACGAGAATGCACCTTTCAATTCCCTGGTGCAGAAGAGAAAATTGCATCAATAGAGGGAAGAAGGAAGAGGGAAGGAGAAGCTTTCATGTACATCGCCAGGCGTGACCGTGCCAGACTTCCGCCTGGTTCCACCGGCGCTTTATGGGCGAAAGAGCTCGTATTCGGCAGAGAAATCTGGAGTATCAACGCATGAAGCCTCGTATGCTGTGATGTTTCAAGGTGACATCGTCCGGCAGTTCCATCAGGAGAATGCATGTTTTGACATGTGACCTGTAATGGGCTTGGCATCACGTTCTGTTCTGTTGTTTACAAGGAGACACTCATCCCCTAAACACACATATATATCTTCACGTTTGAATCAAGCATTCTATTTTAGCCCGACGCGGGAAAACCCAAACAATACATTTGCCTCGACCAAGACACCAGATCACGTGACTATGCTGCGGTCTCGCACACATGACTTGGCCCACCCTTGCCGACCTCGGAATCCCCTATCACCTGGGAAGTGTGATGTCTTCTTGTAAGCTCTACATCCAGGGCCGCTGCTGCGGAGGGTGCAGCTATGCCTTCGATCATGATTCTCCATCGCTGTCAAGTACGTCGGAGGGAGATGAGGCAGGGGCCCAGGAAATTTTGTCAGTAGAGGAGGTTATCGTAAGGCTGGATGGGAGAGGGCGCCAGTAAGGAATGCAGCGGTGCCCTCAATGAGAGCCGGCATACACTACAGGAGAAAGGACAACCTACTCTATATCTCAGTCGTATGCCACCGAGCTCAGGTCGTGGCCGCCAGCCTCTGACTCTCCAGGCAGCCCTTTACATATCGATCACAATGGTGGAAAGTGGGGCCAAATCACTACATTCAGTGATCTGGTTTCTATCTTCTACAAAGAATACAGGAGAGAGTGACATAGGGGCGGGTACTGTGCCAAGACCCCTGAGTAAACTATAAATGGAAATAAGGCTCAGGCCACGTGACATTCCAACACACAACAAACTCGAATGGGGTTAGCAGCTGGATCGCGCTATACCGCTTTTCTTCTTATTGCCGTGTGCAACGGTGGAGTGTGGACACCGGCGATTGGGTGTCTGCTGAGCCTAGGCGTGTTCGTATCAGACAAGATGAGCAGGAGCGTACGGACCCCGGCTAGTTCAAACCCAGACACCCCTGAGAGGGTACGGAGGTGTGCATAGATAATTACCACTGTCGCTACAATTACTGGTGAGAATTCAGTGACTTCCTCTAACAAATATAGAACTCAGAATGAATGAGATAGGTTGTGGGTGTCTACACCCATATCCTTTGGTCGGAACCGATCTTCCGATGCATGTGAGAACACGACGATACTCCATTAGGTTGCGTCTCCTATTCTCTAGGGTTGGAGCAGATGTGAGCAGAAAGTGGGACTGTGAAGTTGCCGATCAATGTCGCACTGCCAGCTCCACATCTATTCAAAGCGATTTGCGGCCAGCATGCCATAAGTCCAATCGGCGAATGGACTTGTCACGGACCTTGATCATGATGCTTATAAGCCAACAACGGCCACATGGCTGACTCCATCGCGCAAACTTGCAGAAGATTCATCAGGGCCCAATCTACCAAAAAGTACCGTCTGTCTGAGGGGGCTACGTCCGCTGCCAGTCGTCCTACTGCGAGTACGCACGTTCAGAATTCATGCTACATCCCGTTGTGAGACATACCTTACCGGGTTGATTCCTCGAAGGTCATGGGCTGTTAGTCACCCTAAGCTCGATGCTTTACGGCCACCAATTGACTAGGTAGTTGTTCCCTCAGTAGTGAGGTTCATCGCTGGTCAGTGACATCGTTGCACTCCTCGCTCCGTATCCTGCATCATGGCACTTAGCCAATCAGCTGGTGGGAGCCCCATCTTAGCGTCGTTTGGGGCCTTGATCTCTCTCTATATTTCTTTTGCTCCCTTGAGGAATTCGTCTACGAGGCTGGGCATGCCAAAGTGGATGTGGATGTGGATGGGCCAAATTGCATCATACGAATGCGCAATGCCTTCTTAGGACTGACAGAGCGCCCAGTGGCGGTAGTGGACGATGCGGTTCAGGGGGACGACGCGGTCAGCGAGGGCGCGACATCGGATGCCGACGTAGCATCGGATGATTACACGCTGACATAGGTCGTCCATATCCTTCGATATTGCTGCATGTCGTGCGCGTGCTGTCTTTGTCGTGGTGGTTGAGCGTCGTCATCGGGGGTTTAGAGGGACTCCAGTTGGGGTATACTGATGGCGGTAGTTGGCATCTTCGCCTGTATCTCCAACTGTGGCTCATTGCGATCTTTCCAAACGTCTTGGCGCTGCAGACATGCGCACTTCTGAGGCAAAGGACGGAAAGCGATTGTCAGTGTCTGACGATGGACATGCTATCAAGGTTCGGAAGCAATCGGACTCGGCGCGCGGGTAATCGTCGTTCCGGCAGCACCACAATCTTGTCAGGGCACGTATACTTACCAGGATGTCGACGCGGCAGCTTATAACGATTCCAAGAATTGGCGCATCCAGAAGATGACGCAGACGTACTTATTGGTCCAGGTGGTCGACCTGCTTGAGCCAATGTCAACGAAGCAACGTGTTGGCATCACGAACCCAAAATACGTCGCGTCCTACACCTGGCCCAAAGACCCGGCAGCGTCCCTCATTATGCCAGGTAGGTGCCGTCAGACGATCAGGGCATCGACACGCTCATAGTCAAGTCTAGGCCGGCCTCCAAAGTGGTGTCCCCCCTGCACGTACTCCTAAATTGCGAGAGGACTCTGGCGAGTATCTTGCAGACATCAACGCATACCGTTGTCCCCCGTTTCCTTTGCAAGCAGCAGTGGAAGCGTCCTTGCAGTCACTGGAGAAGGGAATAGCGACCCCTACCCCGACCGACATCTTCGCTTGCGGGAGTACGCTTGGCAATCTTCTGCGATTCTGCCGAGAACACGACCACGACTTTCAGATGTTGGTGCGAGAGAGCGCAGGAACGGTGTTCCTAGAACGGAGAGAGATCGCACCTGACCACAGAGTTCGAGTCCAGTATGGCTACGGGCATTCGATGCCTGCCCGGTATCTCCACTGGGATGCTGACGATGACGGGCCAGGGAGCCATCATCGTATTATCAGCTACCGCCTCGCCGGGCTGTCCTGCATGGTTCTTCACAAGGTGGACGGCTACTTGCCGCACTTGGCAGGAGACTCGCCTGGCGATCCAGAAGCTGTCCTCGACGATGTGGTTGCCATTGGAGACCGCATCAAGCGCATCGACTTAGCAAACATGCCTACAGCGGTTGCAACTAATTCATTCGAGACGGCAGGACCCAGCGCGCGGATGTTGCAAGGAGCCATCTTCGAGCTGAGGACACGTTCCATCCGCAAACCTAAGGCCGCAGTCCTGGCTACCGAGATGCCTCGACTGTGGATCAGACAAGTCCCGAACCTATTGCTAGCACGCCATGTCTCTGGGTGCTTTACGGATATCTGCGTTGAAGGGGTCCGCGAGGAATGCAAAGCTTGGGAATTGAATCATCATGAAGCGGTGCGGAGGTTTGCCCACCTCCTGAACTTGATTGTTGCGGCCGGACGTCAGCATCCTGGCAAGCGGTTGGAATTGCGATGCAACAGCGGCCGCTTAACGATCACCTGGTCACCTGGCCCAAGTCATTTGCCTGAGCCTCAGCCCTTGGACCAGCAAGTCCTGCGACGATGGGGCGACAGCCCTTTTGCTACTAGGCTCATCGACATCTGATACTCTCCCCGCAAGCCTTGACTCCGTAAAACAGTTCGGAGATGAGTGCTTTACCAGTGTTCCCTGCCCGGGGACCTGCCTACGCGCCATCATGAATCCCAGCTTTCTCCAGCCCACAGTGGAGCATGTTCCATCCAGCGCGTCGGGTTGCCATGACAATACGGTGTTGCCATTGTTCTTTCTCGCGCCACTTCGCGCCAATGTCTCGATGCACTTCTCTGCATGAGACAGCGAGATCGTCTTGGGACGACGAGGGTCCACCTACCGCGCCAAAGCCATCGAGAGCCTTTGGAATACCCGGACAGCCTTCAGCGGCTTGCACAACGACAGGCTCTCCAGGTGATAGCGTCGCACACAACTCTCTCAAGGACTCGGCCGGATGTACACGTTGCCGCAGAGCAACGAAATGAGAAGGGGCCGCCCATAGATGCCGCAATCGCCAACGCTGCAGGAGGGAACGGAGCGTCACTCGGGGTATTGCAGAAAGCACTGCCCAAGGTTGTTTTAGTCGCCAGACTGCCACTCATTGCATTTCAAGCCCATCAGGGCACAGGCGGATGGTGGAGCATGGCAAGCGACATGCGCATTGTTATCGACGCTCGAACGGTCCCAGAAAAGGGAGAAGGAGGGAAGATGCAGGAAAGGGCAGAGAAGGGGAAGGAAGAAGAAGTCTCAACGGAAACGACAGCCCTGGTGGCGGCAACGCCTTGGCGGGTGCATCTCTGTCAAACTCGCGCTGACTACATGTAGACGAAGTAGACCACGTGGGAAGAAAGGTCAACGTTGACCTGGCACTTCTTTGATGAATATCTCGAAGTGCCTAGCCTATGGCTCAGGTGCTTGGTCTTGGCGTGGTGTTCTCCTCTGTGTTAGTGTCATTTGTAGTGTTCTGCAGACAACATAGTCAGATCATGTAATGTCGTGGTTTCTCCCTATATCTATAATTAGCAAATTCCAGATGGTGGTCCAGCCTTTGAAGCAGCGAGGACGCGTCGTTCGAAAGAATGCTCTCTTGAGAAGATATGTCATGGTCTTTCTCAGAAGCCGCCAATGCTACTTTCTTCCGTCCATACCTTTGTCAGAGCGTCAGGAGGTACAGGGGTCGATCAATCAGGTTAGCCGTCTCGCGAAATGAGACTAGCAATTCTCACGGTAGACTGCACATTACACTGCAGATGCAGGAAGCGGTCGTTGGCCGCCAACACGCAGAAGGATCGACACAAGAGCAGATATATTTGCGATGCTTGGTGGGCGTTTTTGATGTCTGCCTCTCAAGGCTCCAGCCCGTCACAATAATCAAGAACAAGTACCACGACGAAGATGCAATCTGGCGTCCACGGTACCAAGACAGCTGCAAGTACGCCACGACAGTGAGACTGAGACGAGAAGATTCTCGTGGATCTCGGACCATTAGTCAGGGAAGTAAAGATAGTCGTCAATAGCGTAGCGCTCCTCGGTGCCGCTTCCCAACACCCGAAGGATTGAAAGTCTTCGCCAGCGCCTCCCCAGGTCATTGTGACGTACTGTAATCGCCACGTTGCATGGACGTGAATAGTGATCACTTAGAGGTGTGAGAAAGCATTTCGAAGAGGTACAGCTCAACAAGACGACGATCATTGTCGCGACGCGCCTGCGCTGATCATTTGAGATCTGGCGAGGTCCACTGGCGTGAAGGCAACATCCCTGGCACCATCCCGCAGCGCGAATTCACCTTCCCTTGCTCCTTCGATTAGCCATGAATTCCAGTCACAGCATCTTGCTGAAGCCAAGCTATTTCCTACGAATACTTGTCCCTTGCTGTGCGATCCCCTAGTCCGACTGCCTGGGGTGACTGCTCGGGTCGTCCAAGCTTGGCCAGCTCGTGTTATGCTGCCGGCATTTACCTCGAACCCCTGCAGACCGCGCACAGGACCAAGATGGACCTCGCTGGGCAACAGCCTTGACGCCTTGAAGACCACGCAGAAGAAGGGCCGCCGTCGCAAAAGCTGGACTTCCCGCAAGTATAACATTGAAAGGGAGTACGGAGTCAGCCTGGGCGCATGTACCCCACGCAGCATCGTGATCCCGTGCGCTGTCTTGCATTCGACAAACAACATTGGCACTCGCTCAGCTCATTCACCGTGACCTTGGAGATGGACCGGTACCTCATCGGCGGCCAGGTCGCATGGGAGGCAAAGAGAGGCTTCTATGCATCGAGACTCTAGTCAGGAGGTTGGCGTAACTCGCAGATTCCAAATCTGCCACCACTCCGAATGCGGCAGTAAGATGATGCAACTTCAAGTCCCGCTCGCTCGACAATTAACGCCGTCCTAGGTGCTGAGTGAGATCCTCCAACATCCCTCGTCGCTTGAAGCGCTTGGCCGTGAAGTACTTCTGAACGGCGTCGTGCCGCCGACGTGGGATGTAGATGAAAATTTGCCATGTAGAGGTGCGTCGCGGTCGTCGCTTGCCTTCTGAATCGGTGGTGGACTCCTTGGTATTTATCATAGCACTTCGCGCTGCGTTGCCGTCGTTCGTCGCTCTGCTCATCTGGGAAGCTGCCTATCAATATCCCAACGGTCGAGTTATGGATGTGAAACCCCGAGCACTGATTTCGGTGCCCAGGATCGACAGCGATGTTTCAATAAGAGGACGAAACCAGGGGAGGCAGACCCGAAGCAACCATTGCATAATCGATTCACGCACCTTGACATCTGGTCCAACCCAAACACCCGTTGAGACGCTACTAGCGCATCCTAGGCATTCTTCAGCCCCGTACTGATTTGGGAGAGAGGAGGGAGCGTTGGTGAAACTGGAGCTCAGCTTGCACAGACTGCCGGCCATGATTGGGCCACTTGTGCATTCATGTTCTCGTACCCTTGACAACGCGTTGTGAGTCGGAATAGAGTCTCAGGTACGGTTGCAAAGATCCCGGCCCGTTGGCCTTTGTTAGATCTGCATTTGTCGTTGGGGAAACAGGGTTGCCTCTACAACAACTCACACAGCCGTAGGCCCGACTAAGTCTGGCTGGCCGTCGATATGAAGAACCAGGCAATACTACATTGCTGGCCACACCCCTCAACAGGTTGTGGGCATCCTGCCAAGCGATTATGCGCGAGCGCTAGCCGTTTCCATTCCGGTTCCGTCCTAATGAACGGCTAGAAGTACCGAGGCAGTGCGAGGGTACCCGATGAGACCTAACGCTTGGCGTAATCTTATTCGATCCCCAGTCGTGCCAGTCAATCTCCAAAATTGCGACCGCGGACGAAGATCTCCACCGGTCCTCCTCATACTGTTTTCCAGTCGAAAAAATGGCAAGCGAGTCTGACGCTGTGTCTCTTGTCGATGGCATTGTTGCGATGCTCCAAACACAGAAGGCTGCCGCTGTTGCTGAACGTATGCAAGACGTAGAGCGCCGCCTCCGACAAACTATGGAAGAGAAGCTTCAGCTCGACCTTTCTCAAGCCCGGTCACGCCTGGACCAGGAAATACACCACGAGATTGAGCAAGCCTGGCTGGTGTTCAGTCCGCAACCTCAACGAGAAGCTTCACGCCCCGTGCAGACTTCACCCTCGCCACGATCTTCGTCAGCAACCGCGCTGGGCTTGCCGCGGGAGGTCGCCGCGGCTGTGAGCCCCGACGGATTGCGCAAGAGACCTCACAGCACAACGAACGGAACCCACACCACCGTCACTCTCAAACGCCCTCGATGGTTGTCGGGCGGGGCGACTGGCTCGCCAACGATGAGGGGTGAGCCACCGACGCCAGAGGCACGAGCAAGCTCCAACCCTGATGGCATCCAGGCGGCGAGGATGACCGAGGCCGCCTCGGGACCAGCGCTCGCGCAACATCGAGATCGATTTTATCTTCTCGTGGAACGCGACACTTCAGATCGCTTCGATCAGCGTTTAGTATCTGTGGCATCCCTGTCGCTCCACACAGATGTGCTCACTAAGATGAACCAAGATTTCCAGGCATACTTGGACCTCTTTCAGCAGAAGTCGGCGAGCGACCTTGCCGGATGGACACCTGATGAGCCCAATACTGCCCTTGGACAGATTACCTGCCTTGTCAACCGTATATATCGGAGGACCTCCGCACAAGATCGTGAAGAAGCCTGCGAGAACTGCCGCAGTGCCAATCGAATTTGTTTCCAATTCACCAAAGGGGACAACAGAATGAGGCAGAAGATATTTGCGGCGCCCCGCCCTCCTGCAGACCGACAGGGAGCAACGCCCGAAGAATGGAGCTACTGGCTGGAGGGAAGATCATAGCTTAGGGGGTCCTTGAGGCGCTCCTGTTGTTGCAGGGGCAAGCCGCCCAGCTCAGAGACGCTTATTGCCATCCTCAAGGCCATCGTCGGATTGAGTTCATCTCGACCGTCTACACTCACGTGCCAGTATAGGCATGTTTTCGGCGTTCGATCCCAGGTCGTCAGTACATTAGGATGTTTTCATGAATCCACTCGATGGGCATCATCCCTACACTAGCTGCTCCAGAGGTGGAGATCCGATCTTTATCCTTAGATCATCCGCCCGACGCCGGTCATTACATTGCTAGAGAAATCTCTTTCTTTACGTTCGTCCGTGTGGCTGCTGCTTCTTCCGGCATCGGCCACAGAGCGTGTGCCACGTGCGACGCAAGCCGGCAACTACTCGACAGTCGTGGCTCCTGGTTCCCACCGAAATTTCAGTTCGTGCGCGCGGTTTACTGACGATGGGAGGGCGGGAGGAATAACGGGCGATGAACGTATCATCTAGCAGAGAGCACTGAGTCAGCCACAAGAAGGGCCGTCTGTGCGCATGGAAATACACATATGTCAGCAGATAAGTCAACGAATGTTGCACTGAATGCCTTGACGCTCCCCTCGCCTCGGGGAAGCGCTTTAGTCTCGTCCATGGGCCGCACTTGCAACGCGCAGACAACTGCCAGTCGAGCATGCCTCCCGGTGAGCCTGGCTGCGGACACAAGTATACCAGCGTTTGTAGAGGTATTTGATGCAGGAGCCGTGCAAGGAAAGCTTTCAGCAATTGACGCTGTGGTGATGCAGGATGCGAGAGAGAGAGAGAGCGTGTGTGTGTGTGCAGCGGTGCTCTTGACCAGAGGTGGAATGCACCACAGAAACAACCACGATGAAGTACAATTCGCATACCACTGAGCTTAGGAGCGACTGTCAGCCCCTGACTGCTTAGGTATCAACCAATTATGTATCTATCACAACGGTACGTATTCGTGATATTTGACAAGCGTATGCACCAAACATATAGACTGGACCACCCAGAAAGGACCGACGCTGAGCGCAGCATTAGGATGCATCTACACGTCGCTTCAACGGCAAATTGACTGTTGAAAGCAGCTCGCCATCGTCGCCGTCAGGCACACGGCCTCTTTGCGCGTCCCCGGACACCACACTTACTGTTGCGTCGTTATATGCAAACGCGAGGCAGCTTCCTGAGTGCAAGTCATCAAGAGCCCTCGAGCATTTCATCGAATGCTGTGATATTCTCTTCAATGTATGTGATGAACGGTTGCAACAATGTTCGTTGCACATGGTCTTCTCCTGAAGCTATTGGCCGTACGTCAGGGAACAAGCAAGTACGTACGATCAGCTGGAGCAATTTCGTTGTACGTATCCTCAGGTCTCATGGCATCATGGCTGCCCTCAAAGGAGTCTCGGTCCACTGCCCTCTTAGATAGGCCTCAGAAGGCAGCGAAGAACGGCGCCTGATTCAAGTGATTCTTTCGGAAAGTACTTCCTCGTTTCTTGAGTGTACTCGCAGAGCTCTCGCAGTGTGCGGAAGAGGACGACGCTGCTTCCGCCACTTCTCTGGACCTGAATGAGGTCAATTGTGTTGACGTGACACGTTTTGATTTGCTTTGGACAGCGTATGTCAGAAGCGCTGACTTGAATTCACGCACCTGCCGACACTGTTTGCATGACTGCGGAAGAGGATGGATGCTCAGAGCCCCACAAAGGCTTTGCCATACACTGGGGCTTTCTCCGATACCGTAACATCGATTGGACGCACAGAAGAAAGCAGAACGGTATCGTGACCAAGATTCGTCTCCTTCGGAATCGCGGATTTGCCCGTCAAGCCAAGGCGCCCACTCGCACTGCGGTAGTATCGTAGGATCATGATGAGGACCAGAAAAGGACGAAAAGAAGGTAGCGAGGCGATGTTACACACCCCTAGAATTAACAGAAGAAGGATTATGGACAGAAGAGCTCAGATGCTGCTCCGAGGCTTGCTGCGAGCCAAGCTCGAGGTCGCAGTCATCGCCTCGGATCTCGAGCGCGTGGATGGACGACGAGCGCAGGTGCTGTTGCAAAGCTTCGTGGGAGCCAAAGACACAATCGCAGTCGTCGCAGTATGTTCTAGGTACAACGGATAGCGGTAGAGCCCACTGGTTGATTCAAAGCAGGCTAGGATGGATGGGCCCGTAGTCTTGTCGTACCCAAGCGTGCGTACACTTGACCCCTTATTTCCGAAATGGTTCTTCGCTGCTACGAGTGTAGATGGAGCATGGCTTCCGGCCACCCACTTCTGAATGCAGCGTCGAATTGAGCGTGTGAACTGGGGCGCGTTGATAGCCTCAGCAGCTAGGCTTGCTGCGTCTCTCGCAGTAGTCTGTTGCAGCCCCGCAGGCAATAGCTAGCAAGATAATTGCCAGTGGGGCTAGGTTGTAGTGTCGAGTACTTCAGATTGCGTTCAGTCGATGAATGAGAAGAGAAGCGGGTACGCGACTGGCCATCTTACAGATTATTGATGAAGGGTGGGGTTTGGAGTGCATCGGCAGCGGACGGAAAACCCCGTAGACCAGTGTCCGTCCGGAGGCAATTCGAATTCCGTGGGAAGGGGCGACAGCATCTTACCTCCCAAAGGAGATGAGCCGTGGAAAGTCCTATGTCATCGACGCGAGTGCCTCTCGAACATGTTTCTCTGCCTTGACAAGGCCAGTTTGATCAGGCGAAGCCGGCCAGAGACACAACACTGGGCATCTCGATCATACTCCCTGGACACCATTTACTCGGTCGTCTGGGTATCTTGGCTAACCACAGACACGCTGTACAGTTTCTGTGCGAGCCTGGCTTCGGGCAATGATACGGTCACTCCAGATTGACAGCGGCGATACTCACCGAGGTAGCACTATACCGGGCGAGGAGGATCCTCGATTCGGCATCGAATCAGCAGGTGGAGAATCGGGGGCAGGTCTTCTCGAACAAGCGCCGTCCTTCGTCCAAGTGAACGAAAGTCTGCTGTTGAGGTTTTTGCGTCGCTTGAGCAGCTTACTTTTCTGGTGAGGCCTCGTCTCTCCAGATAAAGGCGACCGAAACATCTCACATGGGCTTCTCTAAGTTCAGCCGGTGCGGTAGAGACGCGATGTCCCAGCATACTGAGCTTGTTGGACGCGTCGTCCGATGCCGAACCAGCACCCGCAGAATTTGACCTTACGCTCGTCATGCTCATGGCCGTTCTGTTTAGCGCTGGCCCACACCAAATATTCCATCACTATTACCCTTGCTTCAATACAGAGCGGTCTCATCTGGAAGACCATTTAGAACGGTGGAAGGGGTTCGTTCGGAGCTGACTTTCTGCAAGTTCGCAAACTGACCTGGCGCGTGTGAGGTCGCGACATGCAGCTTGTGGACATTTCCCATACGACTGCGGCCCAGATGAGCACGTTGGATGAATAAAAGAGAGAGGGGACGCGGTGTTTTCATGGCTATCTTATGACTTCTCTTTAGATCGAATCTTCCCTCAAGACCAGAGACGGCGAATAGATGAATTGCCCGGTGTTCCATCACACTCGATTGCTCCGACAGCGCGCCACCTGTGCAGAAACGTCGGCTGACGTCAAAGGAGAGACTCAAGTACGCCAATCGGGAATCCAACGGTCACATATTCGCGCACTCTCGTGTGCCAACTTGTCTGAAGAAGAGCATCTGCGGACTTGGCAAGGTCATTCCCAGACGAAAATTTGTAGAAACTATGTATGGACGACTCGCTTCCAACCACCATTGCTGGGCCAAATGCAGATTTTCGCTCGTGAAAGTCCTTCATTTGCTCTCTCCGTCGGGTCCTTCATCAGCAATGCTCGAATCACACCTGCTCATGTTCTCGTCTGCGTGATGTTTGCTGCGCTCGAGGCTCGAACGCCGAGGTCCTGTCTCAATCACCGACAATGCGCAGTTCATATGCAGAGGTACCATTCAGAATCGACATTGTCCACTCGCGCACGATCACATACCACGTGCACCCAGGCGTTCTAAGATCTGGCTCATTGTACTTCCAGAAGATGTTGCTCTCCAACTTCGAGGAGGCTCGAAAGGGACAATGCGCTATCCTGCTACCTTCCGCACAAGCGATGCGTTTCCCACTAGTCATCGAGTTCCTCTGTCGTGGCGCCTATACAGTATCGGATTGGCTCTGCCAATCTGACCTGGTGCACCATGCGGCAGCACTTAGAGTAGCAGACCGCTGAGGCATGCCGGTGCTGAAGATGTATGCAGAGGCAGAAGCACGATCATTGCTGGAGAGCGCTAAAAGTGCCGAACGTCCATCGTGGGAAACGATCGCGCAAGCTCTGGACATCTTGTTCAGCACAGATATCCCCACAAACGCCCCCAACACCTTAAGTCCAGGCCAGAAATTTGATGAAAAGGAGACATCGGAAGTGATCAATGGTCCGATTCCCACTGAGAGCAGCCCCACCCTGGCAGTAGAGCACGACGAGACTGCCATCGTAGACCGTCAAAGATCGCGAATGTTGGCTCCCGCCTTGGATCCGCCTGGGAGTTGGAATCGCGGCGACCACGATCTCCATCAACATTATCCTCTCCAATTCGTGGCGGAGAATTTGGAACGATATCGGACAGATGCCAGCTTTTACCCATACATCGAAGAAGGAGGTCCCGTGGTGGCTGTCCTAGTGTCATTGTTAGAGCCAAAGGAGCAGGACGGGTCTAGATCGGGTACCCCTAAAGAGGAGTTCACACCGAAAATGAGGTTAAAGGGGCGTGGCGGGTTCTGATCTCTGACAGAAAAAATTGAAAGTCAGCAGTCACCCTCAGCTGTAAGCATTGCCCAGGGCAAGACATGGATCAATATTTCCTTTCTCTCGCGAATCACTCGCCCCGAGTCCGCATGAAGAAGTTTATTCGCTTTTCCGCGGCTTTCTCCACTTCGAGCTTTGGGGATGTCTGTGCCAGCGCGTGCGGTGTTGAAAATCTGCGTGACTCTGGTCTCAACTTACTCGGTACTCTCTCCTTCAGCAAAGGTATGCAGATCACGGAAAATCGTTATCTCGCTCCTTCTCGACTGCTACCACAAAATAGTTATGACAATATAGCGTCTCGCTCTCCATGCTTTGACGTTGGTCTCACGCATAGTTCTTGTGTGAATAGCTATGCGGACAGAGAATGACGGACAGAGAATGACGAAGACAGGGAACATGCTTTATGCTCGCTACTAAGATCAGGAACGAGCGCTACTAAGGAAGCAGAGACTATGATGGCGAGTTGCAATGCCTCTAGAAGGACAGGAAGGCCCCCTTGCGCGGAAAACGAACGCAAAGGCGATTGCATGCCCAGGCCAATTGCTATCGTAGTCCGTTTCGTCCTGAGACTGGCTTCACAAGGTAACACACAATTCAAAGATGCGTTCATCAGTATGGACAGGTCCATTACATCATACTATATTACAGCACAGACTTACTGATAATCCAAGTAGTTCCACTTCGCCTATCAACCCTTTGGACCTTGCCCTACTCTTCAACGCCCCGTCGTTGCGCAAAGACATCCAAAAGATTGGGCAATGTATGCCTTTTAACCAGAGTCATGATCAATTCATCCTTCCCACACAACTTTTAGGTTCTGCTCTAGCTCGAATACCACGTGCTGGAGAGCATGCTGATATCTATATGGTTCAGTCGGCAGATTCATGCACAGATTCTTCTCAAGCTTGCGGATGCGAGCACTGCTCCTGAGCGAATGATCTGAGGAGTTGGTACTGCGAGCCTTTATGATACCACTTGACCCTTGCGTGACCATTACGCGGAGGTGTGGACTCCGCAGCTCATAGCCAGTCATGCTCCTAGCGGCTTGGCCTGATTGCGCGCAAATTAGCTGTGGTCCTGGAGAATGGAACTACCGCACTTCCCCAGGTATGCGCGGGAACTTGGATTCTGATGGTCATGGCTCACACGTTTTTGCATTTTAATCTATGGTGTGACTTCGAATACGTGAGCAAAGCTAGCTGGAGGACGGGTTAATGGACGCAGCGATTCCAGCTCGCTTCCGACTTGTGATCTTTGACGTACTCGACGGTGCGCTCCATGATGACCTCCACATCTCATCTATATCAGGCCAGATTATCCTGGGCCTGCTCGCTGTAGAACGTGTCAATCTCTAGCAGGCTATTCTCAAGGTCCTCCTGCATGGGTACCGAGAAGTCGCATTGAGCATTACTACGCTGTTTGCAATCCTTCTGGCTTCCTTGAGCAATCGCGCAACATCTGCAGGTATTGTGATGTCTGGTCTTATTCTTCTGGTCGACTTGCGAGCGTCTTGACAGAGAGGATGCCAAACTGCATCTTCTTCGTAGCCATCTTGCGCCTTGTGGCCGCACTTGTTTTAATCGATGTCTGTGACGGGCTCGAGCCGCGGGATGTGGACTACAAAGGACTTGAAAGTGCCGCCATCGGATGACATGAAAGGGGCGAATGTGTCGCAGCGAGACGGACGGCACTACTGAGGAGTGATCACTCGCCTCTTCAATATTCTTGATGTTCGTGTTACCTCCTTTTGCGGCACGTTTATCGGAACGTGTAGTGCGGCGCGTGTTGGATGACATTCGCTGAAGGGCTATGCGTGCGGCTGGACCTTGAGTGGATGGACGTGCACGGGTTCCCGGCGACGGCTCCTAGCTGGGATCCTCGAGGACGCGTTTCAGACGAAGATCGGACGCAGTCGATGTCGATTTAGGAGGAGCTGGCAATGATGACAATCAAATGTGGATTTCAGCAGGCACGACGCGTCGAAGAATGATACGTCAGGCAAATGCTCAAGAACGTTTTGGCCGGAGTGCCGAATGTGGATGGTACGCGATGGTCGGTCGCGTGGACAACGCAGAGCCGCACCAGCAATGCCCTCCCCTGTCTAACCCGTTGTCAGTCGTCATGGCCTTTCAAAATGTCATCCCGCATCAGGCTGAAAAGCATAGAAGATCTGGAGAATTCATGTGTAAGTGGGTCAAAGTATGCTCGTCCACGAAACGGCAGAACGAAATGTGTTGCCAAACAATAGTCATACTCGTGCAGTATCATGTGTGCCTTGACGGATTAGTTAGCCTCAACTGGCTGTCGCATTTACATGCGTGCGAATATCGCTTGGGTAGCACACAGATACTTTCGCCCGAGACTATAGCACGGAGCTGGCTTGACGAAGGCTAGTCAAGTTAACTGTGTGTAGATTGCAAGTAGCAGCGACCTAGGTCGCACGAGGTTTATCCTAGAAGGTCCCATCGCACCACCTCGTGGAGCCTGCGCTGTGTACTCGTTGGGTCTCCACAGCCAAGTCGCCATTGACGCGCTCTGTCGGTCGCGCAGTCTTCGTCGCCTCTCCGCTCCTGTGAAATGCAGCATGCGAGCCCGAACTCGTAGGCGTAGAGGTCAGCCAGCACCTCCGGGCTCGCGTCACTCCAGGAGGGCAAGTAAGGGATCATGCTTTCTTCTTGATGAATGATCTCGAAAAGGTCTGGACCGAGTGATCGCGAGCAGCAACGGCGCATGTCAGGCAAATCCTGGTCAGATACTCTGCCAGTCGCCGGATCACCTTGCCCGTGGATATACCGCGAGGTGAACGAGAATTGTGGCGGCTCGCGGTACCGCCGAAGGCGTACGCGGCGATGGATAGCATCAACACGCCGTGACGCCTTCACGTCCAAGACCAAACATCGTAAAAGAGATCTCTCTGGTGAAATGTTGGCAGATGTTGCGATCTCGGCACCGTCATCTCGAGGATAGACTGAAGTACGAGTCATTTCTTTAATTCTATTGTGCAACTGACGACGCATCCACAGCTCCTCGCCCATCAGAGCGCTGAACATACCAGGCCAGTGGAAGCTGATTCGTCGGCCATCCTCGACCACGCCAGATCAGGCAGCTCCGTGTTGTTGACAATCGAAGCGCCTCGTCGTCCCCAGCCCAGTTTTCCTTCCCCTAATTGAAGCACTGCTTCTGGGCGAGCCGTATTGTGCGTAGTCCATGCACTGGCTAGCTCCCGGGCCACCGCTGGGCAGGTGGAGAAGGATGCCTCGTAAACCGCGCGATGACCTGAGACCGTCTGTAGCAGGAACTCGGTCTCTCGTGGCGCGCCCCCATAGACCGTGATGGTCAAGAGAGGCAGCCAGTGCGAGTCAAAGCGCGAATCGATCCTCCTCTTGGACTCGTGGGACAAATGACGATACTGCGTCCACTGGCTAGATGGGTCGTGGTCGACGGTCATCTCGAGACATCGCAAGATGTTGTCTCTGACATCGAACGGTAGGTCTGAAAGTCAGCTGGTAGGCATTGATTGCAGGAGGGAAGCAAGCTTGCTCTGCTACTGCAATTATTCTTCGTGGGAATGTAACGTAGCGGGGCGTGCTGTTGGAATGTCACGTGGCCTGAGGCTGAGATTCATTTGTAATTTACTCAGGAGTCTTGGCACAATACCCAGCCCTATGTCAGTCTCTTTTGTATTCTTTTGGAGATAGAAAATTAAGATCACTGAATGTGGTGATTTCACCCCACTTTCCACCACGTGCTTTGTCCTGATCCGGCAGGTCAGTAACTACTTGCAGGCAGAGCGTGGGAATGCATGTTTAGCGTCGTGGGAATCCATTATATTAGCAATTGTGCGGTATTGATAATAGACTACAGAAGCAAGAACGAATGGGATAGGGGGTGGGTGTGTACACCTACACCCCTTGGTCGGAACCTATGTCCCGATGCGCGTGATAACACGATGACTGTTCAACACATTACATGAAGCCACGACCTCTGAGCCGCATCGCGCGTCCACCCACGCGTCAGGCGCCGCACGCGAGCTTTTGACATTGCTATTCGTCTCGCGCTCAGTGACTTACGTCCAACTGGACTACGGACGCTAACGGTAAGCTACGCTCTTCTAGATAACGCTGGCTCAGGATACGATGATTAGTATCGAGCTCTTCTCTATCGTCGATACTAATATGCGATCCCGCCGCCGACGGCACCAAGGGTCCGTCAGTACACTCGGCCGGGCTTTGTCTCAGAATCGTGGATGGGATGGGCGGGTGTAGCATTAGACTCTCATTGGTTACGGCATTGAGCATCTTGCGATTTCTCAAGGACCCGGGCTCGACGCTCCCTTCTAATCTAAGAGCAGTCTTCATGTCACTCTCGATTCATGCAAGGTATCTGCTGATCTTCGAAAGCTCACACATGATTCACGGAAGCGCACATACTATCATGGTGCTACATGAATACGAACAGCACCAACCTCTGTGGAATGAGCATGGGTGAGGAAGCTTCCTGCGACGATTGATAATCGAAGATCTCTAGACTCCAACAACCCCTTGGACTCTTCGCACGCGTGGTCATGATCCGAGAAACTCAATATGGTACTGGCGATGTCAACGCCGTCGACAAGATTCTGATACAATGTAAGTGGCCAGGCTGGCAGGCCAATGGCAATGTCACACACCTCTTTTCGTTCATGGAGATGGATGCGACACCATTTCAGGAAGGCTGAGTCGCTGTTTAAGAGCCAGGGAATATGTTTCCGCCAGCCGAGGAACTTGGGTTCGGGCATATAGTACGCCATCGGTTGCAGATTGGAGTTAAATGTGTGTAGAACCTCACGAGACCCGACGTAGTGGAGGAGATTGAAAGACAGAAACAGGGAAACGTCTCTCATAATGTTGAAGGCTGCGGCTTTCGAAAATCGACTTAAATTGGACGTGGGCTTTTCGTCCTGCTCCAGATACTTGACCCGTCGTCTGCTGTACGAGGCGATTCAATCCTCATATTCCATCAAGGCTGGCGAGAGTAGGCGATTAGTCCAGCTCAAGCACGAGCTCGCCAGATCATGGCACAAACCTTCTCGCTTGGATCCTTGATCTCGTCCTCCTCGTCTCCGGTGGTGATTACGGGGATCGGTCGCTTGGCGCATGCTCCGAAGTGGTGAAATCATATCGTACGATGGTGCCTTCTCACACCTCAAGTCAAGGCTGAGAACGATTCGACCTGCGGCAGGATGGCAGATTGATAACTCTTTAGAGCCTGTTCGCCATAGCGCTGATGCAGCTGATACAAGTTTTGGAACACATGCGCTCGAATGCTGAAGAAAATCTGAGTTGCTTCTGCAAGCTTCCAGAGGATTGGACCTGGAAATTCCCGAAGTGGATGCAGTAACAATCGTTGCAGAGCAGTGCTGAGGAGGAGCAGGCCGGAGCTGAACAACACGAGGAGCATAGCCAGAATTTGCACTGTGCGTCTGGCCAATGACCCTGTCGCGTGATTTCAGGTTTCCTCAAGTGAGTAAGATTACGAAGGAACATGATATCAGAAGAAAACTACGCTGCCAAGTCTGGTGGATATTGTTGTTGGAACGTCACGTGGCCTGAGGCTTAGATTCATTTGTACTTTACTCAGGGGTCTTGGCACGGTACCCTCCCCAATGTCACTCTCTCTTGTATTCTTTGTAGAAGATAACCAGATCACTCAATGTAGTGATTTCACCCCACTTTCCAACATTCTATTCTTCCTGTTTTGGCATAGTCCGTTCTAATTCATCCAACCAGGGGCTGGCACCGCGGCGTTTATATTCCTTACTCCTTGTGCTTCTTACTCAGTTAGTTCTTTCTCAACAAATGGAAATAGGTTGGCGGCAGCTTCAAGCTGCTTGTGTAGAGCCCTGCGTGTCCTCAGAAGGCAAGGCATGAAGGGCTAGCCGCCCCGTTGCTTTCGCAAAGTCGATCACGGCGTCCACTGCGGCAAAGTTTGGTGTCCATTGGTCCTTTGGGCCGTCGACCCGTTCGCCCCGGACGTTCTTGACATGCGAATAGCCTCCCACAAAGAAGGAGACGTCTCCGAATCGGTCGGATTCTCGCAGTGGCCCTCGCTGGCCCTCCCATTTGGGGCAGTCAAATAAGAAGTGAGCTACTGTCTCGCGTTTCTTTTGTACGCACGTGCACATCGGTGAGTCCTCGATGCGAATCGTCGCCAGGTAAGACCGCAGCCTAGTACAGTTAGTCCGTAACTGACACAGTATTGCCGCATCAGCTTTCTTTCGTCCGTCGTAGAGCACCTGCGTGTGCTTCCGAGATGGTAGAGCGCGGTCTACGATGCGCGAGTACTTTCCTGTTTTCAGTAGGTGGAAATCCTTGGCAAAGACCTCGGGCCTGATGCTTTTCAAGCTTGCTCGGAATACTGCTTGTTGAACATGTGCGAACCTCAGGGGTCTGCATTCTGTCTGCGGCAACCGAAATAGTGCGTCCTGGGCCCGTTGGTGGGCCTGTTCGTTCATGGGGATGTTGGCGTGCGCCGGGCACCACCAGAGCGAGATATGGGGTCTGCTTGCGGTATGGTTCAGGATAGCCGCGATGATCCTCTGCCCAGAGCGTCCGTGGGGACTGGTGAGGGCTCGCAGGGCTCGTTGCGAGTCGGACCATATCGTGACGGGTGTCGGAGGAAGCTGCGGGCGCGTGACGGCACTCCGGATGGCACACAGTTCGGCAATATACGAATCTGTCTTCGTCGAGTCCATCTTGTCCCACAGCCGGAATCGTCCATGGTGTCCCACCACCGCTATTCCCGCTTGACCGTGCTTCAGTGAAGCGTCCGTGAATGCGTCTTGGGAGGGAGCTTCGAGGGCTGCGTTCAGGGCGGTGTCTCTGTCCTCGATGGTGAGGTCTGGGAGACGGCTCCATGGGGCCACCGTAAACGGGGCGATCTTTTCCACTTCTTTACCCAGCTGCGCTTGGTACCGTCTCCATATTCTCTGCATCGGCGAGGTGAAGCCTGTGGCGTTGCAGGCGCGTGGTCGCATCTTCCAGAGCGGGTGTGTGGCTGGGAGAGTCATCGCTATACATAGCGCTGCTTCGGCCTGGGTAGCGTGCCGCTCTTCGTTCGATCGTACCGCGGCTTCGCACTCGGAGACCGCCAGCGAGAGGGTCTTCAATCCACCTGTTACTGCTGAGGCGCCTATTCGCTGTGGCTTTTCCAGCATCTTGATGTACTTCTTGCTGGAGAAGCACCATATCGGTGAGGCGTAGTCGATGATGGGCTGGACCAAGGCGGCGTGCAGTCTCCGCATCGTCTCGGGCGCAGTCGCCCGCAGTTGTCGTAGTTGCATTGCCGCTGCCGTGGCCTTCGCCGCCATCTTCAGAATGTGGTCTTTAAACGCGAGCCGTTCGTCGAACGTGACTCCCAGTAGCTTGAGGGATGGCTGGGAGCGGATCGTGGCTCCCTGGAAGAACAACGATGTCTCCTCTGCTTTCCGCCACCCCCGCGCTGGCACAAAGTGCATAGACTGTGTTTTGTCGGCTTCGAACGTGGCACCACTCTCGCGTTCCCGCTGTGACAGCCGGGGGAGCAATTGGGCCTGGACGACGGACGTGTTGGCTTGGACGGTGTCGCCTGCTACCCATGCCGTGTAGTCGTCGACGTAGGCGACGCTGTCGCCCCCGTCAAACTTGATGTCTAACAGGTCGGCGTTGAAGAAGAGGAACAGGAGGGGTGACAGCGGCGACCCCTGGGGCAGTCCTCCTTCCGGGAGCACGCATGGGAGCGATTCCACCCCATTGACCACCACCGTGGCCTCCCGCTTTGTCACGAACTCATCGATCCATTGCACCAACGGCTCCGGTACTCCTCGTGTGCGCAGTCTTCGAAGCAGTGGCCCCCTGGCCACGCCGTTGAACGCGCCTTTGACGTCGAAGGTCACCATCGAGACGACCTTCCTGGCTCTCCATGCCTGGTGGATTTTCTCCTGCACATACTGCAGTGCGTGTACCGTCGAGCGCTGCTTGCGAGCTCCGAAGTGGTTGCGCGGCAGTAGGGCATGTGTCTCCACGTACCACGACAACCGTTCCGTCACGACCGCTTCCATGGCTTTCCCCAAGGTAGGAAGCAGCGAAATCGGGCGGTACGCTTTTGGCAGCGGGTGATTCGGCTTCCCTGGTTTCCGTATGGGGACAATTCGTGCAACCTTCCACTGCGCTGCCATGCTGGACGTCTGGAGCGATGTCCGGAACAGTGTGCAGATCTCGTTCCGTGGGGCTGGCCACAGTCTCTGCCACACCTCGGTGGTGATCCCATCCACTCCAGGCGCTTTGCGTGGGTTCATCCGAAAAGGGCGCGTCGTATCTCTGGTTCCGTGAGTTCTTCCACTTCGCTGGTACCTCTCTCGCTGGGTGATTGGTCCTGCGCTTCAGGGGTGGCGGGAACATCCACCATGTTCAACCGTTGAAGGGACACAATCGTGGTCATGTAATCGGGGATGTAGAGCGCATGGTGCAACGTCAAGCTCTTGAGAGGCCCACCACTTGGGTGGATGGTGGCAGTGACCACTGCCTCCGCCTGGAGCCGCTGCTCACCACTCCACACGCAATCAGCTCTTGTGGCGGGCTGCCTACTGAGAATTCGGTGGGCGAAATGCTTGTTAATGATATGCACATTACTACCACCGTCCAAGATAGCGCAGAGGGCAAGTGGGGATTGCTCGGCGCTCGAAGATGCCGATGCATGGAAAACGACAGCAGAGAGTGAGGCGTCTGCGATATCTTCCATGCCCCTATCTCCTCTATCTTGGGAAACACTGCCAGCAACAACTTTGTTGTTCTTGTGCGACCACTGGTCGACTTTCTGCTTGATCAGATCCCTTAGTTCGGTATCCTTAGCCAGACGTTGGGAGATAGCTCGCTGCTTCTCCTTGCTTGCTCTCCATTGGTTTGGGCGTGGGCGATTGGGGTTCAAATAGAAACAGTCGACCCAGTAGTGTTGAAGTCCACAAAGACACTCCGGTCTCTCTTTCTTCGTCCCTGGTGAACGAGAACGGTCTCGAGGAGGAGAACTGGCAGTCGCTGTGCTTTCTCCGAACGTCGCGCTTGCAGCAGCGTGTCCTCGCTTGCCTGGAAACTTCCTCACACCATCGTTTCTGAAGTATGTCGTCCACAGGAGAACCTCGGCTTTCAGATCGACCCTCTGGCCTTCCGCCACTTTCTTGTTGATATCATTCTTGTGGATGGAGGCTTGGAAACGGATGTCTTCCGAGAGAGGTGCCAGGGTGCTCGCAAGCATGATCGCAGGTTCCGAATAATCGGAATGAAAGATCGGGGCCTCTCTTTCTTTCACGACAAAATTGTTCCACCGCCGTAAATAATCATCCACGGCGGTACCATATGGCGTTCTCTGCAACAGCTGGTACTCACTCTTGAGATTCATGATCACGGTCACCCTGTTGGGAGCCACAATCTCCCTCAACTCCTTAATCTGTTCGTGGGGCGTCTGCCTCTTGTGGATGGCAAACAACAGATCTGCGTGCACGGAGCTCGTGATGTAGTCTAGAACTACTCCGAGGCCTTTTCTCTGCTTCTCGTACTCTACTATATCCCGAGTGTATCTTTTCTCTTGGTAGAAATACAGTCTCTCTGATGCGGGCGTCATTTCGCCGTCCATCGCTTGTGGGAATTCCGGTTCCACTGGTCTTCGACGCATATTGTGGGCAACCTCCTCCTCCTGGACGTCTGGGTCCACCAGATGCCATATGTCGAGTTGGACAGCCTTCCATTTGAGTCGAGAGTACCAAGTCTCCCATTGTTCCCATGTCTTCAACTTGACCGTAGTGGTCACTTTGATTGTTTCTTCCTCCATGTCAATCTGTTCTAGGTCCTCCAAAAGACCTAGTTCCAGTGCGTTCAGGTAGCGGTCTCGGCTAGGACTTCTTTGCCCTCTGTTCCCTTGACCACGCTGCCTTGCTTGTTCTTGATGTGGACCGTCCTGCTCTGGTGCCTGACGGTCCGGACTATGATCCAGATCGGGAATGGCCTCGAACCGATTTCTTTCTGGACCCCGCCTTGATGTTGGTGCACGTCTCGGTCGACTACTCGCTAGTGTCGCAGACATGTAACCATCCGATTGGCTCTGATGCACGCTTGGCTTCCTTTTCATCGAGTAACATCAACGACGACACACAAGGATGCGCAAACCGGGCTCATAACTGTGTGGGGTTTCCCGTGTCGGGTTAAAATAGAATGCTTGATTCAATGTAAAGATGTGTGTGTGTGTGTGTGTCAGGGGATGGGCGTCTCCCTGAAAACAACAGAATAAAACGTGCTGCCAAGCCCCCTCCAGGTCACGTGTCAAAACACATGATCCACCCCGTCTGGGATGCCGCGTCACGCCACGTCGCGCGGTGTACACTGCTGCCGTGCGTCTGATTTCTACCACTGCCATGGAACTGGAATGAAACATCCTGCGAGCGCAAGGGCAGGGACTACGACAATTCCACTTCGACACCGGATTTCTAGCACACTGGCCAAGGCGAAACCATCGGGCAAAAGCTGCGCAACATGGTCCGGGGTAGTGCTATTGGGCTGCCAACCTTGAAAGCTCGGTCCATCGTTCAATGTGATGCCAAAGTGGCCCTCATACAATCGTCACCGCAAGTGCAATGGCCATGCTTGAAGTCGCTATGGCACGGTCTACATCGTGTGCGACAAGGAAAACATGCGTCTGCGATGCTGAGCGCGAAGGTAGCCCATGCATGATCACGAATGCCCAAGTGCATGAAATTATCGCTAATGGAGGCAAGCAACGTGAATCAGGGCACTGTAAATGCGTGGAGCAGGGGGCGAGGATAATAAAGCGGCCGACTGTCTGCTATACACGGCGAATTGGGCCTCTGAAGCAAGGAGCGGAGCCTCACGCAGCTCTATCTCGCTTTTCGCGTCGGACGGCGCTGCTGGGAGATTCTAGACATACTTCTCTTTGCAGCTTTCAAGTAGCAAAATTGATGCCGCGTTTTTTGGACAGAAGAACGCAAAGGCGACTGTGTGCCTGAGCCAATCGCTGGTGGTCCGCTTTTAGCGTCTTTTTGATTCTCACATCTGATTTGCCCAACGCGAGAGACCCTTGGAAGTAGATTTAACATTCCTCCACCTCATTTCTAATGCCGAAGACGCGTTCCCTAGCCGACCCCATGCTAGCTTACTCTCATGCCCGAATGCTCTCCAGTCCTCTCTCCAACGCTCAATCGCCACAAAAACGCCGCACGCTTCTTGCGCTTGCGCACAAGGAATATGGGCGCAACAACACCATGTGCTTACCAGAGCTTGACATATTCGAACGGATCCTTGACTCATGTCTGCATACGTAGCCGTGAACGGCTCTCTTCTTCGAAACCGCGACAAGCCCGTTCAACCCTCTGTCTCGAGCGACGACGCTTGCGGCTGGGGGATGATGGCGCGAGCGTTCCTAGCTCGAGGAGCCTTTAGCTGGTTCTTCGAAGTGCTTCCTCGTGCAGAACGATATCGGCTTTACTTTGTGTGAACGCTTTAGTCGTGAGGGTGTACCTTAGGCCCACTTCCTACTAAGTATATTAGGAAGTTATCGAGCGCACGTCCACCATCCATGTCTGGAAGCCTTTGAACGTCGGTGATGCTTTGCAGGCGAACATTGTCGTAACCTTTCCTGATCATTCTGCCGATTTTACGCCACTCGTAGTCTTATCTCCGTGCTTCGCAAGAACAAAGTGCAACCAGCGCGCCTCCCTAAGCGACGAACAGCTCACCACCATCCTTACCTACTTCAATGCCACTGAGCATGTACATCTTTCGCTCTTCAGTCGCTGCCACAGCCTCAGCAAAGGTCGCTGAGGCTTCCGACTGTAGCAAATTTCCGTCCTATATGAGGCCATTCTCATCCGGTTTCACGGAACCTAAACCGCCGCTGGTGAGACCAGAGTTCGAGGCCTGCTTCATACAACATAAATGGTACGCATACGATTGTAGCTTTTCTTTGCGTATTCACATCGGATTTCAGGAACTTGAACATATCAAACATCGCAGCCGGATACGTCCTCAGTTCTCCCTTTCAGAGCGTTGTCCATGCCCAGATCACCTCAGGCTCCGGCTTAGAGTCTTCCAAGTTCAACTACGCCCATGTTTCCAGCGAAGGGCTTGTCTATAACATCGTCACCACGTACTCGTATGATGCTGAGACAGCCCCAACGGTCTGGAGAGAGTATGTCAAACCAGCCTTCCCGATATTCAAGGAGACAATTCTAAAAGGAAATGATGCTGTGTTTGGAAGAACTGTGCAGCGGCAGCTTACTGGTGGCATCGCAGCAATAGTAAGAGCTCTCTCTCACTGTCCCAGCCCCGCTGTCTGTGCTTGCGATCATGTTCACTGACCCCTGGGGATCTCATCACTTGAGGGCATTGAATAAGCTTCTCGAATCAGATTGTGTGAAGGTACATTTGATTCTAGACACAGATAATACTGGACTACATATGAGAAATTTTGTAAAGCACTTCAGAGTATTCCATTAGTGTTTTACGCGAGGTCTCAATTTCAGATGTAAGCTGGGAGAAGATACGTTAAGCCTGAGGAGCGATGATTCAGCACAGAATTCACCGGTGGTCCTGCGACTGCTACACGAAGCGACAGATCCACAGCTCCACGCAGGGTGAGATCATTGCGTCAAAAGCTTCGAGTCAAACTAGGATCAGGCTCTCGGCAACCCTAGCGTACTGAAATCTTCTTCTCAGAATGGCGGACACTAGGCATGAGAGGGCACAACGCATGACATCAGACGAGATGATTGAACGCTAAGGATGGTGAAGAATGAGGCTACCAACTCGATCTATTGACTCCATAAATCAACGAGAGCAAGCGGTAAAGGGTTTCTGGAAATTCCATCTTCAACAGGATCTACGAAATGCCTCTGCGTTACCTGGGAGCCTAACGAACTTCCAAGTGCGAAAAATGAGTTTACTTTGGGAGTTGCGCTCGAGCCTGGGAGCAATTGATGATAACCCGCCTCGGGCAGTCGTCAATTTGTTCTGTCATGCATCAGCTCAATACACGGGAGGGGACCGGTGCGACTCAACGTACATGCAGGGAGCGAGGGACGAATCGGGTCAAGAACTCGAAATAATGGATACCACTTTCACGCCGAGAGGCTCGATCTCCTGGGAAGATATAAATCAGTGCGCCTGGAATCGCCGTCTGTAGGAAGCTCGCCACGCGCAAGGTATTACGTTAAGACAACACTGATGCTTTGCTTGCCTTATAGTTACTGCCAAATGGCATGACAATGAGCGTTCCTAGCATACTTGAGCGATTGACGATGGTACCGCCGACTACGTTGAGCATGTCAATGAATGATTGACACATCTGCATCACACTGATGACATTAGTCTCAAATAGCTGTCTCACTCTGGACATTTCAGCCTCGATGGCGGAGCACGCGTAGTCGACCCCGGCGTTGTTGACGAGAAGGTCGAGCTTTCCGCCGAGTAAGACTGCCAAGCGTTGCCGTAGGACCGAGATACTCTCGAAACTATTGACGTCGAGCGTATGAGTCAGAATGCCCACCATGGCAAGAGCGGATACGCTGTCAGTGCGGCGTGAGATTGCGAAGACTGTGGAGCCATTCTGGTAGAGTTCAAGGGCGAGAGCATGACCGTCGCTAGGACAGACCTTTGATAATTCATGGCTGTAGTACTTCACGAGATCGACGATAGCTCAGGTGGTGACTCGTTGCGTGACCAGAGTGCAGAAGTCTTGCTCTTGTTTCCAGAATGTCCATAAATGATTCATAAGCAGACTTGACGAAACGATAAGCTTACGCCATGGCACGAACTGCTTCGGGCCTTGATAGATCTCGCAACGTATAACGAGCTAATTGTGTGACTCATGACTCATGCAAGCGAAGCCAGAATACGCACTAAACTCTCAAAGTATCATTGGGCTTCAGGCACGCTACGGGTCAACAGTAGGTCGGGCCCAGTCGGACAGCCTCTAAATCCGGTCACATGTTCTGTTGGAAAGTGGGGTCAAATCACTACATTCAGTGATCTGGTTATCTTCTACCAAAAAGAATACAAAAGAGAGTGGCACTTGGGGAGGGTACCGTGCCAAGACCCTGAGTAAAGTACAAATGAATCTAAGCCTCAGGCCACGTGACGTTCCAATATGTTCTGCATACATGGATTAGACTGATCATGCGTGATGACCGATTCAGCGGAAATTATTTTGAGTTTGCAGTACCTTCGTCTCGAGCACAAATTAGTCAGCCCCGCTAGACGAGTCTCGAGCAGACAGCCCTAACCATATCGCTAATCTATCGATTGTTCTAAAACTCGTGCGTTTGATGCGATCGGAGGAGATCTGGGTTATCAAACGATTCCAAGGCGTATCAGCTCACCGTAGGCGTCGGAAATCTTGGGGCGTACAGGTGTAAGGGGACGAACGGCTCCACACTAGGCGCTAGATGAGTAGCCGCGGACTTTGGCGCACGCTCTGGCGCCGATTGCACGCCAATGCAACTTCGGATCAACGAGAGATCACAAGCGAGCCAACTTTGGTGCCGGTTGAGTGGGGAGGAAGAGTTCAAGTCTGGCCTTGATCAAAGAGCATTGGGTGGTCGCATCTATCGCGTTTAGGAGCACGCATGTGCTTCCGAATAGCAATCGTATATCAAAGACTACGCTCCCGTGCTTCTAGCACCATGACCGTGTCTCGCGCGCAATAGCATTGATGTCTTTCCACGTGAAGCGGACTGTGACAGTCACACAGACAGTTTCACTGTCGCAATATAACGGGCTACGTCACACGCGATGGCAGCTGCCACCACCAAAGGGTAAAAGCGTCCTAGAGATCCAGGAAACACCAGACCCAACGGCGCTCCAGACGATCCCGATAGGAAAGAACTACCTCCATCCTGCTCCACACTGGCACTGGTACCAAGATGAGTCATTCGTCGTAAGGAAAGGGCGCTACATATTCACTCTCGAGGGCAAGAGCTTCGCCGTCTCTGCCTCCGACGCGCAGCATGTGCGCATCCCTGCTCGAGCCCGCCACAATTTCATGGTGGACGCCACACATGAAGGACCATGTGTCATAGAAATTTCTACTGAGATTCCGTCACGGTTTTCTGATGATGACCCTGAAGCCCATGGGATGAGCGCACAATTCTTCCGGAACGTCTACTCATATCTGGACGACTGCTACACACAGAACGTGCCGCCTAGCGTGCCGCAAGTATTACTTTTCCTCGATGCTGCAGAATGTTCAGTAGCCTTTCCAGGCCCTGGCTGGTTGATGAGACCTCTGAGTTATGTTTTGGGTGTGGTTGTAGGACGATGGTGGGGAGGTTGCGTGCTAGGGTATAAGAAAAGCTATCCAGAATACTACAACCGAGCCGGCAGGGACTCCAAGTGATCCTTCTCAGGCTGCATGGCATTTTCCAAAGCGGGTCAGCGTTTTCAGTCAGGTATTCTTCGCCTTTGCCTCGACACTCGGCATCTACACCTTTCGTTGGCACTCAGCTGACAGCAGCGCACTATTGCGCAATGGAGAAAGAGACGGTAGAGTGCACCGATGACATACTCTATCCGAGCCACAGACGAACGCAAAAGACGCCAGGAACGTCCGACCATATCAGCTCCCAGCGACTTTGGTTCAGAGTTCCTGCCTAGAGAAGTCTCGATCGTCTCTAGGAATATCCTGGTGCGGTTGGTCATAGGGTAGATTCATATTGTTCCAATGCAGACATGCTATAAGCATAAGCAATTAGCATCAAATGGACTACTTAAATCGGCCATGATGATATGTACCCCTACGCTTGGAAAGCCGGTTAATAGGGCTACCCCTTGAAGCAACGCCACTGAGCTCGCTTGGCAAGGGATGGATGCGGGAGTTCTCTTTTCGTATGACTGTGCTCACGGGACTGTCAATGCTTTGTACCCCTCGACAAAAAATAATGGAGTACCGATATTGGATGCAGGTTTCATCAATGCCGAGAAATGCGAGAAAAAGGCGGGTCTCGCTACCAGACTATCGTCAGCTCTGGCACGTAGTATCGTGGTCGCGTGGTAAACGCAGCCATCTACTCGCACAGCCAAGCATGTTTCAATTAGGACAGGACATTGCTACTACAATGGCATGTCAGCCATTCGGACGACAAAGTACCGCTCCACGATATGAGAGAGCCGCAGATACTTGTCTCCCACGATCACTCATCAGACGCGACTCGACGCATAGATTGGGGTGGACAACCCCAACCGTTACCTTTTTTGAATTCCAGAATCGATGAAGCACAACTGCAAACACCAATCCATCATACCAGAGCTGTGAAGATATTACGGCATGGTTGTCTCGCTTTGCCCGTTAGCTAGACGCAACTCTACAGGAGATGATGGGTTTGTTGCGGGGTGGAGACCTTTTTCTTGGGTTTGTTGGAGGGACAGCGGCTTGAGTCAACCTCAGATAGCATGACAATTGACAGTGGCGAATAAGCTTCAGGTACAGGGACATGCTCCAGCAGCTGATATCCTCCGAACCAAAGTCCGTGGGAGCGCCGAAGCATGAAAAGCCACGTGATGAGATGAGGCTATCAGGTAGCAACTCTTGATCTTGCTATCTTTTTGTTGGGAAAACTACGGATCAAATTGACAGCAATGGCTTCTGATAGAAGCTCTCAATAGTCAAGAATGGATATCTCAAAACGCGTGTCTCGCGTCTCCGGCGACATGACAAACGGCGTCGGATGTGACCATCACAATTCAGAGTGCGGACGCGGCTTTTTCCTCTCTCCCTTGCCAAAGTCCGGGCTATGCCCAATCATGTGGTATGGTATTCCGTGATCATCATGTTGGCGACGATATATAAGCAGCGATAGAGCTCAACATGCATAGGAATCTTGCGTTATCACGACGTACTTACATCGGTCTCGCCATTCGCCATGCGTTTTCTCGCTGTCTTCCCGTTCATGGGTGTCCTTCACCAGGGCACGACTGCTTACATATTTGGTGATACTGCCAAGACAGATGCTCTTGCCACCCAGGCTCAGCAGAAGTTTTTCTCGTACCAATACTCAAACTTTGAGCGAGCGAGCGCCTCATGTCCACCGCACATGATCGTCAAGCGCAAAGAATGGTATGGGCCACGGCAGCCGCTCCTGACTGTGGCACACCTCCCCAGGCTTACATCTAGATAGGCACTCACTGGGACTGGAAGAGAAACGCTCGTACATAGCAGCTAACAAGCGCCTACTTGAGCGTGTAAATCAGTCGAAAGATGCACCGGAGCTCGCATCCGCTGGGACGATTGGACCGTAACCCATGTCCTGCAGACTTATACAATACACGGTACTGGAAACTTCTTGCCATGGCATCGCCTTTTCCTTTTTGCGTGGGAAAAAGCGCTCCGTGATGAGTGTGGCTATGTCGGCTATCAGCCATACATGAATTGGGCTAAGATTGCCCACGATCCGATTGGCGCTCCAATATTTGACGAGAGCAGTGTAAGCATTGGTAGCAACGGCGACACCACCAACATCACTGAGCATGTCATATACAATCCGGGCGGAGTGAGGTCAGTTTTAACGGCTAATGGCCACGGTGGGTGCGTAACGAAGGGAGGCCTTGCAAACATAACGGTCACACTAGGCCCTCGAGATAGTCTAGATTGGAACCCGCGCTGCTTGACGCGAGACATTCTTCCATACATGTCTCAGTCTTCATTGACTGATGCAAGCGCGGCAGAGCTAGTCATGAATTCTTCCAGTATCGCCGGTCACCAGGCTGCAATGGATGCTGGAGGGAGTGTAGCTCCTAAAGGCGTTCATCCATCGGGACATGCCTTGATGGGAGTAGATCCAGGTGCCGACATTTGGATTAGCCCAGCGGTCTGCGTCCTTTCTCCGAGCACCGCTGCAAAGAATTCCAGCTAAACTTAGGTAGGAACCATGGTTCTGGCTTCACCATGCCCAGATCGACCGGCTGTGGTGGATCTGGCAGAATTTGGATCCTTCCAGTCGAACTTATGATGTCCGAGGGAATCGCACAGCATTCGGATTGCCTTATAATGGGACTACGGCACTCAACGCCAAGCTGATTGTCAACACCTCTAATGTCCCTAATCTGAAGATTGAGGACGTTATGAGTACCGTCATGCATGGTTTCTGCTATATTTATGAGTAAAAGATGATCAACCGGGAGGCACTGCTCATGTCTAGGAATTCGATGACTTTCTGTGTCGATGTTGCAAGGATGTAACTTGGAGTGCTTCGACTGTACATGTGAACAAGCTTGGGGCACAGACAGACGGAAGTGCGCTCAGATTTCGGGCTTTCAATCAGTATCTACTTCCGCCATCTGTAACGCTCTAGGGCATCGGTAGTAATGCAGAGAACTGCCAGCAGCGCCTGCTGCACTGCTACAGCGCTGGACGGGACTTTATCGCGTAGTCTTCCCTAGTGAGATTGCTAGAGGGTAGCTCTGCGGCAAGGGACAAGTATTCGTAGTAGATATGAAATAAGCTTGGTAACACTCTTGGGTGGAACACCTGGGCGCAGGCGTAAGTGCGTTACGCAGATGTATGGATCAAGTACAGATGGACTCAGAATTGACCGATGGCCAACAACTATCTACAGAGGTGTTGCCCATCTGTATATAGTCCAGGGGTAGTCACGTGATACGCGGTCCCATCCGTGCTGAGTCACAGAGAGGTCGGAGCTCATAGTCTCCAATGAAGTGGGCCTTCTTTCAGACTATATGACTGCCATTGGAATGCCAAGCTGGCCCTCAGCCTCATTGTCTGACACTTTGGCGTAATTTGAGAACGTCATCGTCAGTCCGACAACAATTTTTCGCCTGGGCAGCCTATCAAGTATCTGCTGCTGTCACGATAAAAGCCGATCGTAAGTTCGTGGACTGCTGCACTCTTGCACTGATTCATGACTTGACACGAAATCGAGAGCCGGTCTTGGCAGTTGTCTCACAGGTCTCTTAGAGGCCCATCTATGACGGGCGGTAGTTTGTGAGCGTCGCGGGACGGTCTTCGAATGCACGTGACGCAAAGAGACGCAAGACTCCTGTAAACCAGTACGCAGTCCCCAGGCACTTGAGTCATGATGGTCGTTTGTTGCGCTCGTAAAAGGCAGTTCGCCACCAACATATGGCTCGTTCCCGTTTCGTTGGCATGTCCTTACCTCAGCTCTACAACGCACAGCCCTGCGGACGGAGGCTGCAATGACTATATATGGTACCCAAGGTCCGTTCCTCACTTGCCATCTCGTAAGACACATCACCAAAACATCTCATACCATGGTGCAACTTAACGACTTCCTCGCGCTTTTGGCGACGCTCGGTCCTGCAGCTGAGGCTCTCGGCATCAACTGCAAGGGAAGTTCGCAGTGTGGATTCGGCAGTCAAAGCATTATCACGGAGATGTAGGTCACTGGCCGTCTCTTACTTCTTGCTCGTCATTGACCATGATGCAGTAACAACCAAATCCAGGGTTTGGATGATGGTTCGCGCTGGTGCAACGGCCAACATATCAGGTGTTCAGACGCGTTCTGCGCGTTCCTCCAAAACGTCTCCAGCAACGGCGGATGTCGGAGTGGTAAACATGTCAAGGAATACATGTCCAATTTGGCCGCACACGGATGTCACGTTTGCGGGTCGGCTCCCACTCAGCCTGGCAACGACGTCGGCCGAGGCGAGCTCACCGTTAATTATATTGGTCCCTAGGCTTAACGCGGCAAAGTCTAGTGTTGGAATGTCACGTGGTCAGAGGCTTACATTCATCTGTAGCTTACTCAGTGGTCTTGACACCCCTGTGTCACTCTCTTTTGTAGTTTTCTTTGAACAAGATAAGGAGATCACTCAATGCAGTGATTTCACCCTACTCAAGTATGCACACGGGGACGGGGCCCCATCCCTGCCGATCCCCACACATTTTCGGCCAGTCTGGCCAAGTGTCGTCTAGTGCCTACTAGCGTCTATTCTTGCATTTACTCTTCCCCTAGGGTTCGACGCGTGGAGACGCGTCTCCCGCGCTTACACTCAGGCCTCGCTCTTTTTCGCCCTCCAGGTATTGAAATATGGATGATGATTGGATGAATACATGCATGTCTGATTAACTTAAGGAGCAAGTGCAATAGAGAAGGGAGAGACACCATGGAAGGTGCGCTAAGCCTATTTAAAAAGCTCACATGACCGTAGCAATCACGTGACATCACATTAAATGAAAGTCCTCATGCCAAACACCAGATGTTTGGGTTTCCCCGTGTCGGGCTAAAATAGAATGCTTGATTCAATGTAAAGATATGTGTGTGTGTCTAAGGGGATGGGCGTCTCCCCTGAAAACAACAGAACAAAACGTGCTGCCAAGCCCACTACAGGTCACGTGTCAAAACATCCCCAAGGTGCGACCTAGCCTCAACAATCACCCTGATACAGCGCGTGATTACAGCGCAACTGCCGCAGTACGGTGTTAACAGGTAACGTGACAGCTATTTTGTATTATTCACGATGATATCGACACAAAAAAACACGTGGGAACAGGTGATATGAGTGAAAACGAGTGAAATACATAAGTGTGTGAAGAACGCCACCAATTCTTTCGTTTTTTGCGTAATTACCTTTCGAATTCCTTGTATATCTATAGTCATTTTTGAAAAAAGGAATTGAAAATAAAGTTTCTTGAGTCGTTAGAAGAGTTGATAAGCTAAATTTTATATCTAGAAACTTTGTACATAGTATAGTGTAAGGAATAGAAGAAGTCATGAAAAGACTATTACTAAGCCCTATATAAGTATTTTTTATAAAGTTAGTTTACTTTTCTTTCTTTACTTTAAAATTAGTAAAAAAATATAGAAAAATAGCTAGAATTGCAAATTAATTTGTACTAAAATTTTGAACTAATTCACTAGCCGCTAATAGGTCTTTGAAAGGGGGATTAAGTATAGAGATATTATTATATAGATCTTGGAAAGGCATCGTATGTTACTATTATACTGTAGATATCTACAACATAATTATCAACCGAGCTGTTCTAACAATTTTATGATATAGATATAGTTAAATTATAGATATATACATATATAGAAGTTAAGTAGCTATAACCATATTATACTATATGAAAGGTAAATAATAATAATAATATATCTTATTTAGTCTAACATAAGTCTTTTTCTTTGAATAAAGGAGTCTTTAATATTTCTTTATACTTAGAGAACTAGTTTTAGTAAGATTGGACTATAAATAGTACTGTTATATATACCTACTATATTATAATCTAGTCATTATATTTATAGATTATATTAAGTCTATATAGGGCTAAAGTAGCTGTATTTGAATGTAAATTTTTCAAAAATCATAAAATTCAAATGAAGTCTATTTGAGTAGTATTTTAAAAGACATTAGTACTCGTAGTAAGCCCGATGGGTATACGGGTACGGGTAATCCACGGGTACGATCTGGGTACGGTTTCAGGGGTGGAACCGTGCCCGGGTCGTACCCGGCAAAGACTGTTGGCCCTGTTTTATTGAGCCGCATTGGTCCTCGGAGCTACTTAGCCCCGTGTGGGGCCGATTTTCCACGGGTTTCATCACCGGCTATTCGGTATCACCGGTACAGCTAGGACTTTTCACGGTACCTGGGAGGACAACGCTGCTCTGGACGGATAAATGCCTTCGGGTAAATAAGAAATTAAGTTCACGTCGAGTCGTGTCATATAAGCGGTATGTCGAAGGCTGATGCGCTTGCCATTCAGCCGAGCGTGACTGGGCATCTCGATGCCGAGTCTGTCTGAGACGCCTAATACTTTGTCGTCCGGATCGCGTCTTGACGCTACCGCTAATTCTGGTCGTTGTCCAGATGTAAGATGAGCGCTCACGAATCAGAGCAGACTTGGGTCGACAGGCTACTTGAAGACGTAATTTTATTGTGGCATATTCCCTGCAACATGCTTCAGACGCCGGTTCGAGCAGGCTACGTCTCTCCACTGAGGACCGTTCAAGCAGCATACCTGATAGGGTGATTTTGCGAGTGTGATGATCAGGCTGTGGGAGATTCGGGTCAAATCCCGCGGGATGTGAATAGCGGCGAAGACGAATCTTGAATGATCTAAGCCGGTCGCTGAGATCATCAGAGCCCGTACAGGCTGAATGACGATACAAGTCCCCTTCACCTCCTTCGAATCGCTTCATCTGTACCCTCTTGCTCGCATTCGTTGGGGAGGCTACTCACGCCATGAATCATGATCTGCATCCCTCACTATGTCTACCTACCCTCACGTATCCCGTTGTCACTATCCGGCCCGTCATGCTCAAGGGCGTCTTCGCCCCTCAGTCTACCAAACCTCGCAATGACTGACGAGAGCAACACTCCTAGGACGAATCAAGGACGTTGAGAATCCTTCCCTTTCCGGGTCTCTGCCATCCCCACTCGCTGCAAAACTCCCCCATAGCAGACGTTCCTTCTCCTCAGACGGCAATCCTGTTGCCTGTCCCCGCGAGAGACACACACCTCTCCGAAGACAAGGAATGAATTTATCCCATCCTTCCATCCCACGCTTCATCTTACGTCGATCGCGCGATTCACGGACGACGCAGCCCCTGCGTAGCTTTCGCGTAGACCAGCTCGGCCCGACTAGTCGAACCCATCTCCTCGCGACGGAGCGGATATTCCACGGCTCTGCGAAAACGTTTCTGCGACTTGAAGGATGCGTGGACGTTGTCGTACAGTCGAGGTTCTCGACGCTTCTTAGCCCCAGGCGATGTAGACCCTGCGATTGGTCGCAGTCTCAGGGCGATCGGCCCTTTCTCTGAACGTCTTTAGGATGCGTCCTTCCCGCCCTCCATGAACTGCAGACTGGCCGCCATGGCTTACGAGATGTAGAACCGCTCTCCGCTGACACTGCATACATGTACACTACGGGAGACGAGTCGCGCAGTCATTGTCCTTCGCTGATGGTGACTGGAAAGAGACAAGGTCCCATGATCCAATGTGTACCACGCAGACCGCACGGACGACCTCGGAAGCGGCCAGCCGAAGCAGGAACGGCGTCGCACATACAGCAACGCCTCAAAACAGGATGTGAGACTTGTCGTATGAGGAAGAAGAAATGTGATGATAGAAGGCCAGCTTGTATGACCGCTTGTTCTTACGAGACTCATTTGCCCCACTGACCCAAGCTTGGGTCTAAATTGTGCGCGGAATGCACTGATCTGCCTAGGGTACCGTTCAACCGATTCCACTGTGTTTGGTCGCATTAGACAAATTGACACATTTGAACTGCGGCCTAGCGAACGAGCCACCACGCTCCCACCATATTTACCTCTGAGTCTTGGCAATGATATAATAGGTTTGCAGGATGAAGACGATGCCCTCACGTGGAAGCACTTCGAGAACGAAGCATATCTCCTGCTGGATCCTCGACCAACGGCAGCCAGCGTCAAAAGCATGTACATGGCTCTCGCTGCTCAGCACCAAGGCGTCATGCATTCGCTGCTCGCGCTGTGTGGATCGCACCTAAGTAACGTCAAGCCAACAGCAGAGGTAGCTCCGCGTAGTGCTTATCACTTCGACGCGGCAATCCGGGATGTGGTCAAAAATCTGGCTCTGGTGTAGCATTCGAGCAAGCCATGTGTGGAGGTGACCGTAGCTTTGGCTGCCAGCGTAGTCCTGTTATGCTTGCGCTCATCAGTGACCGGAGACACGGATAGGTTGGGCGGCCACCGAATGCATCTGAAAGCTCTGGAGCACCTTGCCCTTTATTGCTGGGGTGACTGCTGCCATCTAGGTTTCGAACGATTCATAAAAGAGTTCGTCATCTACCATGGCATTAGTCAAGCGATCACATGCTGTCCCAGCGATTCAGACGCAGAGAGCGCAGCCTCAACTCTGAGTCTGGGCTTGACATTCAGTGGAAGTAGCGGTCCATCGAGCACGTCGGTATGTGATATTCACAATATGCTGAAGACCTTCGCAAGATCAATTCGAAGGATTGCCAGGTTGAGACATCACATTCGACTTCGTGGCTTGTACCGCACAGGGTCTTTACTGACCTCGAACGACCTAGCTGTAGCGAGAGAGCTTGAGGTTGCGTTAAACGACTGGACACCGGACGCCGATTTGGACCCTCGGTGGGGCTCAATGGCTCGCCTCTATCAAGTCTGTGCCTGGATCTATCTGATGCGGACCGTCTCCTTGGCTCAGCCGAGCGTCAATTTACGACAGGGCGTTACACAAGCTCTAAGTCATATCGACGCACCTCTGCCAGAGCCAATGTTTCATGGCTTGCTGCTGACGCCGCTGTTCCTTACAGGCTGCGCCACGGTTGAGCCCGATCAACGGCATATAATCTCAAGGGCTTTCCAAATCCTGTACGATAGACGCAAATGCAAAAACATTTTGCGGGCGGAGGACGTCGTGGATCAGATGTGGGCGCTCATGGATAACCAAGAGTCAGGCGGTTGGGATTGAGAATCCATCATAGATGAGATGCAGTGGGACTTGAACAGTGTGAATCTCAGATTATCCGTCCAGCACATGACGCTCTTGCTCGCATCATGTCCACTAAATTGCATCCTTGGCGTGCTTCTGGGATGCGCGTTCGTGCACTCCGAGTCGAAATTGAGTGGCAATGTTGCTACAATTGTTGCCCTTTTTCTGTGCAGATGCACTGGGATGTCGTGGAGAGAAATGTTATGAGGCGACAGACCTCGCTCTTTGATGTGACTGAGTATCTCATTCAGATGATCGTTTGCAAGATGTTTATGTATGGCCTTCCTTTGTTCGAAATAACTTTCGTTTCGCTCCACGATATAGTGACGGGCATCTACACCGCTACATATCAGTGGTAAAATTCTGGAAAGCAGCCAGAAGAGAAGCATTGTCTGGTAGGGTTTTGTCAGGGACGTTATGCAACGTGCGAATCTCAGACCCGATCTGGGGTTGTCTGCTTTAAGTAATCGTGGGCTCCAGACACCCGAAATGTAGCGCACCTGACAGGCCCACCATGTCGAGTCTGGTCTTACCCCCTGATCACATGTGCAGATGATCTTGAATCATATCTACGCCCGTCACAGGGCGAAGTTGCAGCGTTTAACCCTGAATCGATCACGGTGATGTATGAGGTACAGTACCGTGAAACAAGATCCGTTTGTACCGTACAACTAGCTCTGGCTGCCCACCGACTTGTTCGCGCGTGAATGGATCACATGTTAACTGTATGTATCAGAGACTACGAGACTAGTATATTTTGAGTGCTTCTGTTGTAGCGAGCCAGCAAGGTTTTGGTGGCATACGCGGCAGTCATCTCCTGTACCATACTGCAGGAACATTTCGTACATGCTGCCCGTACGCGAGGTTACAGATGTTCGAAGTCAGTGCAGCAAGAGCCGCTGTCTCAGACCTTGATCCTAGCGCAAGTTCCATTTCGAGATACAACAGTGACCCCATTGCGCTCTGTACAGCTGTCAGGATGGCATTCCATGGAGTACTGAGTGCTGATGACTACTGTGCCTACCTGCCTTTGATGTGTAATGAGACACATTCCCAGGGTACGATGCGAGGGGGTACGACACGAGGAGGTGCGAGGATCGGACCAAAAGATTCTTGTGATCCATGAGTGCGGATCCTCATATCTTCGTATTCCTGGGCCGAGTAAAGTTAGTCCGCTTGACCTGAGCGTGTAACGCATCGTATCAGATTAACTGGCGGGCAATGGACTGACATCATTCTCGTCTGATTGTTCCAACGCATATTCTTGGCTATGGTTTTGTCATCGTCATTCCGGCCGTTGATGGCGGCTGCTACTCTCAGAAATCCCTACGACTTTGTGACCGCCCTGCGTGCAACCGAATACTGTAGCAATGACCAGCTGCTTGTCATACTGTGTGACCAACGTCCGCATTCTATGACGACTAACCGCTGCATCAGTAAACTCTAAAGTATACTCTGCTTTGAATCATCCATCGATACTACTAGAAGCTAGCTAGCTAACTACCCATCTGCACACAATGTGGATACTTGATCGTCATCAATTCAAATTGATCAGATTCTGTTACCCCGGGGAGATTCTGCGAGACGCATATGAATGTGCGTGCTGCGTAACAAATGGCGGACATATAGAATCGATGCAGTATGACAGAAGACGGGAACTATGTGTCATCTGTCAACTAGGTCGAATGTAGGTACTCCAATAGACCCTGCAAAAAGATTCCTACTCGTGCTACCCATATAACGGGTCTGGGGTGAGGATCATCTGGTCCAGGCAACTGACCCCTTCCCGTACATCCTTTGTTGTTTGCGAGCTGAATCCAAAGTCTGAGCCGATCAGCAGCGAGTTTCTGTGCGCACCTTCGAAGCTCACAATAGACTGCAAAGTCTGACCTGGCAGAACACTCTCCTCGAACTCGTAGTCGAGAGTAAACGAGTGCACCGTACCTTGCTGTGTACCGCCAGCGAATCTCCTTGTAGATAAAATGTGTGTCATCAAGCCATGATATCCTGACATAAAAGTCACCGAAAATGTCACATCTGACGTGTTGCCACTGATCACAACTTTGCCTACTACGTTAGTTGTATTTGGAGGCAATGAAGCTCGACGACTAATCCACTCTTTCTGCGACATCTTTCCCTGGAGATACGCATAGTCTTCTTCCTTGATAGGAACACAAGCTATTGTGGTATCCGGGGTCTCTTCAGTATCACCCTTCTCCTCATCGGGTATGACTGCTCCTGTCGTCTTGTCAATAGTGACACAGAAAGTGTCGGTAGGGCACTTGAAGTTCGGAATCAAATATGTCCAAATTTCTCCAGTTCTAAAATCCATCGTAAAACAAAATTGGGAGTAGTAGTATAGGTCTTGACATTTCTTCGGAAGTTGAGCATAAGCAGCTACCAGGTGCGCCAAATGTGTATTATTTGTGGTCCTGCATTCGCGATTGAAATCGGGAGACACCCAGTCTGGATGACCTGGTGGCGTTGGAGGAGGAATCGGCTTTTTAGTCTTAGGTCTTTTTTGAGGTTTCAGTTTCGGGTTTAACTCCGTTACATGTCTTAGCCTGGCCCCTGATGGGAGTGTTCTGAGCTTGTTGGAGCTCGATCGCGCATCGATGACTGTAGATCTCTCGACAAAGTAAGGGTTTGCAACGGTTGCGAGAACAATCGCAAGTATCGAAGGGTGACGCATCGAAGTAGACAAAGTCACGACCAGATACTGTGGGTTCTAATCTGCTCAGACGTAAGATCGAAGTACGAACTAGAATCTACGTACTGCTCTCGGGTCGGCGTCCTGGTCTGGAGCGGGTAAGTCGTAATCCTATAATCAGTAGATGGGATACGTATGACGCAATTTACTGGTTCGTTATACACTTCGAATCATGATATAATTGATAGTCATTAGATGCTCGTTCTAGATACTAGGTAATGCCCGATACCAATACATACTGTTGTGATGCAGGATGCGGAGGAAGCCAGCGAGGAGTGCAACGGTGCCCTTGACGAGAGATGGATTGCACTACAGAGGAAACAACTACCTACTCTACATCTCACTCATATACCACTGAGCTCAGGGTGACTATCAGCCCCTCACTCCTTAGGCATCAACCCCTTAGGTATCTATCACAACACATACTATAAAGCATAGTAATAGAAGTCGTTATTCATTATCGACTTACTCTTTTATAAGGTGGACGGAACGCAGAGGCGTTACTATCCTAGTGTTCACGTTCCATATCTATAAGGTGGAGAGACGTCTACCTTAGGTACGACCCGCCTGCGAGTTATCGGCGCTACGACTATCCGGACGCCGGACCCGCTATATATAGATGAGAGAGAAGGGCTTCTCCCTCTTCCCTCTGTAAATAATAGTTCTACTACTACTAATACTATCCCTATTCACGCGTCCTTCTTCTCAGCCTGACAATATTGTGGCTCAAAAGCCTAGATCGCTGCACGTGACCTTAGCAAATTACCAATTTGCTGTACCATGGTGATACAGTGAAGTCAATGGGCCTGTATTGAGAGCAATAAGGGGTTCCATTTGTATATAATAACTACTTTATACAGATGCTAATAGAATTAACTCTCCTTTGCTCGTTGTTACGGGGATTTGTGCCACAATATCGATGTGTGAAGATCACGTGCATCGGCAACACTAGCCGATGCAGCGTGATCTAGCCTTTTAGGGGATCATTTCATGTTGGAAAGTGGGGTGAAATCACTACATTCAGTGATCTGGTTCTCTTCTACCGAAAGAATACCAAAGAGAGTGACATAGGGGCGGGTACTGTGCCAAGACCCCTGAGTAAACTACAAATGAATCTAAGCCTCAGGCCACGTGACAGTCCAACATTTCAATGCTACGGCGATGGTGACCACACACCTTACAATGTATTCGCTATATATGGTAATCACTTACCCCCTATACTGTTACTATAGCATAATATAATGACCTACCGAATAATTCGTCTATCTTGGAATACTAATATAAAAGCGGCGGTCTTTTTTTTGATATAAATAGATAGTATTCAGCTCGGGAATAGATGGTACGCCTGATCAAGAGTAATCAGGCCTTCGGCAATTTGATCGTAGAAGGCGATGAAGAGTTGTTGGAACGTCACGTGGCCTGAGGCTTAGATTCATTTGTAGTTTACTCAGGGGTCTTGGCATAGTACCCGCCCCTATGTCACCCTCTTTTGTATTCTTTCGGTAGAAGATAACCAGATCACTGAATGTAGTGATTGGACCCGACTTTCCATCAAGAGTCCAACTACTCACGCGTGTATCGAGTTTCCTGATTTGGTGAAGACTTCCGCACGTACGGATCAACACCATGCCGACCAGTCTAGTCGAGACGTCTTATCTCTCGCCATCAAAGGCAAGCCGGAACGAGGTATGATCGTCGATTTTATAGGATATATGACCTCGGACATAGTCCTCTTACGAAGTCAGGCTGTTGAAGGGAAAACCCCAATCGTACACAAGATTAGGTGTCTCTTGGACGGCTGGCTGAATCAGCCATGGGGTTCCTTGACTCTACCAACGATCGCATTTGCGGCTCATTCCTCCTCATCTGCCTGGCGAGTTTGGCACTAGGATCACTCGCGCGCTGGATGCTCCCGTCCAAGGGAGACGCTATCACGCTAAGTAAAGCAACCTTCAGACTAATGTATTCCCAGCTCACGCAGCTCCTCTAGCAACGGGAGGCGGCGCGTCCGTGTTTCGCCGTCCCCGAGCGAGACCGTACCCTCAATGGTCAATCGAGCACACGAAGCCCCTACCATATCGACCCTTCAGATGGGGGGCTTACCACATCACGTTGGGTCTACGAAAAATGGACTGGGACGAATGGATCGAACTCGACAATCATTACGGGCGATATCATGAGGAAAAGGCGAGGCGCATCGCGGAAAGAGGAATCCAGTGCTGCCGAACTGATAGGACACCGCAAGCATCCGAGGCGGCGCTCGAGCTGCTGCACGAACTAAGCAGCTATCTCTCAGAACGGTATCCTTCTATGTTTCACCTCACATCACAAGGCATCGTCAACGTAGCTACAGCGGAAGAGTTTGACCTCCGTCCTTCGCAATTTTGCATCAACGGAGGAGGCCGCGAAGACCCCATGCAGCTTGCTGCACGGATGGTCCAGGACGATCTGGCCATCATGGTGAAAGGTGACGATGGTCAATATTACTTGCGAGCAGGGGCCATTCTGTTGCCAGGATTCTGGCGACTGCAGGACAAATGGGGAATGTCTCTTAGCGAGATCCATGCCTCGGGGCATGTGCCCGGCTTCCAGGAGAGGCTTGAGAGGGGCATGAGGAACCTCTTCACTCGGCTGAAGCCAGAGGACCCGGTGACGAGGAACAACTATTTTTTCCAGCTCGATGACAGCCTGGGCTGGTCCTCGTCTATCGGCAGCGAGGACTCCGACCAGATCGGATGGTTCACAGCGCGGGAGAGTCGCACGATCCAGAACATTCATCTCCGCACTGAGAGACAGACTCTGCGCCGATTGCCACGGTCAGGTGCGATAGTCTTCACGATCAGAACATATTGCAATCCTGTAACGGAGATTGCGGAGGAACAAGGTGTACCAGGTCGAATGGCAAGTGCTGTCCGAAGCTGGGGAGAGGATGTGAGCAGGTACAAGGGGCGCGACCGATACGAGGGGATATTGGTAAGGTATCTGGATCGAAAGCACCAAGAACAAATCAAAGCGGGTCTACTTACGGAAAACGAGATAGGCAGAGTCACATATCCGTGGTGATGTAGGTCTAAGAACGAGTAGAAATCATAATCCTGAGCGAATGTAGGGAGCAATATCCACTTCGCCGATGGTATAGCGGGCATGTGATGCTAATCTAGTGGTGAGTCATCGACGTTCTAATAAATATGCTATCAGATGCCTTCTCAAGATACTTTGTTGAAGGTGGAGTATGTTTCAATCAAGAAACCCCACTAAGCCGTTGTCATCGCTATCCATTGACAGGCACCTGAACAACGTTAATATAGGCGATCCCGTACAGTCTCTAGGCGACGTTCAAGACTCCACTAGACAACGAGCTGTTTTGCATTTGACTACCATATCGAAACCGTTCGCGGCGATTAAGTTGCTGCAGAAGATTGTCCAACGTCGATCTGACGTTGAGGTGATGGGCTGTGCCGTTCACAATGAAAAACGGTCATCCTGCTTGCTATGCATCGTAACGCCTCTATGCACTCGGTCTTTAAGCTTATTATGATCGGTACAGAGTGAGCTTGCTGGTAGCAGTGCGAAACGATAAGGTCAGGGGACGTCAGAACATCAAGGGTTCCAAGCTAATACAGACAAGTCTTCCATCTGCTTCCCGCTATCTTAAATTCCTAATCAAACCGCGGCCGAGGCAACGTGCAGACATGGGAAAAGACCTGAGACGAGGATTCCAACCAAGTATCTTACGCTGAAGTTCCCCTTTTCTTCTCCAACCATTTAAGCTCCCACCCTGGAAAGAACGGTGACTGGTCCAATGTTCGTACCTTCCAGTCAGAGGGAATCAGGCTCGAAAGGACCTGCTCTCTTTCCCACTGCTCTAACGCGGGGATAACTACGTGTTCGGTGTGCCAAGCGTTCTTATACCTCATCATATCGGCATGGCCGTTTTTGAGGATCTGTAGAAGCAATGAAGGCACGTACGGCTCTTCTCTAAGCTCAGGAACTGGGGTGAAAAGAGCCTTGAAGTTGAAGACGATAGCACCGGACAAGGGAAGACGGCGGAGCGTTTGCCAGTCGACCCGCAAGTTGCAGCGGTCAATTGTGTGAGCTGGGTCTTGACGACTTCGTAATGCTTCGTGCGGGTCGCCAGGAGGCATATATAGCGGCTGGTCGATCTCTAAACCCCACGAGCCCCGCTGGATTGGTCTCTCCGTTGGCAGTTTCGCAAAATATCGATCCATGGACATCTGCAACCTGCTCTTATACTGGGGTACGGGCTCGTGGATATCGCATAATGCTTTGCCGATCTTCTGGCTTACATTCCAACCCAGACTACTGCATATGACGGCAGCACGAAGAACATATTGACCTGTCTCAGGGTCGCGTAGCATGATGGCGAAGTCTTCGGGGACGTTCTCTAGGAGGACATGTAGCGGTCGACTATCGACAAGCTTTGTCTTCGTGCCTAGAATGCGATTTGTGAAGACGAGGTTCGTCTTGTCCAAGGCAAAGAACTGAGGATATCGCGCACAGAGGAAGGTCAAGACCATCTCCATGAGTTCGTTCAGAGCTAGTTCAGCGCCCGGCAGTGCCTGCAACACACCACTACCATGCTCTTCGTAGAGTCGCATTCGTTGCTCGACTTTGGCAAGGTATTCATTGTCAAGTTCAATCCACCAGTCGGATTCGAACTTGGATAGCGCTGCCGTATTCTGTGAGTCATCAGATGCTTCGTTGTTCGCTTCAAAGGTCTACATACACATAGTTTGGTGGTACGGCCATCGAAATGGCCGGTATGGCCTGATTGTAAGTCTATCCAAGTCCGTCGTCAGATCTGCGACGGGGTCGGGGATTCCAGACAGCGTGGCGTAGTCAGGAAAGCGGCCTAGGCGTCCAATATCTTGTATGGAGAAGCCTGTTGCTGTGACATGCTGAGAGAAGTCCCCGACCTGAGCGTCTGGCTCGAGTGGTAGCAGCTTGGAATAATCAGGCAGCCTCTGGTCTCCGTCAGTCGAGGGATGGTCCAACAGCCTCCACACCCGGTGTCTGAACGGGGGAAATGTCTCCTGCAAGCTTTCCAATGATCGAGACGGTCTTTTTGAGCTAAGCGCCAACTTCGTCCAGAGAGTTCGAAGAGCGACCAAGATCAGCCACGCGATGCCCATTAGGCCGGAAACCATTGAAATATCCATGGTCATCAAATCGTGCGCTCATTTGAGGTCACTGCCGACAGGAAGTCCAGCGAGAAATGGTAGAAGTTAATCACTCTGCGGATCAGAGGTCTGCGGCTACCTCAGTCGTTCCCAGCTCTATAGCCGATCATCAGTGAAGCACGCATGGCATGATTGCTAGGTAGGTATGAGAACGCTTTTCCGCATTTGGCAATTTCCAGCGATGACCTCCATCCTTATTGATAAGAAGATATCAAGATACCTTCATGCCACGCGACTGGATGCTTCGACCATCTGTCTCAACATAGCTGCAGTAATCTCTCCGTAGCTGCGGAGCATCTGGGAACTTTCTACTGAGTTCGCTACAGTGGGATCAAGTGAGGACGCGACGCCTCCGCACAGAGAAATTCGACGGCATCAGTAGTGGTGCGACTTGAGCATGCTGTCGACTGAGCTCTTAGTTCTGATAGATCACGGGCGGGTCTTGCCTAGAGCTGAGGCCGCAACTACCAGCCAAGAAAATTGACCCGGGAGCACGAGGTAGACTTCATTGAGGGAAATGGGGAGATACGAGTTCTCCATGACGCTGACTGGGCGTGATCAGGAATCCCTTTCCAAATTGGGTACGTTTCGACGACATAATGTGACGACACGGATAAGAAGACACAGGCTTCCATCATCTTCAGATATTGCACGATAGAACCGCCCCCCCTCCCCCACCAGAATGGCCACAATGACATTCACTCATCTGCCCAAGCAGTCACAAGACTTCAAGCCTCCTCTGATCGCGAACGAAAATGCCTTCTTGGGTGACGTTGCAACATCCAACACGGAGAACGGAGCAACTCCAGTCACAAGTGGATTCTTCCATCTTTACCGCGGTGAGTCTAGTCCCATCAAATCTTGTAGCATTCCAGATCTGCTCATAAATTCGACAAGGCGCGGCGTTGTCCTATGAGTACAAGTATCATGAGATGAAAATTATTCTAGATGGGAGTTTTGACATCAAAGACGAGACTACCGGAAAGGTTGTGCATGCCACCGAAGGCGATGTGTTCTACTTTCCCAAAGGATGCAAGATCGAGTTCCAGACGCAAGACTTCGGGAAAGCGTTTTTCGTTGGGCAACGAGAACAAAATTCGGCCTGATCGATGCGCAAAGGAATGTTTTTATGTTCGGTAGCAGAGGCTGGGAATGTGCACGCAAATCTCGTTGGACCAGCCATACTTTTGATCTTTCGTTAGTTAGCTTGGAATGTATTCTTTCGAGCTGGATATCCCAAGTTCGGTAAGGAAGTTATGTGAGAGTACAATAAACTACAGATACGATCTTTCCCGGGCAGTCCACAGGCCTTACGGCCATCTCTGCGTTAACGTGGCAAGTGTGTCTGTGGCAGCAAGCAGCTTTCTTGTTGGCGTACCGGATTTTATGACCTGAATAGGTAATTATTCTCGACATGGCTTTCGCCCAGTGTCGATAAGGCGAAAGACATGATTTTGGCTGATAGACTTGTCGATAGCGCAGAAGATAGACCCGGAAGCTCCTTTCTCATCCTTAGTGACGACAGTGTGGCAGAGCTACTGTCTATATCATTCTTGAGCCGTCGTCTAGTCCGTCCCAAAATTCTCTATGTTTCTCAATATTCCAAAGCCGGCGCATCTACCCTCGTGCATACAATGGACAACTCTGAAACCTTCGATGCCGCGAAACACATTGCCTATGAGGGCTTGCCTCGTCGGATGAAGATGAGCGACATCGGCTTCTCGGACAGCATAGGCTTGACTGCGGTGGCTGCATCGCAGCCATTTCGGTTGTTCACCAAGGAGGCTGTGAGTCGAATGCGAGAAGAAATCTTCCAGCCTCAAGTAGAGCAGGGCTTCCGACAGACCAGCAATATCGCCCCGTTGCAGTATCGTGGTTATGTATCGGAGTGAGTAGACCTCACGCGCAACTTGCGCGTACATATAAAGTAGATTGCTAAGTGTCTGCTGTCGCAGGCATGCTCCATTCGTATCTCAGGCGTGGACAGATCCAAATACGTTGAAGATTATTTCCGAAGTCGCAGGTCTCGACTTGGTTCCCAGCATGGATCTAGAAATTGGGCATGTCAATGTGTCAGGCACTAGGACCATGTCGCACGATATCTCTTCGAAGGGTGATCTTGGGCCGGTGGTAGACTGGCATTACGACGCATACCCATTTGTTTGCGTGCTGATGATGAGTGACTGCGCCGGCATGGTCGGTGGAGAGACAGCCTTACGTACTGCAACAGGAGAGGTTCTTAAAGTTCGCGGACCAGAGATGGTATGTCGAATTACCATCGCAGCTCAACAAAACGGCTGACTCAATTCAGGGTTGCGCAGTTGTGCTCCAGGGCCGTTACGTCTATCATCAAGCACTCCCAGCATATGGCGGACGAGAGCGGGTTACCATGGTCACGTCGTTCCGTCCAAAAAGTCCATTTCTACCGGACGACACCGCGCTGCACACCGTCCGACCGATATCAAATCTCTCCGAGCTTTACCGTCAGTTTAGCGAGTATCGTCTGGAAATTCTGGGGGAGCGCATTCGCGCCTACCTTGAGAAGATTCGTGTATCGCACCAGACCGGCAATCAATTTGATACGAATTCCGTCAAGACGTTCTTGCAACAGCAGCAACAATTCATCGAGCGCACTAGCGAGGAGATTTTCAATGAAGCCGGGGTTCACACTGGTCACGTCAAACCCATCGAGTTTCGAGCAGCTTTGTTGTGAGAAAGTCATTTGTAGCGGAGGTTGGATTTGGGTAATCTTGGCTCAGCTCTTTGGTATATGTTTAACATTGCAATGGAGAGTTTCATCCAAATACTCGACGTTGGACTTGCTCGGCATAGAAGCCTTTGGAAGGCGCTGTCTCGACACATGCGTGCTGGGTAGCTGAGTAGCATGCTCAGCTCTATGGCATCCTTTAATTATCGACTGTCATTAAGCCATGAGGGCCATGATCATCCGGAACATCCTTTTACGGGCGTGATAGGCGGCAGCTCTGCTCAAGGTGACTGACGAAATGATTAAAAGGTGGTCTAAGTAAAGATGGAATTAGCTGTATGAGCTAAGTTTCGATACTGCATCTTTGCGATTGCACTATGCAACCCACCTGATTAGGTCCCATCTCTAGCTCGGAGATCTCAGCACGAATTGCGCCACAGTGACCTCAGGGCATGCTACTGGCATATGCGGCTATAGCGTCGGTGTAACATGGTAAGGTCTTGGTTTGTACCGTCGACAACGACATACAGTATTCGCCAGACTCGAGTCTTGCATACATGTTCCATCCCCAGTCCAGACGCCGTCCAACAGCATGCCTAAAGCAGATGCCAAGACCAATCTAGAAGGTCCTCATCTCCCATATCGTTTCTGCCCACATCAGAGTAGGGTGAGCGTCGGTTAGGGGTCGAGGCGATGTGTGCTGACATGGATGCTGATTCATAGCTCTCTAAGCGGAACTAAGACCGACGGGTAATGAGCTCCACCGGTACTGTAGCCGGCTAGAGGCCAAGTTTCCTCTTGTGATTACACGCCCTGACTCTTCGCGTGCAACAGGTGTGACTATGTTCGTCTAAAGAGGCATGTGAAACTTGGAGGCACCTACGCTGATGCTACAACAGAGGAACCTCGCTGGAGAAGGCCCTATATATGTGAGTTGTCCGAGAAGATGACATAGTGAAACGACTGGTCTATCAACCGAACGAGGTCCAGTACCCACTCTCGAACATGATATCAATCCAATGCCTGTCACTTTCACTATCATAGCTAGCCCAAATGGCTCTAACCAACCTCTTAGCTACAGGTATGGGTTTGTGAGGGAGAAGGACTGTCAGAATATTCAATTGGGAGACAAGAGCGTGCCGCGCACGCGCGACGTGATAATGATGCTGCGTTACGCTGGGAAGTTCCATCTCCGGCGTTCTCGCGCTACCGAGGTCGAAATTGCGTAAATTCAAATCTGGCCAGCCATGATCACGGTCGTCAATGAGAGAAGATGGTGAATTTTGATAGTTCCAGCTGCTGCCAGTGTCAATCGCATCACCGTCCCAAGGCAGCCGCAGACCGGCTGCGCACGAGATAAGGAGTATTGGAGTAATGCAATGTGTACGCGATGACAGAGGAAGTCCACCTATCAGGCTCATCAAGTCTAATGCGAGCTGCTGTGGTCCATAGTCTTCAGCACCCGCCAAACCCATAGTCTGTATGTCGCCAGGAAATGTAAGTTTTAGATGTAGAAGTGAAGCGACACGATACGCCTCTGCAATGCGATACAGATGCTCAATTGGCGTACTGTCGTCGCCTGTATCAAGATTGAGAGGAACGTCAGGGGGTTGAGATAAAGTGATAGCGATGGTTCTTGCGCAGCTAACATCATCCAGCGCATTCTGAAGATCGTGGAGAGACATTTCGCGCGCCCTTCCTGTACGCAGACGAGCACGCTGACAGAGTTCCATGACTTGTCCAAAAGTCTGTTGACCAATGGCAGAGACGCCTGTCCATGGATGGAGGAGCGATGGGCCGGGGAATCCAGGGGGCCGGAGAGGTGAGTCTAACAGGGATAAATTTACACATTTATCATCTGAGTTGGACTCAGGGAAGGCACCGACTGTCTTGCAGAGCATTTCCCAGTATATTATAGCGTCGGCGAAATATTTTAAATGCTGAACATCTTGAGTGCATAGCTCGCTTCGGTCGTGCATACTGTCCGTGAGAAGCATACGGGCGTCGCAAAGTAGCCCCACCGCCAGCTCTTGTGTGTGTGTCCAGGCCAGCGAGGTGCCTAACGCACAGATGGCAAACAAGAGGGCGAACGGTGGTACAGTTGGAACGCCTGGCAGGCGGAGGTCCCACGCTGCTATAGCTTCTCGGATCGAGGAAATGCTACGTTGAGCTAAAGAGGGCACGCTTGCACGAAGCGAGGGTATGATTGGATGCATGCAGTTTGCTGCCATGTATCTGATGGCATTGTAAACAGGCTCAGAGCTTTGCCAAGTTGCCATTGCAAGGGTACGATTGAGATTCATTGGCGAATCAAAAATCGACCACACACCACAAACATGCTCGAACCAAAACGGAACCAGGAGACTTGATGTATCGAGACGCATGGAGGGTGTAAGAGCACCTAGCGTGTCTGTTGCCCCAGAGACGCCGTCGTGCGAACCGTCAGTTTGTTGAATGAGTTGAGGCACAGTGTTTCGACATTGTGGACGCTCGAAGCTCAGAATTGAGGATGGAATGGAAGGTGTCTCGTATCTTCTCGAAGCAGAAGATTCATTACACTCAGTGTCGTGGTCTGCGACGTTCTGCTGCATCCTATTGTCTGCACCTGAATGTGGCATCTGACGAGCTCGTAAAGGCGGAGATTGATTAAGTTGTCGTGGGACAGGATCACGTCTATACTTGGTAGACCAGCGTAGCTTAAGCGTGAACCCAGGGCACTGTATTTTCCGCCGCAAGCATTGGCTGCACTCAGGCTTTACTTCGTCACATTTGATGCGCCTTTCCTTGCATGCGTGACAGCCAAAGCGGGACTTTGCAGGCGGAGGTTTTGCACGAGGGTTGCCAGAGTTGTTGCTCATTCCGAAAGCAGGAGTATGGTTTGGTTGAAAGTGGGCTACATACAGCCTCTTATGCTCCCAAAGCAGGTGTTGAGGTATGTCAGGAGTAATTAATAATTGAAGGCAGTGCGGGGTTAGAGATAACCTATCGATAGCTATCTTAAGATCACGTAGTTCGAGACTCAGTGTGATAAGGCTCCAGAGCCTAGAACGTTACACGTGATCAGTTAATCATTACTGATTTATGGTACTAGAGTATGTAAAGATCTAAATAGCCTATATTAAAAATAAAGGGTGAGCTTCTATCTATTTATAGTAAATAATTTAAATAGAGACTAATAGAATAACTCTTCTCTAATCTAAGTATAAAAGTTTATACTCTATCTAGTAGCTTAGATCTTTATTAAAAATATATTATTTTTCTATCTAACTTTTTATTATACTTAAAATAGATAGTAACTAATCCCCTAACTTAGATAAGAAATAAAGTAATATACCTATACCCTATATATGAGACTAATCCTATACCCTTAATTACTACATGTCCTAGCTACTATATTTAGAACGATATTTAATAGGTATAGGTTTAAGAGTACTTATAGGCTATACCCTAGGTATTCTTTTATACCCTACCCTACCGCTTTAATACTAGAATCTAGCTACCGCCGCTATTCCGATTACGGGTAAGTACGTAGTGCGCCCTACCGGAAGTGAAGTGCGTGTAGTATCTCCCTCAAATAGCTAAGACCCTAACCCCCGAGCCGCGGATAGAGTATACTATACTGATATAACGTTATACTACCGTGACCGAAATATGCTACCAAGCCCACTATAGCTCATGTCAGGGCCATGGCCTCTCTATGTATAGGGGAAGCCCTAATCATGACCCTAATACCCTATATAATAGTAATAGTAATAGGGTAATATACCGTATAAGGAAGATCCTATATAGTCTAGGGTTTATTATATAATAATCTCTAGATACTGGAGCGGTGTGGCAGGGCATGAAAGAACACATAGGGCATGGCCCATGGGCACTCTTAAACCTATACTTAATACCTATCGTTCTAAATACAGTAGGTAGGACGTATAGTAATTAAGGATATAGGATTAGTCTTATAGGCGGGATATAGTAAAGAGCGGTAGAGTTAGTTATATATAGAGAATAAGGATAGTAGAATACTAATAAATTTAAATAAACTCTACGAGTTCTCCCCTTAATATAGGGGGTATATAAATATTTACTATCTAGATATATACCGCTAAGTATAGGGTATTTAATAAATAAAAGAAGAAAGAAACGAATAGGCTAACTACCCCTACCGTATATAAAATAGGCGTAGGGTATATATAGGGGGTAGTATCGAAGATACCTACCTTATACTACTATAATCCTCCTATACTTACTCTTACTCTTATCCCCTAAGAGTACCTCGTCTATATCGTAGGTATTATTTATCCTCTATAAATATACGTCTATCTCGTATATTAATATCTAGGTCTAGGTAAATAGTTCTAATACTATTATCGATCTACGTATTCTAGTCCGGGGCGTAGCCCGTATTTAGGCGGAACCTATTACTTATAGGATCTACTTATCTATAAATTCGCCGTTATTACTCTAGCGGTAGTAGGTAAATAGAATATAACTATAAGGAGGAGAGGTGCGGTACACCTGCGTGCCTCCGGAGCTACGTTAACCCGCCCCGGAGACTAGGTATATGTAGGGGGAGAGGATAAGGCTATACCTTTTCCTCCTTAATTAATAGTTCTATTACTAGTCTGCTACCTCTATACTATGCCCCCTTTCTATACCTTATAACCTATTACATCTTAAAAGGGGAGTCTAGATAGAACTCTATCTATGATTTAGGGGTTAGGGTCTGCGATTCCTCTCGCGGTAGCGACCCGCCCGCTATACCCCTCTCTTACCCTGATACGCCTCGCCCGTCCGGTTCGAACGTACCTACTCGTATCTTCATCTAACCTTATTAGTATTAGCTATAGCTAAAAAAACCTTACTACTATAGTCTTTATAGTAAACCCGATCTAGATTCTACCTAACCCTAATCTTTTACTAACTATCTCTAACCCTATCCCTAAGTAAGCCCCTAACTAACCCCTAGATATTTAACATTATCCCTAATTATTAGCCGCCCTAGATTAGCCTATATCGTCGCCCTTTATCGTAGTTAGAACCCCTAATATTATTAACTTTACTTATTCGTTCTATCGACCCTCTTACGTATAATCTATAGGTCGTTGATATCTTCTATAGCTTAGTTATCCCTAGTACCTATCTTAATTATCTTTATATTATCTACTCTTCCCTTGTATTAGAGTATTATTAAATACTATTATATTCTTTAGATATACCTATATCCCCTTCTACTCCTTCCCTTTCCTTAGTCCTACTTAGTTTATCCCTAAGGTCCTATTAGTTTCTTATCTATAGCTACTAACCTACCCTACTATAGACGCCTTCTAGGTATATTTCCTATTTAATAACTATTACCCGCCCTCTATAGAGGTATACGATATATAGATAGTTTTCGATACCTAGCTTATAGCTATAAGATTAGAATATATATATTATATACCCTTCTTTCTTAATACTACTAGACTAACTAGCTATCTTTAATAGTATAGCTTACTATCTTCCGGTCTAAACTCACCCTTCCCTTTATACGTCTACTAGAAAGATCTCGCCCCTACTAGGAATATCTCCCTCCTTGGATAACCCTACGCGTACTCTTACTATTATAAAGTCTCCTATTCTCTCGCCCTAAGCTAATATATCGCGTCCGGGTACTACTCGACCTAAGAAGTAACGTATAAACTCGTCTTTTATACTATCCTACCTACTAAAGGGTCCTATTATATCTTATAATATCCCTTAGACTACCTCTCTCTAACCGGCGAAGTGATACGTAGCCTCCCCTCCTAGACTAGCTAGTTATTATTAGTCCTTAACTACTCCTAATAAGCTCTACTCTTTGACCTAGATAAAGATATAATTACCTTCTCTTAAATATACTCCTCTATAGTATCTTAGCGCTCCTAATATTATCGGCCTATAGGATATAGATAAATACGACTCTTTAGAGCTCTTTTTATCCCTAGATCTACGTACTACGATTAAACTACCTATTAGCTCTAGTATAAGCTCTCCGATTAACCTACCCTAGGACTTAGAACTTACTATTAATAAGGATATATCCGCTTCTACCGTTCTTCCCTATCTTATACCTAATAAAAGTAAGAAGTAGTTAGATTTAGGTAGTTATACCTACTCTCTAGGTAAGTCCTTCATATAGTATAACCTATCCCGTAGACCCGTACCTAATCGAGGTAGTACCTATAGTGGGCGTAGTAGTACCCTAATTAAGATATTTAAATAGTAATAGATCTTCTCAGATGCCTTCGGCAAAGGGACGGCGGCATCCATCTTGGCGTCGGTCGTCTAGCGATGATATCGAATACTGTCTGTCCTGAGAGATCTGAAATCGAGCGATGCGAGGCAAGTATCTGCTGAACGCAAGGCACGTGCCTCAGCCACAACCACGGCATCGCCCGAGCCCTGAAAAGGGCCGATGCTGAGCGGCCAGGGAGTCAATTACCACCGAGTAATCACATCTGGCTTGCAGGGACTGTGAGCGAGCAGAGGAAAACAAATGCGGGGAAACCGTTGTATCCCACTGTTGGAAGAAGTCACTGAGTTCGAACTAATGACTGTAGAGATAAGAGCAACTGCATACACACCTCCAGGGTCTGTATGCTCCTGCTAATCTTGTCTGCTACGAACACGCCTAGGCTCAGCGGATGCACTGTTACCCGTGCTCACACTCCATCGTTGTGCGCCAGCGATGATGATAGTAGATTAGATCTTGCGCCTTGTCCCTTGAAGCAATTTGAATTGATAACTTGTCGCAATCTCCCGGCGCTACGGCAGAGTCTGTCGAGATTAGGTTCGGCCCGGTCTAACGGCGTCGATTTCGCCGGCAACGGCAAAATATTTCTCTTCCCCGTTCTCAATCGGCAGTCTATCAATTGAATCATGCAAGCCTTGTATGGCAATCCATACTTGCGAGACGGGACGATGCCGTGTCTGCGAAGTGGCACAAAATCTACAAAGACGTGCAACATCCGGGGGCGGGCCTCGCTTCCTACAGATTCTTGCAATGTTCACTTTACCAGGAAGGAGCCGTCTAGATGTCGCAGCGCGTTTTAGGGCCCGGCTCGAGCGGATTCGATCCTTGTTTCAGGGCCACCTTGATATTCTTCTCTTGGGCGATGGCTGTGAATTCGCTGGTGAACGTGGGAGCAGCAACGCTTTGGTGGGGCTCTGTGTGCAAGGGCGAGTCTCTTTTGTGTTGTCCCAAGGCAGTCACACTGCCGAAAGATCGCTGGCAAGTCTGACAGGACACCATCTCGTGACCGGTGAGTCAAATTGTCTCGTAGCCTCAACGGGAATCTCAAAATTACCGTCGCGTTCACAAAAGCCACACGATAGGTGAAGAGTGCACGAATGTGGTATATGTCTCACAATCTTAGTCGCAGAAGGATACAAACATTAAACACATCTGGGACTAAGCACGGCCCACTCAGCCTTGTCCGTTGCTGCCTAACGGCGCGGTCCGCACCCTTCTTGTGGTTTAGGTCCAACCAGCCCCAGGATCCCGCTCGGTGCTTGTTCCCTTCCAGCGACGTCATATGTCGAGGCTACGAGAGCAAGGTATTGTGTATAGGGTCGCAAGCCAGACCGAGAACAGTTGCATGGAGGGCGGCCGACCGGCGCTCACGGCTCCAGCCAAGGCTTGTCAGCCGCCAGGCAGGAGCTTTGACGTTAGTCTCGTTCAGGCTATAGAGCTAGAATCAGGACGGAAACTGTCGTTGTGCGCTAAGTACGAAACTGAGCTCCCCTCGAGTCAGGCCATACAACAGCCGAGCGCGACTGGGCAACTATCGTTCGAGGAACTAGCGAACTCGTCGTTGCCTTGCACCAAAGCGTTTCGATGGTGAGTCAGTCCGAAACGCCTGATCTTTGTCGTCCGGATTGTGTCTTGACGCTACCGCGCCTCGTCGTTGCCTTGCTGTAAGATGAACGTCCACGAATCAGAGCAGACTCGGCGTGTCTGCAAGGCAGAGTCGTCCAAGCGCCTGCGAGTAAGAGGACAAAAGCATCACTTCAACGCGTCTAGGACGGATCGAGGACGTTGAGAATCCTTCCGTTTTCCGGGTCTCCGCCGACCCCCGCTCACTGCGCAACTTCGTCGTATCACAGACGCCTCCACCTTGGACGTCCTGCGATTCTGCCACTCGTTCGTGGGAGAATTACGCAGGTCTCGCAAGCTCATTGAGGAAAACAATTATTCAATTCTGCCCTTCCATTCCACGCTCGATCCTATATCGATCCCTCGTTCCATAGGAGGCACCACGCCTCTGCCTGACCCTCGCTTCGACCGGCTTCACAAAGGCCTGCACCGACTTTTCGAGCCCATACTCTTGCGACCGAGCGATGACCCCACCTCTCCGCGAACACATCTGCTGCGAACGCAAAATGACGCAAAAGTGACAGTGCAACGGATGAAAGACCCAGGGGGACAGCTGCTGCGAACGTTGGCCATATCATGGAAGTTGTGACCGCTGCCGCCGACCTCTCTCGATTGCAGGATCCAGCGAGAGTAGCACACAGAGCCTTTCCCCGGATCAAGATCCAGATCCGGGACGAGGACAACCCCTATTGCGGCGATGTAGGTAGCTTACGAAGGGAGATTGACTTCCATAAGGAAAAGTTAGCTGGACGCTTTCGCGCAGAGCCTCCGTCTCTCCCTTGAACCGGACTTGTTCATGTGCTGCGCGAGCGATGTATGCAAGATCATTATCGGACACGAATTGAACAAACGAAGGTCTGAAGACAGTCAACGAGCCATCCTGGAGTTGTGTGGGGAGAACTGCCGAATGACCCAAATGAACGGCGAATGAACCTGTTGCCACTCCCAAAACTCCAATGACCGCAACTTCTTTTGCGACAGCACCGATTGCTCCCATGCATTCTGCTCGCGCTGCACCGCTACGCCACGACAACGCTAAAGATCGGGAATACAAGGAAGCACTTCTAAGCATCAACGATTCATGGTTGCACAGTTTTGGACGAAGGTGAAACAGTACTTGATATGGTAGTCGACATAGATGGTGCTAGAGGCAGGCAAGCTAAGACGTGGTTCGGACGTTCATTTGAAAAGAGGTTCCAAGTACTTGATGCATCCACTGATAGAAGTGCACATACGATGGCAGATCAGTCGAAAAGGAATGATATAGATAAAGTAAATGCATGAGGACCTAGCTGTGTCGACGTAGGACCAAGTTGTACCGTGTTGTCTCCATCTACAGAGGTTCATCATTTTCTTTCACCACACCTACGACCGGAGAGCTTGATATCATACACTGATTGTGTGAGGTCGGAATCGCACAGCTGCCTTGACTTTCAATGGCCGTCGCCGGGATCGTGCCCAATTTTGAGTCGGTAGTTGTCTTCTTCAAAAGCCCTGCATGCATTCCCAGCGATCGATGCCGCTTTTCACTTTGTGAGCTTTGAGTATCCTGGTGCCTTCCCCGCACGAGATCTCGACGTCAGTCGATTGTCCCATTTCAAACAATCGAAGTAGACGACGTCCATATTCATTTCGAGCAAACGAGTTCGGCATGGTCACAGTGCTGTTGGCGTGCGTAAGCTTCTTGAAACAGAATTTAATAAAGGAATGCTTCCCATTGCGGATGGGCATCATTCCATGACGTCGTCAGCACCCATGCATATCCCCACTGCAAGTATGCGCACCGGGATGGGGCCCCATCCCTGCCGATTTCCATACATCTTCGGCCCGAACGAGCCAAGTATGATCCAGTCTATCAGTCTATCGGGTGATTTGAGGATCGATTATGTCAACTACAAAACTAAGAATGAATGAGATAGGGGCTGGGTGTGTACACCCACACCCCTTGGTCGGAGCCAATCTTCCGATGCACGTGATAGATTCATGACCGTCTAACATAATCGATCCTCAGATCGCCCGGGAGACTGGACTGCATTTGGCTCGTTCGAGCCGAAAATGTATGGGGATCGGCAGGGATGGGGCCTATCCCGGTGCGCATACTTGAGTAGTAAGACCGCTTATGAACGACCGCTCAAGACTAACAGTCACAGATCTGCGGTATTGTGAGCCATCCCCTGTCGGCATTTACGTGGTCCAGTAATATGGATTTCTCCCCCCGCCGTACATACTACCGCCCTACCTCTGCAAGAGAATGAGCAGTTTTGTGGGTTCGTAAGTCAACCGTGCTGTGAAGAAGTCACTTCGACTGTAACGGCATTCGTCACATTCAGCAGCCAGATCGCATCGGCATTGAAGCTCAACAAATTGCAACAGCGAGTTCCCAGGTGACATCGACGATGAGAATGTGTGCGCTGTCACGCCTCGCCGCGCGGAAGATTCGGTGGCGTAGACCTCCTTCGAGACCGCATCGGTCATGCGCCCTCAGCCCCTCGCCAAGTCATGCACTCTTCGTCGTTGGATCTTGCTCATCCATCCGCATTTTCATTCACGACAACAGCATCATGGTCTATTGCATGGTATTCTACGTTGACGGAGGATGCCGACACAACGGTCGGCCAGATCCAATTGGGGCTGCAGCGGCTGTCCTTGTGGACAAACACGGCCAACAGCACAAGCTGTTTCAAAGGCGGCTCCATCCCACCAACGACAAACGCAGACCCAACACCAGCCAACGCGCCGAAATTCTTGCAATCGTCCTCGCTTTAGAAGTCGCCTTGGAAAGATATCGGTCGCTTATGCACTCCCACAACTTCGCGTAAAGATCTTGTCCGACTCACAATACGCTGTCAATGTCATGAACACATGGATCTGGAAGTGGGCCAACAATGGTTGGCAAACTGTACAAGGGAGACTCATTAAGAATGACGATCTGATCAAATGCGCATCGGATCTGGACGACGAGCTTCGAGAGCTCGGTGAGGTGGAGTACGAATGGATCCCTCGAGAAGCGAATGAGGAGGCGGACTCTGCATGCAAGCGGATTATGGATGCTTTGGAAAATGAGATGGATTCTAGTTCCGATTCGTGGGATTCGGACGACTAGAGTTAGGGTAGTGCTCTGATGGTAGGCCATGGCTTGGATGGGGTTGAAGACATGATCGCGAGCAAGCTGACCCCGCGATTTAGGCGCCTCATGAGCCCCTGGATATCATCGATAGGCTTCAAATACCAAGGCATCTCCTCTTTCTGACCAATAATCTGGGACATGCAGTCGTGGTTTCAACGAGGTCTGAGTGGCTTAGGACTCTATAGAAACCTTCTCTTCGCACAGGCGTGCTGTATATCTTACTTAAACTAGCTAGGCTAACCATTGGGGATCGCGATACGAGCATCGGTCATGTAAGGATTGTTTGATGTCTGTCTCCAATCTTTTAGTCTCCTTGTCATGACAGTGATGTCAGCAGGTTTTATCCAACACCCCTTTCGTTTGCTTACTATCTGCCCTCTGACTACAATTTCGATAGTTCCTAGTGATTTGTATGATGTCTTTAGTCTTTACGTTCCCTACCTCAAACGACGACATATTGACACGCAGGGTTCGGCGTTTCATTTCACTATCTGCTTCTTGGCAATACTTACCGTACACTGGGTATACCTCAAACCATCATCGATACCGCGGCCCAAACACGAGCCTCTCGCCAGCATACACCCAGAGCTTCAGCACTTCCCGCCCAAGCTTCTGGTAACACACGAACAACTGACTTGTTCATGCTGCTCGATGGACCTGCGGGATGCTGGTGAATGAATGTTAGTCGTCATTGCCCGAAACGTGATCTTTTTTCTTCATGCTTGCTCCTGCTCCTCGTCTTCCTCCACAGCTCCTCATTTTGCCAGCTATATGCGTATCAATACTAGATCACGAAGGAAGACTTTGCCACTGCTGTGCAGGAGAGAGGCCCGGGTAAACTTGCGGAAAGACGATACAACAAGATAACGTGCTTCGGACCGCATTCCTGGGCTTGCCGAATTTGCAAGGATAAATATCTAGAAGCACCGATGGCCCATATACATCAAGTACGAAATAACCTCTATTCAAGGGCCATTGTCGCGTGCGTAATTTCTCGTGGAGTGAATGAATGCGATTTTGCTGGCTTCGAAGGTGGCACCGCTGCGAGATTTCCAGGCTTCGATCTTGGAAATCAGCTCGGCTTGTAAGCGCAACCGATTCTCTGCTGCCAGGCAACTGGCCCCATCGGTTCCTCCATGTTTCGGTAAAAGACTGGGATAATACTCCCGAATCTCAAGCCTGTCACTACGCTCTCGAATCTATCTCACTGGCTCGGCTAGGCAATCAGTGCCGATACCAGCAGGTACTTTGGCTCGCTCAGAAGAGATGTTGCGCAACTCTCTCTCCCTTGCGACTTTGTTGAGATTCGTCGCAGCCACCAGATTTGCGCTGAATACTCATGGCTATGCACCTGTGTACCGGCTACGAGCTGGCAACTAATGGCAACCTGTGCTCTAGTGGCTGGGGACGTCACGTCAAGAGGCAAATCGCCTACTGCAGATATTCGTTGTTGAATGTATGAACGATTGATTGGATGATGGATTGATTGATTGATTGATTGATGAGGTCAAATGAATGAAAGATGCCTAAGGTTGAGAATTCATGGGTTCATGGCCACCACCCTCAGTCCCTCGGGCCTGGCCCCATCACATCCGATTGGCGAGCCTTCTGGCGTGACGGCTGCAGCAGTCGACGTGCACGGTAGAGAACGTGCTCATGCGGCAGTCGTACAACAATCCTGCGTCCGCTACATGGGACATCCTGCGCAGTGGTTTAACACGCAAGAGGGCCTCTTGGCCATTGTATATCCACTGCTCATCGTGATGATGCGGCGATCATATCATTATGAAGCTAGCGGGAGCGCCTCATTTTGCTTGGCGATTGAATCAGCTGACGAGGGGGTGCAATTAGGGCTGTTCATATGATGGGAAATAGAGTCAAACCACTACATTGAGTGATCTGATTCTCTGTCTACCAAAAGAATACAAAAGAGAGTGACATAGAGGCGGGTACTGTGCCAAGACTGGTTTGATTTGATTTGATTTGAATCATACGCCCTGGGTGGGCCACTGTGGCCCATAGGGGTCTCGCACTTACGCGCTATTTGCTATCAACGTCCCACGGTTCATTCTCGGCCCACTCGTCGTTCGCTGCTTGCTGGATCCTGTCCCTGACGGCGCGTATAGTGGCGCATTCACCTCATCCTGTCTCTAGGCTGTGTTGGAGAGTGTTGCAGCTCATATGGAGGGCACTACTAACGTGGACGGGTCGGTGCGCCGTCGACTAACATGCGCGCTGCCCAGGTCCGAATCCACCCTGCGTCGCCTTATCCCTCGTTGTAGCACAACCTGCCCGTGGCTCGCGCAAATTGAATGGTGGCCTTTACCACCACTAGATTGGGGGTCCATTGAATCTTTGGTCCGTCGATGGTGGCTCCAGACCAACCTCCAAGGAGATAGGAGATGTTGGACAGTCATCGTGCTATCACGTGCATCGGAAGATCGGTTCCGGTCAAGGGGTGTGGGTGTACACACCCACCCCCTATCTCATTCATTCTTAGTTCTGTAGTCTATAATCAATGAAGCACAATTGCTGACAGGAGAGGTCTCCCCAGCGTGGTCGTGCGGCCTCTCGTAGCGGCCCTCGCGCACTGTGCCAAGACCCCTGAGTAAACTACTATTGAAACGTCACGTGGCCTGAGGCTTAGATTCATTTGTACTTTACTCAGGGTCTTGGCACGGTACCCTCCCCAAGTGCCACTCTCTTTTGTATTCTTTTTGGTAGAAGATAACCAGATCACTGAATGTAGTGATTTCACCCCACTTTCCATCATAATGAATCCCCAGACGCTAGACGGCGCTAGACGACGCTAGACGGAACTTGACCAAACTGGGTCGAAAATGTATGGGGATCGGCGGGGATGGGATCCCATCCCCGTGTGCATACTTGAGTAGGGTTTGCTGCTACGCTGGATTCGCTCGAATTTGTATGGGGATCGGCAGGAATGCGTCGCATTCCATGTGCGCATACTTGAGTAGGTGGCGAGATCGCGGTGGTGCAAGGCAGGGCCGCACGGCCATTGAGTCTCCATGCCATCACATGACAGCACCCCTAACGCCCCTGGGGTCACGACTGCATGGAGATTACCTTGGCATCGTATTGCTCCTCAACCACGACGGGTTCTGTTCTCAAACTTGCGAATGCATTAACAGCGCCATTTTGCAATATGCATGAGCTTTCCCAGGCGTTTCCGTTGCCATTCGCGACTGAAGTGCCAACAGTCCATTCAATGAATGAACCAAGAATAACCCTAACCCTACTGTCCGCAAACAGGAAATCAACTGGTGGTTCACTCCATTTTGCATAAATGTTGGGGACGTGTCGACGGCGCTGAGGGGAAGAGGAGGATGCTGCAGTAGGGATCTCACCGGCCAGGGGATGCGTCGCTTTGGAAACCTTACGGAGGACAGACCGCCGTCAGAAAAAGCTAAACCTCGTGTATATACGACCTCGGGAAGGGACTACGGTTTCGGTCAGAGGACACATGTCCCATATCATGAGATGGTGGGTCAATAGACATCTCTGGTCGTGACCATGATCAGTAGGCTAGGACAGTCACTGCATGGTCGCCACCTCCGGGGCGGGCGCGAGGGGACTTTACCTATTTCGGGAAGAAAAGGGACGCCAAAGGGACCTCACCTGTCCCCCAACACCCCAGGCGCTCAACGAGCCGGCGTGAGCAAGACACTTGTTTACTTTCTGTCACATGCTTGGGGGAGAGGAGTTGGGAAGCTGGCCTGCAGCGCTTGGGAGTTCGTGTGGTGCCGCTGCATTGAGCCTAGGAGCGAGTAGACAAGTGTATAGTAGTAGTTAGCCGAAAGATACTACAAATAGAACGCCTAACCCTAATCCGTGATACCGGAGTATAGCCTTTCCGTAGGCTAGGCCCTTTCTCAGACCGCAATGACGCTTGGCTTTGGATTTGTGTCTCCCACGTCTCGGCCCCTTCTACCCCTCCTTGTCCCACACTCATCCTCCATAGGCTCTACTCAATTTTAGAATGGCTTCGAGTGAGCAAACCGCCAGTGCACAGGGCACACCTGGTGTTATGTCCCCCTTGAGCGCCAATGTGAATAGCGGCTTCATGGTGGCTGTCAATCATGGTGTCATTACCAGCCATGTCTACAACTACCCTCAGCAGCTGAAATCCAAGGTATGGATTGACGAAGTAGGACTACAGCTCTTCGATGCTATTCCGATAAGGGATGATCAATTCATCGGTCGAGCAGAGGCCCTTCAAGACTTGGAAGAGTTGCTGCTCACGAAGGATGGGCAGCCAGCTCTCCCTCGGAAGGTTGTCGTATCCGGACTTGGGGGAATGGGCAAGACGCAGCTGATTCTCCATTTCGCCAGGCTTCATCAGGATAGATTCTCTTCGATCATCTGCCTGAACGCATCGAGTAAAGTGAATCTTCGCAGGGGCCTCAGTGATCTGGCTAAGCTTGTTAATGAGATGTCTGGCGAGGGTCCCGAAGTGCAAGAACCGTCGTCTCGTGAAGACACCGAGCGAGATGAGGAAGAACTGGCACTGATGGGTCGCACTTGGCTGTCCACGACCGCCAGACAAGGTTGGCTCTTGCTGCTTGATAATTACGACGATCCAGCTGGCTTCCAGGGCTACACAAGCTCCTCTGGATACGACATACGGACTCTTTTTCCACAACGCATGAGAGGATCAGCTATTATCACATCTCGAGCAATTCTGGATATATTTGACAACAGACTGAATCTCATGAAGATTAACGATCTGGATGAGAGTCTTCGTATTTTATATCAAAGGTCAGAGAGGCTTCCACCCGAACGAATCGCGGATGCAAGTGCAAGTGCCTTAGCGCGACGACTCGACGGCCTCCCTCTTGCACTCAGTACAGCGGGCGCATACTTGCGACTGGCACCGGATCAATCCTTTGCAGATTATCTTGCCCTGTACGATCGTGAGTATAGTCGACTGGGAGGAATCCCCGAGCCTCTACCTGAATTAAGCTCAAACCAGGATCGAACGCTTTTCACCACATGGAACGTCTCTTTTAAGAGGATCAAATCCATAGACTCCGTCGCGGCCAACTTTCTCTCGTTTCTTGTTTACTTCAATCCCCAGGGAGTCTGGTACGATTTATTCCGCAATATGAATTCGAGTCACGCTCCGGAGTGGTTGATCACCCTTGCCCGAGACCAGTTTCTCTTTCGCCGAACGTTGAAAATTCTCGTGGAACACTCGCTTATTACCGTCGACTCCGCTCAACGAATGTGGATCATGCATCAATGCGTACATGATTGGCTATGGGCAACCACGCAATTAGCAGCAACGGACTATGACACCCTTGAAGCAGCTTGCAAAACAATTTCCGACTACTCTACCAAATCAGGACATGCGTCGCCGTGGGAACCAGACAGGAAATTAGAGCCTCATGTTTTGCAGATGAATCGTGTTTTGTGCGTTACGCAACCGTTGCCTCCTGGCGAGTATACACAAGTGCCAATCGCAATCTGTCACATGTCCAATATTCTTCTTCGTAGTGGAAAGTCGAAGGAGTCAGAGACTATGTTGCTTTGGGCGTTGGAAAGTAGTGAGGATCATGCAAGTCCTGATGGACACGTCATCACCACTGTTCGCAGTCACCTTGCAGCTATCTATAAGAACATGGACCGGTTGGATGAGGCGGAGGAAATGTGCATCCGCGCCTTACGTATGAAAGAACTCTGGGATGGACAAGACCCTAGCAGCTTATCAACGCTCAACGAGATTTTGGTCCTTGCCGGCATTTATTGGAAGCGAGAGAAGTATAAGGAAGCCGAGCTTCTTTGGCGAAGAGCATTGCATGGCAAAGAGCAAATTCTTGGAGCCAGTCACCAAGAAATTTTCATAATTCTGGCTCTGCTGGGCTCTGTCTATTCTATGCAAGGTAGATTGGAAGAATCGGAAGAGTTCTACAGTAAGTCCGTTGCAGGTTTTGAACAGACTCTTGGCTATGAAGATCCGACCACTCTCAGAACTACCGTAGAGCTTGCTGCCCTCTACTACCAACAAAATAAATTAGATGAGGCCGAGGCTTGCGATCGCAGAGCCCTCCCTGCATTGCGAGAGAAGTTGGGACCCATCCATAACCTCACCTTGGCGACAACTAATTACCTTGGCACAATTTGTGCTAAAAATGGAAAGTTCGAAGAAGGAGTAAAGCTGGTGAAGCAAGCCATATCTGGATATGAAATAATGGCGGGACCGAACAATACCACGCCAGAGCAGCTAGAGGCTATTGAAAACCTTGGAACCATATACGACACGAATAATCAGTTCGACAAAGCGGAGCCAATGTTCCGGCGGGTGCTGCAGGCTCACGAAAAGACTCGCGGCAAGCACGATGTTGTGACGCTGCGAGCAGTCTACAAACTTGCGCTGGCTATAGCGCAACAAGACCGTCCCGATGAAGCGGAGCCTTTCTTCCAGCGTGCGTGTGAAGGTTTCGAGCAGGTCCGTGGCATCCAAAATCTCGACACAAATTGTGTTCGTGCGGCACTAGGTCAAAACTACGTCTCCCAAGGCCGCCTGCTGGAAGCACAAGAAATGTTTTCACGAGTTCTCTCGAGCTCTGGGCCTGATTTTAGGCCGTGGCTTCATCAGATCCTAGATAGCCTTGACACTGTTGCCATTGAATGGCATCAACGCCAACGATTCGACGAGGCAGCAAGCGTATTCTTACAAGTCATGGTCAGCTCATCTGAAGAGCTCGGACCGCGACATCCCATGACTTTACTTTCAAGAGTCCAGCTTGGCCGTACATACTCAAGCCAGCGCCAGCATGACGAAGCAGAAACCATTCATCGCGATGCTCTTGAGGGATTCAACACTTTATTGGGAACGAATGATGCTACTTCGATTGAACTGGCCTGTCGAGTTGCATGTACTCTTGCGACCCAAACAGACAGGCGCAAAGACGCGGAGATTATATACCAGCGCGCTCTCAAGCACTGTTGGGATGCTTGTCGAGCTGGAGGAAATGAGGTTCTTGAGAATGTGGAATATTTCAAGTACTTCTTGCGTGAAATGGAAAGTACAGAAGCTGTCGAGGAAGAAGCAAAGACTTGGTTGCGCCACGCAGTGATTGAATACAAGGAGCCACGTGATCCACAACAGGTAAAAACTGGGAATGCAGCTGCGGATGGGTCTCCTCAGATTACTGAAGACTCTTCTAAAGTATCTGAAGCTGTGATTGGGGATCATTACGCTCATAGGGAGGAACACGCTCGAGACAAGCGTGGATTTAGCGGGTTCTATACGCGTCTTATGCGGCGGCATAAGTGATGCTGACCTTAAAGTTGGTTTCCGTTGTCTGGTTCATGGGGATAAGTTAGATGTTCTCAGTATTAGGTGATGATAGGTTAATGCGAGGATAGCCCTAGGGTAAGGCGTTTCATTTGTAGTATCTTTCGGCTAACTACTATTATATACCTGACTACATAGCCCTAGGCTTGATATAGCGGTACTACATAAACTTCTTAGCCCTATAGGCCTACTTTCTATCGGCAATCTTCCCTGGAGGTATACATCTATTAGGAACATCACGAAGAGATACTCATTCCCTTACGCAGTCTTGAAACAACTCGTTACGACATGCAAAGCTCGTTGACGTCAGCGGGTCGTTATTCTTTCCGCGTATAACATATTTAGTGCGATGGTAGTTGAGCAGGAACATCTTGAACTTTCGGTCGTCGCAGTGCAAGGAAGAAGATGCAGGAAATAGCTGCCCTATTTGCTTTTCTTGCTTTTGTGGTACATTGAGAATGTGAATCAGTGTGACTCGGGAAGGACGCAGTGTAACAACTCAATATTCGAGTTGAGCGTTAATCTTCCTTGAGCCCATAGTCACCGCGGCTTACTCGTATTTAGAAACGTCGTTTTGGTATCAAAGCTCTCAAGACTGCCTTCGTGACTGGTTTGACTATGATCACGATAGTGAAGAGACTGAGACTTAACCAGAACTGCATTTGCCAGTGACGGTGAAACCCAAAGCGTTCTTCTGAGGGGTTTCCATATCGCTAGAAGCTAGAGTCTTGCTAGAGGCGGTGGCTGTGGTACAAAGAAGAGCGGCTGAGGGCGGCCCCAGAAGTCGCGAGGGTCGAAGCGCCAGGCGCCATTGCCGGCTGCGAACCAGTATTTGATGAGGTATGGCAGCGTCCAAGGCAATGGGGGAAACGGATGACCCCCCTGGTAAGTTTTGTCTGCGGTGCCGAGCACACACGGGAAAACGTCGTACTATTGAAGACTTGTTCAGCCTTTGGAAACTGGCAGTGTGATGCCCGGTTGACTGAAGACTTACCCGCATACCAATGTTTCCTGTCTATTTGGCGAGAACCTCAGCCTGATCCCATGTACGGCGTAAGCCTGTGCTGTCCACATCTTTCATACTCAGAAGCACATCGATCTCAGCATGCAAATGGTTGTGCAGAGAACTGCCAGTAGTGCCTGCTGCACCACTACAGCGCTGGACGGGACTTTCTCGCGTAGTCTTCCCTAGTGAGATTGCTAGAGGATAACTCTACGGCAAGGGACAAGTATTCGTAGTAGATATGAGATAAGCTTGGTAACACTCTTGGGTGGAACACCAGAGGTTGGGTACAGGCGTAAGTGCGTTACTCAAATGTAGGGATCAAGTACAAGTTCTGCAATGACCGATTGCCAACCACTATCTACAAAGGTCTTGCCCATCTATGTACTTGATTGGTCGCAGCTGCACCCAGGAGCTGCGAAAGTTTTGCCCTGCCTTCAGCGAGCCTCATCTTCTCCGCTGAAAACAAAGCCGCAAATCCCAAGTGACAGTGATCTATAGAGTCAGTCACGAGATACGTCTTCTGCATCAAATCGGAGAGAACAGATCATTCACTCTACCGCGAGCGGTCTATCGCGTTGAGCAAATCAGATTTGCGGATCAAAAGGACGCTAACAGCGGCCTCCACCAACTATTGGCTCAAGCATTCAGTCGTCCCTGCACGCAGCATCAATCTGGCGACCTCAAATTTGCGCAGGAGGAGACATGCATCGAATCCTCTAGAAGCGCTTTCCACGACTCGCGAAGCGGGATACAGGACCGTTGAGGTCCGGTGCTTCCTAGGAGGCTGATGCCAATCGCTTTGTTGTCTCCCACGGCGACTTTTCGCATGCCTTATCGTACATGCATCGAAGCATTGATGGTGACGCACGGATTCCTCTTACGCTCCGCTTCGCACACGCATGTTTCACGTGCCGCATTCGATGTAGATTGTGGTTTGGTGTGATTTGGCACCTCCCACCCCTGCATCGTCGAAGTGCGCCCTGCTTCACAAGTGATCTACTTTACACCTCATGCATGGGTCATAGTCGCTAACGGCTGCCATTGCTGTCGACTAGCCGCAGGCGCAAATGCGTAAACATGTCGATATTGCAAGACTCGGACGCATTGATGAGACACATATGTCTGTGAAGCCCTCGAGATGCACGAAGCTCACGCCGCTAATGTTTTTGCCCAGGCCTGCATCATCGCGTAACATTTTGTGCTTTCCGCGTCGAACAGGCTGCCGGGGTTGCGCGGGCCCTTCAATGCCGGCGCTTTTCGCTTTCGATTTGTTGTCAGCTCGCCAAGAACCTTCCGGCCTTGGTCCAAATGAGCGCGTTCGAGGTCAACGATCATGACTAGTCCGGTGCGAGAGTCATACATGACGTTTCGGGGCTCGAGATCTCGATGGAGGATGCTTTGACGGTGCAACAATGCCAACGCCTGTGCGAATCGCTTCTGGATGCTGGCCTGGACACACTTTTTCAACCATGGTGCATCCTCGATTGCCCCATTCAGCGACCGCCCTGCCCAACTCAAGATCAGCAGGTGCCGAAGCTGGCACGCGAGTCCGAGGTAGTACGGCCGCTGTACAAGAGCGATCCGGCCAACACAGACCGGCACTGCGACGCCCTGGATAGGAAGCGCCCGCCGGTACATCTCATGTTCATGTCGGAGTGCCTGTCGCTTGTGCTGCGGGACGCCCTTGGCCACGAACACGTATCCGAGCCTCGGAAGACACATCTTCAACAACGATCCGGTGGACCCATGTGCATGTAGTGATAAGCAAGCACGCTCGACGTTATCGTGCATCTCGAGTCTTACCATCGCCAGGAATTCCGCCAAGGACGGATGACTATCGCGACGACGGTGCGCATTCGGACAGGATGGATCCACAGGCTCTGCATGCGTAACACCTCTCAGGCATGTGTGGGTGCAGAAGCGCTCCTCCCAGAGCGCCCGACGACTTGCTCGAATTCGACACGACCACGCGTCGTCCGTTTCCTGCATGAGTGGAGCAGAGTTGGAGGGAGTCTGTTTCTCACATTCCTCGTCCGCTGTCGGTTCTGGACGGCCTTTTCCAGACTGGCTCTGGCTGATAGGCCTTTTAGTTGCGGCTGTTCGGGATCGGGTTTGCACGCGTCGAAGTGGGCTTGGCTGTGAATTGGCGCTAGATGCGCCATGTTCGTCGTCGCTACCCGATGAATCCGGTCGAGGTATGGGCCCAAGAGTCCCCTGGCAGGAATCGTTGCCGGCGAAGACTTGCCGCCGGGTCTGGAGGGTGGTGCGGCGCAGGCTACTCCCTCCTTCGCTCGGCGAGTATTTGGACGCTTCCGCCGTCGTCGCTCGCTTGTGACTTTCCGGCAGCACCTCTTCAATCAACGCTGTCTGCACCTCCCACTCCATGCCCTCCTGTCGGGCACGTTGAAACCAGGCTTGTTCCACGCTCTCGACGGCCATGGCATGGAGGAGAAAGGCGAACACTTCCGCCACGAGCGTCTGCTGGTATGATGCCTCTGCGTCTTCCTCGGAAGCCCCCTCTCCATCCGGACCGGGCGGAATGCACAGATGATACCACACCTGAGAAGGGTCACGGAGATCAATCTGCACGAAGACGATTCCTTCTCCAGTGGAGAGATATCCAAAGCGTACACCAATGTCCAGCATATATGCATACAGTTGCGTGACGACGGCTGCCATAAGCTTCGTGCAGAGAAAGCGGTAGTCGTCCCGCTCTTGAGAGATGACATCTTCCCAGGTTTGGATGGTCCCCTGCAGACCCGTCTGCATATATGCACGCTCCAATTTGTGAGGAGACTTGTACTCGATGGCCACGAGGGTCCGCCGCGCCGACGTGGGACTCGCTTGATACACGCAGAACTGGTCCGCCCGTCGGTTGTGTCGTCTCTTGTCTTGCAGTGTCAAGTCCCGTAAAGAGCCATCCATCGTCGTCGTTGATTGCGCCGACCTGCCATCGTCTTGTCCGAGATTCTCATGGCTCTGAAAGTTGATCTTGCCCTCAGTTCCAAGGCGCCGACAGAGCCCATCGTCTGTCGCGAGTGCCGCCATCAGTGTCTTGACCTGATTCTCTACTGTCTCTTTCTCGTAGTGTCGCAAGATCTGCTCGGAATCGATCGGCTCTAGATGTTTCTGTATGTAATCGAGCTGACTTGCGGTGGGGTAGCCG